>CM068956.1:116610658-116633202 GCA_035128595.1 Eptatretus atami
AAATTATGATGTTGCAGTTGGACCCTGGCGTTTGAAATGGCATGTGGACGAAATGCGGGATACCGTGCTGAGCTGTGAAGCTCAACCTTTCCAATCAGCAGACCCTCCTGTAAGAATGGAGTTAGAGGGGTCGGGGTCAACTGAGAGGATACCTGCCACCAGCGGAAGCGGTTCCTGCTGAGACCGATGCTGTACCGGCATCAACAGATGCTGCATCTCAACCAACGCAGATAGCTCTGGAACAAGGCAGTATCTGCAGGGACACCATAAAGCCCCAGAGAGATTGGATCTGTGAAGTGATTCAGTTATGGGCAGAATAATCCCTCAAAATCTCGAGCCAGGGTATGTTTCACCCCTGTGCTCAATCCACTAGATGGTCCATTTCAGTTACCTGCTGTAGGTAATGGATTGCAGTGTTCTATTGTTATGCTCTTGTAATGTCTTTGATTATGCCATTTTCTAGGATTCATCAAATGAGCAAAATGTTCATTTATGTCATGTGGTTGACATGTTTGTGTGGATTATATCTAGAAGGAGGAAATGACTGGTGTATTTACAGCCTTGCGTATTGATTATGCTGTGTGGAATAAAATAGTTCCTGCCCGACATTTCTCGTGCCTGTTATGATTTTGTCGAGCTCTACTTGATCCTATCGCATATGTAATAGTGGAGATCAGACTTTCATGTCTCGGACGGACTACTCAAAAGATTTGGAGCTGGGAAGGTAAATGGGCTTTCAAGTCAGCCGCATGGTGGATCCGACCCTGATTGGGCTTTTGGCTGAGTTGCGTGGCCAATCTGGAATCGAGAAATCTCCTCATCAACAATTGAACGGCCCACTCGATAATCCGGAGCAGAGAAGTCATCACCAAGTTCCTGAGGGATGGTGCGATCAGAGCACTGGGAATGAATACGAATACAGTATTTGTAGGAAGACGAATCTTGTGTTGAGAAAACCAAGAAGACTAATCATGGCTGCATAGCTTGGTGGACAAACATTGTGTGCTTGTATTACAATTGTCAAGTGGTGTATGTTTATTAAGTAGTGAACTGTGACGAAATGTAATGTGCTACGAGCCAGTGCTGATAACACTGGGGAACAAATTTTATTATCTTGCCAAAACGAAGTTTTGCAAGATATGTTAGTCAGTCTGTATGTTTTTTTTGTTTTTTTTGTTTGTTTGTCTGTAATCACGAAAAAAAAATTCTGCAGAGCACAGTTTTCATTGGAAATTTTTGTAACTTCGCATATCAAAGGCCTATGGAGGTCCCTTTCAGCGCATAGAATTTTGAAGGTCAAGGTCAAAGGTCAAGGTCACTTTGTTGCAAATCAGAGGTAATCGACAAAACCTTATTTTTTGAGTAATTTGATCGGATCGTCTTCAAACTTCATGGGAATATAGTCATGGTCTGGCGCTCAGCTGATTAATTTTTGGTGGCGATCGGCCTTGACCTTCATGTGTTTTTTTTGTTGTTGTTTTTTTTTCTTTGTCTGTAATCACGTATAAATCACTCTGCAGAGCACAGTTTTCATTGGAAATTTTTGTAACTTCGCATATCAGAGGCCTATAGAGGTCCCTTTCAGCGCATAAAATTTTGAAGGTCAAAGGTCAAGGTCACTTTGTCGCAAATCAGGGGAGTCGACGAAACCCTTATTTTTTGAGTAATTTTGATCGTCGATGGGAATATAGTTCATGGTCTGGCACTCAGCTGATTAATTTTTGGTGGCGATTGGCCTTTGACCTTCATGGTTAGTGCCTAAGGTCAAACATATTTGACCCCAAGGTCAAATTTTCAAGTTTTAGGAACCATATCGTGTAGTACTCAAATTGAACACCTCGATGAGTGCTTTCTAGATATATCAAGCTTGAGACATTATGACGTCATTTAGTGACGTTATGAGGCAAACGCATATTTTCATGGTTACTCTGTAGAACGATTCTCATCGGAATCTCTCGTAGGCAGATATTCCTCAAGGAGTCGCTCCTTGGTGGATAGCAGCTCTGTTCACCTAAGTGTGACCTTAAAGAAGTCACACATGGCACCTTTTGCAAGATACGGGTCACCCTGCGGGTGACATTGGTTATTATTATATGTTGCATGAGATTTTTCTATGTATTTTTTCAACGCTGATTTCAAATCTGAAATCGGTTTTCCTCTCCATGCTCCAGTTTTCATGCAATTTGAAACTGCGATTTTCGCAGAAAAGGACACCCATTGCTATTTGCGCTCGGATAACTTGAGAACTAGGGGTGCGATTTCGGACTTTAGTGAAATCTACGATGCCGAAACTGCTAAATAACTATAGACCGTATTCGTTTTGCTGCAAACGATTTGCTCACGATTTATTTGACATCATTTTTCTTTATCTTTATTGCTATTTATTTATCTTTATTGATATATATTCTTTAACTTTATGTTTTTCTGTTTCAGATCTGATCATGGTTCTTCAATAAGACATAAATGTGTAAATAATCCTATGCATTCTGTTATGAATGTGGCTGCTACACACTACTTCGGCAAAAGCGCAATATACCATCGTTTGTAAGGCGTGCCTATAAAGGCTATTTTGATGTTCCCTTGGCGACCAAGACAAATGGGCTCCTCGTATTGATATCATAATTGTGAGGAAATGCTTCGTGACTGGACAAAAGGAAAACGAAAGGGTCTGCCCTTTTGAGTTCCCATGGTTTGGCGAGAACCCAAGACCACGTAACTGACTGCTATTTTTGCCTGGGTCAACACAAAGGGTGTCGGCAAGAAAAACCGGCAAAAGATCTCCATCCCTGTATTCCCTCAGCAATTCGACCTACCCGCACTCTGAGGAACTCCCGTTCCAGTCTTTAATGGTTTTGTCTTATCTGAAGATGAAGGCAGTGAACATGATCAGCAAGAGCATGAGGGTCGTGATGACGGGCTTCAAGAAATGTTTGCAAATCCGAAGCCTCCTCATCTGATACCAAACAGTCATCAGCCCCTCAGCAGTTTAGCCAACTGGAATTGAATGACTTGGTGCGTGATTTTGGGGCTCTCCAAGAAAGCAGCTGAGGTATTAGCCTCCAGGCTGCAAGAAAAAAATATACTTGACCACTCTGCAAATGTTTCATATTTCCTAAAGCGGGACCAGATCTTTGTCGCCTTTTTCTCAGAAGACAAGCAGTTGTTTACTGCCACGATATCCCAGGTCTTCTCAGGCAATTAGGTGTTACTTCGTTAAATCCAACAGAATGGCGATTATTTTGGATACCTCTAAAGGCCCAGTCACACCTTGACGTTTTAGCCAGCTTATGCCGATTTTTGGAAAATTTGTCTAAAACGCTTGTACACATCGAATACGTTATGGGTAAGTTTTGATAACATTGAGAGCACGCTGAAAAACACTGCCATACGTCGTAGTACGCTGGCTTTAAACGTTGTACTTTTCGGTTATCCTCAAATTTTCCATGCTTGAAATTTTAAGACTTATGCCAGCGTATGACTCACACGTTCCGCATAACGCTGGCATAAGTTGTAGGCACGTCACGCGATCGTTGACACATGTCGACACACGTTACTTGTAGTTACTCATAAGTCGAAACACGTCGAGTAATGTTTAGCGTACCCGAAACTATTTCTAACCTATGAGTAACGTGTGTAGGCACGTTACGCGATCGTTGACACACATCGACACACGTTACTGAAAGGTGCTCATAAGTCGAAACACATCAACGGTAATGGTTAGCGTCAGTGTTCCAGACTCCCTGGTTTTTATTTTTATTTTATTTTTTTCTTCCTTCCTTCGGTATGATGGTGATGTTGACACTTCGATTTCTAGTGCGTGTAATATAATATAATTAATAGACTGCCGCTCAACGATTTAAAATCATAACCGCACTGTACACTGAACACCGTCATACCGAAGGAAAAAAAAAAAACCGGGAGTCTGGAACACTGACGCGAACCATTACTTGACGTGTTTCGACTTATGAGCACCTTTCAAGTAACGTGTGTCGATGTGTGTCAACGATCGCATATCGTGCGTACAACTTATTCCCATCGCATGCGGAGCGTGTGTCATACGGCAAGTACGTCGTAAAATTTTCAACATGTTAAAATTACAAGACGTACTCCATTTAATACGACGTATGATAGCATACTTTAGCGTTTATTCACGTATACCAAACTTACCCATACCGTATTCAACGTGCGCCAGCATTTTAGACGCATTTTTCAGAGGCGGCATACGCTGGCAAGATCGCCAAGGTGTGACTGCGATGTTGACACTTCCATTTCTGCGGCGGTTATGATTTGAATCCTGTGCGGCCAGCCTTTAATAGGCTACGCCACGTCATCGTCGGCGATGCGTGCAGCGCGCTATGCATAAGTTAGACTATCGTTTGGCATAGGTTGTGAAGGCGACAACAGGTTCAGCATTCGTTGGTATAAGTTTATCTATAACACAACGAAACGTCTGTGTCCGTTACTAATACGTTATGCATAAGACCAAGTCGTTATGAATACGTCCGAATCTTTAAAAAAACATCAAAATTCAACGTAAGCCAGCGTTTTATATACATTTTGATACGTTGCCATTGCTGGCTAAAACGTCAAGTGTGACTGGGCCTTAAGCGCAGCCTCAAGTGTATTCTCTTGCACAATGGCAATGCTTATGGAGCGTTCCAGTTGGTCACTCAATGCATTTGCGAGAAAGAACATAAGACATAAAAATGGTCATTGACTTACTCAAATATCACGAGCACAACTGGATCATTTGTGTCGACCTGAAAATGGTCAACGTTCTCCTTGGTCAACAGAAAGGCTTTCACAAAGTTTCCCATGCCATCTCTGCATGTGGGACAGCCGAGCTCGAGAGAAACACTGGATTCCAGAAGGAGTGGCCCATCCGTGAAACTCTGGAAGCAGGCATGCCAAACATTGTGAATGACCCAATCGTCAGCCGAGGGAAGATCATTTTTTTCCCCCACTCCATATCAAGCTCTGCTTGATGAAACAGTTCGTGAAGGCATTGAGTACTGATGGTGAATTTTTCAACATATAGTTTCTGCTTTTCCTGCTTTGTCTTTCGAGAAGATCAAAGCAGGTGTGTTCGATGGACCTCAAATTCGTGCCCTTGTACGTGATGAGGAATTTGTAAGGAAGATGAAGCACGGAGAAGACAGCGTGGCTGTCTTTCGTTGCAGTTATACAAAACTTTCTTGGTAACAAAAAGGCAAATAACTATGAGTTCTGGTTACTAGAATGCTGTTGGCTTTTCGCGATCTGGGGTACAACATGAGTGTCAAGCTCATTTCCTGAATAGTCACCTTTGATCAATTCCCTGAGAACCTTGGGGCTGTAAGTGAGGGACAGCAGGAGAGCGCTTCCATCAGGGACCTCATGGACGATGGAGAGCAGCTACAGCGGGCATGTGCGACCTACAAAATAATATATCGATGGAGACTACTGCTGGAGCATCATCAAACCGAGGATTTCCCTGTGGAAGTCCCACAAACGCACAGAGCTACAAGCACCAATTCTGGTCTGAATAGGACCTATTTGAACTTTGCATTCCATCTCTTATCAATTGTTCTGAATCACCTATCATCTTTATGTCAAAATATATGTTTAATTTAAATTTGCTTTTAATTCAAATTGTAACTTACCAAAATTGTTAAATGTTGAATTGCAAAATATATGTTTAATATAAATTGCTTTTAATACAAATTGTAACTTACCAAATAAATGTTTGATAATGGTGGATTGCAAAAAAATCTAGAGCTTACAGAGAGAAACTAACTTCAGATTTGAATTCAGCACACTCAAATTAGGTGAGATCAAGTGCTGCTTATCAATGCAACAAAAACTTTGTTCCCCAGTGTAATGATTCTGTATCTTGTTTTAAATGCTGTAACTCTATGTGATAACAAACATGTTGAAAAACTATTTACATTCCTAATTAATCCGAAATGTCGTCCCACAAAGTAATTTGAATAATGTGCACAAAACAGCTCATTAATATTTATGACCCTTTATGTACCACAGGCAGCGATGCTTGAGTGTCAAGGAGGAATTACCACCTCCATTGTTCTGCCTGACAGTTTTGTTAACTACCCAGTTGATGTTGCTTCATCTTTCTACTCTAAGTAGGCATCTATAAATGAAGGAAAGGAAAATGGGCAAATCAACCAATTTGACTTGTACTCCACATCGATTTTCGAGGCTGAAAAATATGGTACCTAGTAGGGACCTGCAAAACATCGGCGCAATGTAAAATGTGACTCCGAGTCCTCAATTTCTCCCTCCCCCTCCCAAACCCCAAGTCCTCAACCTCTGCCTACCAACCCCAATGCTTCAATCTTCTCCCCACTCCAAGCCTTCAAACCCCCTCCTCACAACTCCTCAGTCCCCTCCCCCCTACTGAACACAGAAACCACAATCAAAACAGAACAGCATGGCTCCTGCACGTCATGGCCCATCACAGTTGCCTGTCCAACTCACAATCTTGCGAACTATGCGGAAACTCCATGGAATAGCAACTCTCAAGTGACCATGAGCAGCCTAATTGTGCCAATAAATGACCCAAAACCAATTGTGTTCTTCCTGACTCTAAAGTAAGTCGCTGAGTTATGTTGAGTCTATTTGCATAGCTTCAGCAGAGCATTGTTAACTTCTGGGACAAATAGTTGATCCCGTTCCTCCGATACCCTCGGTGTGTATCTTTGTGAATAAACCGTGCAAAAATGCTTTTGTGTCCTTTGTTCTCCCTCCCTCCCCCGTTTACTTATGCACATGAAGCCATTTGGTCTCTGAATGATTTGAGTTGCCCTGTTCGCAAACGACTTTAATTATTCATCATCTGTTAAAGGTCAGATTGGGTTCAGGATGATTCGCGTCTGCACAGAAAGCACCCCATGTCTGTCGCAGTGACCGCTTGGGCTCAAACCGCCATTTGGTTGGTGGGTGTGAAGGAGTACCTGTACATCGCTTAGCCAGCTCAGACGATCCACCGAAGCATGGTGGTGCCTGCCTCGGTGACGTGCTTTGTACACATCATTAAAAGTAAATAATTACGGATGATTTCTTTCACAAATGTTATGGGATTCCCAGAATTCCTTGAACAAAGACCTTTATAATGACATGAGTTTTCTGGCCCCAGGTCTGGTCGTTTTATAAAAATTGTTGGAAACAGACCACTGCCTCGATCGCTCCTGAAAATAAATAATAGGACCACTGGACCTGCAGCGTATCTGGGCCCTGGCCTAATGTTGTAACCTAAATTTGGTAGCATTCTGACTGGTGGGTCTGAGGAAGAAGATTTTTGAAGGAATTTACGTAATTTCCCCCCAAATTTACGAAATCCACCATTTTGACACACTTTCGGTCACGTGATCGGCATGACCTCCGCAATTTAACATCCCTACCCTGGTCGAATGTTGCCACCAAAATTTGGTATTATTCTGACTGGTGAGTTTGGAGAAGAAGATTTTTGAAGGAATTTACTAAGTCCACCATTTTGACCTACTTAAAGTCATGTGACCGGAACGAGCATTGCATTCCCCGTTACCAGTCAGGAGAGGAACTTTATGGCCAAATTTCAGCCAGATCGGCCCTGCGGTTTGGTCGGAGAAGTTGAAATAGGAGACAGATGGACAATGTACGATGACACTGCCTTATCTGGAATTCCAATTCCAGATAAGTTAAAAATTACCTGGGTTTGAAGCAAAAACATGCCCACTGCCAATGTTCATATATAATACATCGTGGTTACACAGTTCAGGTAGATTCCAATTGCACTTTTATCCAGAGGCCTGCACTTTTATCCAGAGGCCTGAAGCATGAGGCCTACACTTACTGTGGCCTTCACAAGGCCTTTGACACCTATCGGCTCCAACCTTTCGATATTTGATGATCCTTTTAACAGTCGCTTTGGTCGTTTTACACTGAAGGGAAAACCTAAAGGGAGGGCTTGATTGTGAATATGAATTCCGAAGATGTTTTGGTTACATAGCACAACATGGTGTGTATGATGTCCTATAATGGTGGAATGGAATGTTACACACTAATGGATAGACGAAGAAGCTAATTATGATATACATAGATGTATAGAGATGTGTCAAATTCAGAATCATCATCTATCTATAATTCCAGCTCATCTCTGTGTGTGTGTGTGTGTGTGTGTGTGTGTCTGTGACCGCTGTTTCTCGACAACCACTGGTCGATTAATTGAAACTTGCCAGATATATTGTGGGGAGAGGATGTGCCTTTTCAATGTTTGATATTAATCGGCAAGTGCTTCCAAGTTATGGCATTTATTTACCAAACCAATGACAAGACACGTTGTTGCGTGGGCGTGGCCGATGGGGAAGGGAAGCTCAGCCGCGTTCGCCATTACGGGTTACAACGTACGGACTTCCGGATAGTGATGACTTCGTGTATTCTAATAATTTCTTGATTTCTTATGCGCATTTATAGATAAACACAATGCCCCAGTTATGATCGTTTTCATATTAGACGGTGTATAAATTTCGTACATCAGAGTGCTGGTATGCTCTGAACCAGGAAGTATTTTTTTTCTTCCTCTTTCTTTCTCTTATTGTTTTCCTTCCCGACATTGCAAAAGGTAAATATTTTGGGAATTGAATAATTGGGTATTAAAATAAATTGCGAATAATCGTAACTGCGAATATATACGAACTTCCGGGCCACGCAGTACGGGCACGAGAAGCGAAGAAACGCGCTGTGTGGTTGTTGTTTGTTGCTCGCGGTTTGAATATTATTTATTTATTTATTTATATATTTTTTTTATTTAGGGCACGTACTATATTTCTTAACAGCAAAGAATAAGGGTTTGGATTAATTTGAAGCTACTTTTACATCTATTTGTTTTGTCTCTGAGAGCATTTCTGTGTTTCAGGGGTGGACGAGAGAAATGTACGACATTTAGCATTTACCTATTATGTGTATATTGTATGTGTATATGTGTTGTGTGTGTGTGTGTGTGTGTGTGTGTGTGTGTGTGTGTGTGTGTGTGTATGTATATATTATATATATATATATAGCCTGGTGTTGGCTTAGTGGTTAAGGTGGTGGTTGAGATCCCAGGTCCTGAGTTCAAGCCCCGTTGGCTGCTGAATTAACACCAGGGGTTGACTCAGCCTATCAGCTCTCCGAGGTCGGCGAAATGATTACCAGTGTACTGGTCCGGTGTATGCTCCGGTTAGAATAGGTTGTACCATATCCCTGTGTGTCGTAAGAGGCACCAGGGTTGCGTCAGGAAGGGCATCCGCCATAAAAAAACATTGCCTCAAGAAAAAGCCCAACCCCTGCACAGCAGGGAAATGGCTGTAAAAAACGGTCATTTTTATTTTATTATATATACAGCGGTCCCAAAATCCTTGGGATTTGGAAATTAATAAATTTATGTTTTTAATAATTTGTTTTCTTTTCTTTTCAGAATTTAGATTAACATTTGGAATTCCCATGTAAAAATTCACAACTGAAGAAGAACCAAAATCGTGGAATTTTTTTTAAATTTCATCGATCAATTATCCTCACCCAAAGAGCATGGACACCGAATAATTTCGTGAAATTAGAAATTTTTGCCATCAGTTTCCTGATTTGACGCCTCCCGATTATTTCTTTGGGGTACCTAAAGGAGTGTGTATACATCAATAAGCCCATACAATTCAGCAGCTCAAGGACAACATCTGTGCAGAAATTTGAGGGCTGCTGCCAGAGTTATTGTCCGCTGTTATGAAAAATGCTGTCGAAAGAGCTCGTCTCTGTGAAGCCGAAAATGGAGGACATCTAAGCTGCATCATTTTTCATAAATAAAGCAAATTTATCTCCATTTTATAAATTTTATTTGTTATAAAAATAATCAATTATTAAAAACAGAAATGTTATTTATTTCTAATTCCCTAGGTGACTTTTGAGAAACCTGATACATTTATATATAATATATATTTATATATATATATAATATATATATTGTATTCAGCAATTTTGTGTGTGTGTGTGTGTGTGTGTGTGTGTGTGTGTGTGTGTGTGTATGTGTGTCTGTGACCGCTGTTTTCGACAACCACTGGTCCGATCTAATTGAACTTGCCAGTGTATTGCTGGGACCTGAGTATGTGCTTTCAAGGTTTGATATTAATTGGACAGTGGTTCCAAGTTATGGCCATTTATTTATCAAACCAATGACGGGACACGTTGCTGTTAGGTGTGGCCGATGGGGAAAGGCACCATTTAGTTAACAATGACAGCACGTTGCTTGGCATTTTGCACCCACAGTATCTATCTTCTATCTATCATAATTCCAGCAATCTCTGTTTGTTGCTTTCAAAAGGTTTAAATTATTGAGACAAGTGGTTCCAAGTTAATGGCCAAGTTAGAGCGCGTTCCCCATTACGGTTACAACGTACGGACTTCCGGATAGTGATGACTTACTGTATTCTAATAATTTCTCGATTTTTTGCGCATTTATAGATAAACACAATGCCCAATCCAGTCGACGTTTACGAGAGCGAAGGAACGGCCTGTGTGGTTGTTTGAAAGTTTTTTTGTTGTTGTTTTTTTTGCACGTACGGCACGCACGTACGGCACACGAGAGCGAAGGAACGCCTGTGTGGTTGTTGTTTTTGGCACGCGGTTGAAATTTTTTAAAAAAAATTTTTTTTTGCACGACGGCACGCACGTACGGGCACGTAGAGGCGAAGGAACGCCTTGTGGTTGTGTTTCTGGAGCGGTTTGAATAAATATATATTTTTTGCACGTACGCCACGCACGACGGGCACGTGAGAGCGAAGGAACGGCCTGTGTGGTTGTTGTTTCTGGCACGCGCTTTGAATAATATATATTTTTTTGCACGTACGGCCACGCACGGCACGGGCACGTGAGAGCGAAGGAACGGCCTGTGTCGTTGTTGTTTCTGGCACGAGGTTTGAAAGTTGTTTGTTTTTTTGCACGTACGGCCACGCACGTACAGGCACGCGAGAGCGAAGGAACGGCCTGTGTGGTTGTTGTTTCTGGCACGCGGTTTGAATAAATATATTTTTTTTGCACGTACGGCCACGCACGCACGGGCACGTGAGCGGAAGGAACGGCCTGTGTGGTTGTTGTTGGCACGCGCTTTGAATTAATATATTTTTTTGCACGTACGCCACGCACGCACGGCACGTGAGAGCGAAGGAACGCCTGTGTTTGTTGTTTCTGGCACGAGGTTTGAAAGTTTGTTTTTTTTTTGCACGTACGGCACGCACGTACAGGCACGCGAGAGCGAAGGAACGGCCTGTGTGGTTGTTTCTGGCACGCGGTTTGAAAGATTTTTTTTTGGGCATGTCGGAGCAGTAACGCAGCACATACGGGCATGCACTCGTATATATAATTTAGAGTACACCTGGACTCCGACATTCGTGGTTCCAACATTCGTGGGTTCCGCATATTCGTGGTTGATAATTTGCGACATGCTCCTACATTCGAGGGAAATCGCCCCGCGTATTCGCCGTTTTCGCAGTGATTTTTTTTTCATGAGCCGCAAGCATAACACAGGTGTAAAACATATCTTCCACGAGCCACACACAAATCAGCTGGATGTAGGTACAGTACAATACTGTACATACGCAAAAACATCTTCCACGCGCCACGAACAAGACTTGCTTCCTGTACGTGGATTGTAGCATCACGGGATAAACATAGTTTCGCGGAACGTCTCGCCATGTGCACTTTTAACATACAGTACTGTATTGTAGCTTCGTGCCAAAAACATAGTTTTGCGGGATGTCTCACCAGTGCAACACGTCATTCCCTGCGACGCCATCCCCCATCAGTTAATTTACAGAATGAAAATGCTAACAGCATCTATTGATGCATCCAGTAATTACCAGATCACCACCAATGGACATAACACAATAGAAACATTCAGCGCATGTCAGTGCAAATCACCATCTTGGTACAAACAACATCATCTGAGCTGTCAGCCTGGTGTTGGCTTAGTGGCTAGGGTGGCGGCTTGGGATCCCAGGATCCTGAGTTCAAGCCCCGTTGGGCCGCTGAATTAATACACCAGGAGGTTGACTCAGCCTGTCATCCTTCCGAGGTCGGCAAAATGAGCACCAGTGTACTGGTAAGGGGACACTGCATCAGCGCCAAAAAGCCACGTCCCAACCAATGCTGCACTCGATAGCCATCTGAGCTGTTACATTTTAAAAACGCTCAGCATAATCTGCCTGCAGAAAGGAAAGACGTCATGTCCTGTGAGTTAAAGAATGGAAACGTTCAGCATATCTATTAGTGTAATTAGCAGTTAGCTACATACGGACAAATTACACAATGACATCACTCACCACATCTATTATCAGCTGCCAAATACAGCATCACCCATAAAAATCCCCCTCAAACAATGTGCAGACTTCTCGCCCCTCCCGCAGTTACCCACAATGCACGCATCAAGCTCGTAGGGGAGCGTGCCTCCGCGGACCAGGATGTGGCCAAGGCATTCCCTGCAGAACTCGCGAGCCTCATCGAGGAGAAGGTACCTGCCGGAGCAGGTCTAGTGCTGATGAGACCGGCTTGTTTTGGAAAAAGATGCCGACCTGGACGTTCATCTCACAGCGCGAGAGCAAAGCAGCCTGTTTCAAGGCCGCAAAGGACCGGGTATCCCTTCTCCTCTGCGCAAATGCCGAAGGGGAGGGACTTCATGGTTAAAGCCCATGATGCTCTACCATTCCCTGAACCCGCGTGCGCTGAAGAATAAAAACAAGCAGACGCTGCCCGTGTACTGGAGAGCAAACAGGAAGGCATGGGTGACGTCTGAACTTTTTATGGACTGGATCCATACCTGTTTTGTTCCTCAGGTCCAGAGGAACCTGGCAGGAAAGAACCTTTCATTCAAGGTACTCCTGCTGTGTGACAATGCTCCTGGCCACCCCACGGACCTGAACGGTGCATCTTCATCCTCACCTTCATCATCATCATCATCATCATCATCATCATCATCATCTTCATCATTTTGCAAAGTTATGTGTGCTGTGTTTGTTTAATCAGAAATTGAAACGGAACATGATGTTGTTGTTTTTTCGTTTCATGGTACAGTCCGGTATGGTTAAGGGGCTTTAAAATGTATTCTTCAATCAATTGGAAACTGCACCTGGCGTTGTCGTTTTTTTATTTGTAAGCATCTCTAATGAAACTGTAATCATGCATTCGTGTTTGAAAACATTTTAAACTTTAAAAACTTTCTCCTTTGAACCAGGAACCACCACGAAACGATAACGTTATCACCCTTGTCCCCATTATACCAATTCCCCGACTTTGGTGGTGTTGCCATTTGCAGCCTTTTTCGTGAACCAGGAACCGTCACAAACTGATAGCGTTATCCCCCTTGGCTCCATTGTAACTATGACAAAACACTCGCAGATTTTTCCCCGACACTCACGGATTTTACCCCGACACTCACGGATTTTACCCCGACATTGAGGATTTTTTGTGGGGCGAGAAATTCCTGGAGCCGATCCCCCCATTTCCCATTGAAACAATGCCCCCACATTCGCGGGGTTTTCCTGGAACGTATCCCCCACGAATGTCGGGGGTCCTGGTGTATTTTGAGTCAAGGGTATCCATATAGATGGGTGTTCAGTACTTGCCATATCAAAAACTAACAACACTCCTCAATTTATGAGGATTTTTCGATCAACTCGATCTCTGAAGCGAGAATGATAAAAAAGTAGTAAAATATTGGAATAAAAATAACCTAAAATATATAAGTAACTGTAAACTCATGCTCACAATCATGCAGCTGCCATTCTGTCTGACCTGTTCTCATCTCTAATTCCATAAGTTGAGACCAATTGACCAACTTGTCATGTTGACTAGCTTTGGTGAAATACGTATCATTCCTATCATCTTCCCAAGTCAGCGTAATTTGATCAAAACTGAGGAACGGGCGAGGGAAGTTGTTATTCTTGCATTTTTTTTTTGTGCTCTGCATCTTCCTCCACAAAGTTGCATTGGGACTTCTGAAAGAAGTTACCTCTTTATTCAGTTATCAGAATTGATGACAAAATCAGTGACAACCACAATAATGAAGGCATCTTCTCGTTTTATCCTGCACAGCCTCAAGATCAAAGACCTGGTTCCAGACAGTGTATAAGCAAAAAGGTAAAATTTTGATGAATGTTTCTTTGTGGTTAACAATGCATTTGTTTTAAGTTTAAACCTCATTGCACATTTTATTTGCCTTTTTTATTGTTATTGCATGTGATATCACACTAATGATGATCACTTTGCATCACATCGCAAACCATTCAAACCATGTGGGGGTTTTGCCTGGAACAAAATAGTGGTGTAACATCAAAGTAATGGAACATTAAGAGATCCAGCAACAGAATGACTGCAGAATTAGAGGATTCCAGGGGAGGACGATGATCCAGTGCTTGTGTCAGACAGTATCCGAGCTGGTCTCTCATGGTGACCGAGGCTGAAATATATGCAAGTGGCAATTGAAAGACACTCGATGCATTATAACAGCAGAGAAAAAAATACATAATCCTTGCTTTGCTTGTATATCAGAACATTGGTGTTTGCCAAGTAGCATCAGAGCAACACAATTTCATCTTAATTGAAGATCTGGTGAATAGAGAATATATACAGTATATTAATTGAAAATACCTTCCCACTCTTTGATGTAACTTCAATAGGATAATGCACTTGCCTTTGTGCGCTGTCCAGGTTTGAATCCTGACCTGACTATAAACTGTTGGATTGTTACTTCACAGACAGGGCGTTGCATCACAAAGTGTGTCGTTCCTTGGATGGACATTATGTTGGGTGCATTAGTTGGTGGACATTACAAATCCTGTAGTCTCTTTCAACAAGAGTTGGCAAGTTTATTGCAGACATCCTGGCCAGTTTGTAAAATATTTGGCCAAAATACTGTATAACTTTCCCTGGCTGGCCTCACAAGAAGGGGGGAATTGGGGCCATAGTATTAGTAGTGGTGACTGATTTGATGGATGTCGTAGCTATCTCACAATGCCACTACCTTCACTTGCTGAAACTGAGCTGAGCACACAAGCACCATAACCAGCCAGAGAGATTTTTGAAATTACACGACTCCTGTTTCAACTGTGATATGAAGCTGATGTTTACGAGGTATGAAGCTGAACTACCACCCAATTAAAATTCAGAATAATGATAAGATTAACATTAAAACTCAGAAGTCATCCTGAACACCATAAATATTAAGTGGAGATGCAACCTTTGGCCACCAGATGGCAACACCACCGTCTCTATTTTTACACCACTTCCGGTTGCCGCAAACGGTGCTTTGGAATGCGCCAAGCCTACATCTTATGTTTTGTATCTTTGACTATTATTCCAGGTGTGGATTGATTTCTCTCAAAATAGTGAATATAAATGGACCATGTTGTTGAGTTTATTATTCCCTGTAGTCCCTGCAGTTTAAAAAGTCCCTGTGTTGTAAGAGGCGACCAGGGTTGCGTCAGGAAGGGCATCCGGCGTAAAACATGTGCCAAATCACTATGCGGATCATACGGATGATCCGCTGTGGCGACCCCGAACGGGAGCAGCCGAAAGAAGAAGAATAAGAAGAAAGTTGTTGAGTTTATTATTGACTAGCATAACCCGTGCTCTGCGCGACATGTTGGGGTGGGTGTGTTTGAGAAAGGAACTGATGCAGAGTATCAGTAGTAATTTTACTTTAATGCGGTAAGTGGAATACAATGTTCAAAGTACTTCTTGGCACGATTTCAATGTTTCAGAACCATTTTATTTACTTTTTTTTTGTACCATGCACCTCATATGGTCTTTGAGATAATGTAAGCCAAATATCACGTTACTCGAGCGCAGAACAAAGTCGAAGATAGCGCGACACGAAACCACAAACTCGGAAATAATATATAAGATGTTGCAAGTAAGTCCAAATAGTATGTTATTGTGTTGTTTTGAGTTGTAAGGCCTACCCACTCGGGGAATGAGCAAATATAATGGGAGCGTTTTGTCAAACTCTCTCTGTCAATCCATCATAATAAATGTGTTCTGGAAGCAGCGATTGTACAGTGATACAAGTGGGTAATTACCTTGTTTTTGTTGGCGATGTTATTTGGTATAATATCAGGATTAATGGCAACATTCTGCGCACGAAGAATTGAAATGTAAAGAACCTACTAGGTCACTCTAACAACACTTCTGGTTGCCGCAAATGGTGCTTTGGAATGCACCAAGCCTGCATCTCAGGGTTTCTATCTTTTATTATTATTCCAGTAAAATAACTCGTTATTGGAATGGTAACCCTGTTCTGATCCTTCTACCTCATCATCCTGCACCATCACACGCAAGAATACCATTACAGTGCAACACTGATGCTTCCGTGCATCTCCAGGCTAATGTGGTGCAGCATGACATAATTTTGGAAAAATTGTTAAAGCCAGTCATAGAGCTTGATCCATCTGTTCCAGGTAACTTCAAGAGCATCACACAAATCATTCTGAAGTTGCAGATCTCATTGTTTAAAAATCCCTCTCGTGGTCTGTTCTTCATTGACATATTGTGCAAATTTGTTGTACTAGTACACCCACTGTCCCATCCCTGTGGGAATGGCAGGAAGGGTCATCTCGGCTCACGTCTGTTTGTCTGTGGTGGACGCAAGAAGCAGAGAATGGCTCAAAGATGTCGGGATTCCTCCAGATTTAATTCAGCCTCGTGTGAGACAGCAGTAGCAAATAGCAATAGTTTAAAAATGTAATCATATGTGTTTGTGGTGTATAATATTTTTTTAAACTTCGAGTCGGGGTGCCCCATGATACACCATGGTAAACTATTTATACATGTTAACACGATATTTGTCCAAGGAGGAAAGAAAACCCTTGAGGAGAGGGGATTTTTTAGTATTACATTTGTTTTGTAATAACATTAATATTATGCTATTATCACTGGTGTTGTTATTACCTCTGCCACTGAAGGTGAAGGAGGTTATGTCTTCACCCCTCTCTGTCTCTTTGTCTGTTTGTTACTTACAAACGTAAAGTTGTATACAACCTCAAGGCATATTCTATACAACAAACTGGAAAATGTTTTCACACCTGGACACAAAAACTTTTGTTGAATTGTTGATGCTGACCTTGTATGTGGATACTCTGCATATATTTTGGAAATCACTTGAAAGAGTAATATATACTTCACATTTTCGAAACTCAACGATTAAGCAACAATGCCAGAGGTGTTGTACCACTGACAATCCTGAAATATGTCAGTTATGTCTCATGCAACATTGAAAGGAGAATAAATATAATCTATTTATTGAATGGGTAAGACTGATCTCAGATCCACAATTCACACTCTGCTCTTCACTAAATGCCTCAACTACGCATTCGTCTAAACATTGCAAGGAAGCATTCATCAATGCAAATGGTTGAGGTACTATACCCTGGATCACTGACTTTTGTCTATTCTGAGCCTATGAGCTGATAATGAGGGTGAATCGCGCACTTGACTCATCTGTGAGAATGCAGTGTTGCCACAGATGTAACCAGTTGGTTAGAAAAGTGCCATATGACATTTCTTTGTATAAAGATTGGAACCTGTGGTTTGTGGATGTAATTATAGGTGCGATTTTCCCAAGATAACACATTCTGCATCATACCTGTTTCGACTTTTGGACACCATGCCTATTTCAATTTTCAAACTGCAGGTGACATAGATTTAAGTTTTGTTGACAAAATAAATGAGAATATCTATCAAAAATACAACGATATGTGGTGTGCACAGATTAGACTATATATTTATACATATACATATATAGATACATATATATGTATATGTATAAAGCATCGTTGATTGATTTTGCTTGAAATTTCCATTCTTATATTTACGTCAGCAAAAAACGTTCTTTTAATTTATTTATTTTATTACTAATAAATTATTTGTCGATTTCAACTGTCCGCTGTTTGACTTCCTTCTATTGGTCTAGCATTGTTCTAACTGAGATAGAATTGGACCATACTCTCTACAGAGAGTGTCGGTGTACTGACAGATGAAGCTAATATTAATAATAAATAAATGAAATCACTCATGGATGCAGTTGAGGCAGACAATCCCTGGAATAGTCCCGAACAACTCCGTCAGGCACTCAAATGGCGTCAATAATTTAGTCACTCCGAGAAGCTGGTAACAATTTATCGCCTGTATCCTCGGAAACCTCTTGACAGCTGAGGGACCTCGCACCATCACGTTTGGTGTTATACCACTTCTGAGCGCTTGCTGCGCACCGCGCGGGCACTACGCAAGAACCATTATCAATTCGACTTAGTCTCGCTTGTACCCTAACCACCTAATTAGCACAACATCCAGTGCCCGAACCTGTAGATAGATCTTGTTCATAACTCATCCACAACTTTGGTTAATTACCACAGATTTGTCGCAAAAAATCGTCGAGGTCACACAACCACGCGTAGTTTAAATAACGCTTCGGCTTGCGGCCCTATCGATCAATTCTAAGAATTCGCGCCTGACCTTTTCACCTTGAAATAATTGTATTTCAATTCAGTGACCTGACATGAAAAATCTCTTCACAATTTCAAGTAATCAGAATGAAAATTTAGTATTTTAAAAATTTGCGCCCAAATTGCGCCTTTTCCGCGCAATTAATATTATTGTACTCTTTATGGATCCTAGAGGTTTTAACTTTCAATGACATTAATTGAGCCATGGCTTGAATTAAGCGAGGGCGCTCCTGATATGCCAAATGCTCTTTGATCAATGCAAACGCTCAATCATGACTGGTAAATTATAATGAGGAATTTATGTTAGAGGTTGGACCCTGAGATACTCGTTGACCCTTTTGTCTATCGTTGACTCTTTTTGCGCCTGTTATAGTGACCAGGTGACAAATATTCAGTTGTTTTAATAGACAGATTCGATCTCATCCAGTACCATAATGTTAACTTGGGAGAGCTATGTAGTATCCACAGATGTGTGGAGGTTAGGATGTCATCAGCTCCATAGGTTCCGAGCTGCTGATCCTCTCCAGATCGAACTATCGAACCGCGGTCCGAGATTACCTACCCTCTCTGTTTGTGAAAACACAGAAGCTGCGGAGAACTCGTGATTGAAAGGGTGTCTCGGCACCATGGCCGCAACAATTTTTGGTAAACTCCAGGATCTGTGCATCGTTGCTGAACTATCAAAAGCTGGTGGAAATGCTATGCACTATCGTGTCGTTGCATTGCATCTATTAGTGCTCTGCCGGAACATGATCTAAGGCATCATACCAAACTGACTGATAGAGGAGCCTTATTATGTACTCAACTCCTGGGTTAATATAAAGGTAGTAATAAGCTATAGTATGATGATATGCCAGGACTTATGCATATATATGTGACTAGGCTTGGTGGAAATTACAAGTCACCATTCAGGTCCCCAATATCAGTTATTGTCATAAGTGTGTCGTCCAGATAAATTTCCCCCCACCGGATGTATAACGGATTATTCGGAGTGCCGCTGTGACTTTCGAGCTCTCAAGGGCCGGGCAAGGTCCCGCTGCAGTGTTGATATCAATTTTTCCGATATCTTGTGATTCTTAAACACACCATTTCTGCCTCTTCACCAAGCCATCACGCCCAAACTTCCAGAGCCGTACGACGATGTCCTTACCCAAACGAGCCAATAACCTACTCACAGACCAAACGACACTTGCTCTGCGCTCAGTCCCAGTCAATCGTAACCAGACACACGAGTTGGCAGGGCTGTTTGTCAGCCTATCTTAGATATCTTTGTGTCTAAAAGCTATCAACCATGAAAAAATCATGGTCCCCAACCAACATCTCCGAGATGCCAAACGTATAGGCGATGGATTTGCTTTCGCTCAGATTGAGCAGGTGCCACGGTCAAATTTCCAAAGATCCAAATCGGGCCATCGCTTGATGTAGGGCTGACTTGTCTAAAACCGTCTATCTAAATACGAGAAGGATGAGCAGCTGGAGCTAGGGCTCGGGATGTTGAAATCTAGCTTCAAATAGTAGTATCCCGAGAATTGGTTACTGAGTTCATCAGGTGTGTCGCTGATTTGGTACGGCTCTCCACGCCGATGGAGCCCAGCGACCCTCCCCTTCGGGCGCTATAAAAAAGCGCACCTCGTTTTGTACTACCGGCTCTGAGTCTCTGCCGCTCGATACTTGATAGATCAAATCTCGGTTCGGCAGTTGCTATTTGGGAATGTCAGGGATTGTGGCTAGTCCATGATTTTGACAGAGTTCATGCAGACATCTTGCGGAGCTCAGTCGGAATAATTCGTTCAGCCGGAGCACGTAGCGTCGCCAGAGCCAGATGAGAAGTGCCCAGCCAGCTACGTTAACGGGTCTGGCTGAAGAGAGTCGGAGCGAAGGGATGCGGTTCGCCTGGTTAAAGAAAGATCAGATCCCGGAGCACAGCTTGCAGGATGACACTGTGATCTGCTATCTCGGTTCTGTACCTGTTCTATCTGGATTGGTGGAGGAGATGATGTGACGATGCCCATCGTAAACACAGCATAACTCGATAAGAGCAAGGCGTCGCGTCTCTGAAGCGTAGTCGCCAGGCGGTGGTCGACCGGGAGAGGATATTCATGTCTCTGGACCACTGGGCTCCGCTGAGCTCTGCATAGTGGCAATCCAGAACGCCATAGAGTCAACGAACGCTCGCCAGTCGATTGGTAATATTACAGACTTGGATCATGCCGGGCTTGTTTGAGGCACATAGGTCACATACGGAGGGTCGCCGCCGGATAGAACACCTTGAGTCGCCAGCTCAAGAGAGGACGAGACAAAAGATCCAATTTTCAGGTAAGAGCGTGCTACGGCTCGCTTGCCAGAGTCCTTCTTGCTCTAAGGATGTTAAGTCCACTGTTTCTTCTCGAGGAGTGCATATAAAGGCTTTACGAGCCAGTTAGTATGTTGCTTATCGTTATTGGACCGTTTTTGAAAGGCTGTGGCGGCCTTGTTCTGACGCTAACGTGATTGTCGATGTAAGTGCCTTCTTCATGAGTAAATATCAACTAGAATAGATTATCGCTCGATTACAGCTGGTGTTGACTTTGTCGTGTCGTCCGATCAACCGGTAGCCAGAGTCTCGCTCGACTCGCCGCGCACCAAATGTACAATTTTTCGTTTACGTCCTGTGAACTAATAAATGTCCGCCCTTGTTTTGAATTTACCTGCTCTGCGTCCCTTTCCTACCATTGACTGCCATAATTTTGCGTTCGATGATAGTAGTGGCTGATTAATGCCGATAAAGCAAGTAGATTCCTGATTCCGCATGCTGGCGGTCTGTGCGATTATAGCTAATGATGGTCGTTTCCTGACGCTATCCTCCTGACCATCTTTCAGCGAGGCAAGACTCGACTGAGGGATATGGAGAGAGACTGTGCCTAAAAGCTCTCGGTTTTCGTGCAGGCTCGTTGAGGTGTACACAGTACCCGCGTCCTCGTCGAGTTTTTGTTCGTGCAGCAGCTGAAAATTTATTAGGTAACATCGCAATTCGCTCTCATCGTAAGAGCGGATGGGAATCATACCGCTGGACAGCTGCTGCCTGGGGATGGCCAGACGAGGCCCCTGGCATACCAGCAGAAAGTGACGCGGACAGAAGAGTTGGAGTGACGCGCTGATTTTCCTTTGTGCATGCTCCCATACCTGATATCTGACTAAAATATTCGACTCGGTTAACAAATCAAGAGCGCACGAGCAAGCTGATGTCTAACAGTGCCTTGCTCTTGTTGAATCGAAAATATGCTAGCCGATGATGATTGCTCGGCTATACTCGCTGGATATGGCGTGACGCTCTTATTGCAGTCTCGCCTATACTACCAGAGTTATCTAAAGATAATAAAGCGTGATACGCAAATATGGATGCCTGCGCCAGTATTATTATACGGCTTGAAAATATGTCAGTCGTAGATGTAGAATATCCTACGAGACCTAGATCGTGCTTCCATGCTGTGCAATAATTATCAGTAGTTTTAGTTTATATAATTACTAATTCATAGTTAGTATTGGACTCAATCTAACACCTTAGCTGACATTATATTTGATAAATCATGTATTCACAGTATATGTGTATACGTTGTATAACATCATAGTATGCATCTCATTTCTGTATACCCACCGTCAGTACTATTCATTACTGCACTCGTGAATCTCTATATCATTATATCATGAAACAGAGCAGTTCATACTAGCACCATGACAGCATACCCTAATTACTTTACTCTTTATACCCCAAGCAAGTAAACCATTGTACTTTCATTATAATCTCAGCTCTCTAGTATTCCTTATCCTGCTCCATTTATATTGAATACACTATCATACCGGTCTCTGAGCATCCATCTTACACCCTAGTCAAAGGAATCTAATGGACAAAGCTTATATCTCCTACACCAATGGCTTCAGTATTTCCCGCTTTATACCGTCCCAAAATATCCATCACAAATATATATATATAGATATAACTAATTGGCAAACCGCTATATATTATATGTATAAATAAATATATATATATGTACTATATTATATATATAT
>CM068956.1:116636122-116660341 GCA_035128595.1 Eptatretus atami
TGTTTTTTACCTCTGCCCATCGAAGGTGATAGGAGGTTGGATTCTTCACCCTCTCTGTCTTCTTTGTATGTTGTTACTTAATTAATAAGTTGCTATACAGAGCTCAGGATATTCTATAACAACAAACGGAAAATGTGTTTTCACACCTGGACACAACAAACTTTTGTTGAATTTGGTTGATGGCTGACCCTCGTATGGTGCCGATACTCTGCATATATTTTGGAAATCACGCTAGAAAGAGATAATATATTACTTCACATTTTCGAACTCAACGGTTATTTAAGCAACAATGCCAGAGCAGTGTTGTACCACTAGACAATCCTAGATAATTGTCAGTTATGTCTCTATGCAATCATTTGAAGGAGGAATAAATATAATCTATTATTGATGGGTTAAGACTGAACTCAGATCCACAATTCACTTACTCTGACTCTTCACTAAATGCTTCAACTACGCATTCGTCTAAACATTGCAAGGATAGCATTCATACAATGCAAATGGTTGAGGTACTATACCCCTGGATCACTGACTTTTGTCTAATTCTGAGCCTATGAGTGCATAATGAGGTAAAGTCACTGTCGCACCCAAGCAATGCTTGTTACGTCATCGTGTGAGAATGCAGTGTTGCCACAGATTGTAACCAGTTGGTTTAGAAAAGTGCATACTGACATTCTTCTTGTATAAAGATCTGGAACTTGGTTTGTGGATTGTAATTATAGGTGCATTTCCCAGAACACATGTCTGCATCATACCTGTTTCCGACTTTTGGTCACCTGCACTATTTCGATTTCAACTGCAGTGACAGTTAAGAATAGTATAAGCAGAAAAGGTTTGTTGACAAAATAAATGAGAATATCTATCAAAAATACAACGATAAAATATGTCTTGGTGTGCACAGATTAGACTATATATTTATACATATACATTATATTAAGATACATAATTATGATTATATGTATATATATATATATTATATAACATTATATATTATTTATTTATACATTACATCTATATAGATACATATAATACTATATATATATATATATATATACTTATATAATATAGTATATACTTATTATCTGATAGTATAGCATATGATGTATTATATATATTTGATGTATATTACTGTACTAAATTTAATATATTATGATGTGTATATCTCGTATACAACTAGTATATGAATGGATATATCTACTACTGTTGAAATATATATATACAGTTGATGTTATATACTGTATATATATATAATATATATATAATATATAGTATATATATTATATATGTGTATGGATTTATCACAAACCCGTTCGGCGTGCGGACCAAGCGACCGCCTTATAGCTAATTGGTGCCAAAGTCGCAGCGTGCCCGACCGATCACGGAGGCATCCCAGTCGCAACTTTTTCGAGGTATCAAACGCCGAAACCAGCTTCCGGGTCGTTGTTAAACACACCAATAATCAGCCATACTCCCTCTTCTGTACACCTATTGCGCTTCAGGGGTTTGATCGCCGGAATGTCGAGTAGTACCTATAAATTATTGCACTTGCAGACAGAACATGCCGGGATTTACACCTCACGGAGCCTGCAGCAAACGAGCCGCTTTAGCAGCTCATTCCGTTTGCGATTTGGACCGTGACGGATCTATATATATCGCAAGCACCTCCGTCAGGACCATAGTATCGTTGTATATCGGTACTATTTACGACAGCCAGCGTACTTATTCCGACGCATTAGTGGCAGTCAATGGTAGGAAAGGACGCAACAGCAGGTGACATTTCAACAATGGGGGACTTTATTTTTCACTACCGTATGCAATGAATGGGGGGGGGGGAGGGATGACCGCTGAACGAGCCAAAACCTACAGCCGACTACTACTTCATTTATGTATCATTGCACTGTACAACATTCGTACTCTAGGATAGACAAGCGCGCGCACAGCTGTCTCATTCATAAAACTACCAGCAAGAACAGAAAGGAAACTGGGCTCGTTAAGCCATTTATGTTCCTCGGAGTGGGCGATGAGCCCGAAGGAGCTCCGCAGCCTGTGTCAGGGTTACTTTTGTCACCCTTGAGGGCGACTCGATGGTCTTTTTCGGCGAGCCCTGCCGTCTGTCCCTGTGGTCATAGACGGACAGCTTGTAGTAACGGCTTGAGCTGTGGTTGGTCCTGGCGGCTAGCAGACACGGCCTGGTACGGATCCGTGCAGCCTGGCGACTAACGCTTCAGAGGAAGCGAACGGGCTTGCTCTTTATGAGTTGATGCTCTTCTAGAGGCATGCTCACTCCTCAGCAATCGCTCGACCCAAGTCAAGTCATCTAAAGTATACCGACGCACGTCTTAACGATGGGGCTCGCCTCCGACCGGTTAGTAGTGTGGCTGGCATCTTCATCCAATAATAGCTGTGCCAGACATTCTCCGCATGGCGACTTGCTGCTGACTCCAAAAGACTTGGACATGCCCTCATCCGTACCAACTCCGACAAAGAGAGAGCCGAGAGAGTCTCGCGTCGAAGAAGCGCCCTTTTATTATTAACCCGACTAGGGTGGAGAGGTCGCCACCTGGGCTCGATCCGCTCAAAATCAGCGCCAGTCCTATTTCTTTACATCTCTTTTGACTTTCTTACTCCAGGCTGGCTTCCGCCCTCTTCCGTGCGTTTTGGATACGTTTTGCAAGTCCCAAATAGAGCGTGGACCCTGTTTGAAATTCCCACACTCGAGCTGTCATAACATACTGCTAGGATGCCATGTTCCCGTTCGACCTCTGGGAATCGTTTGGTTTGGTTGTGTTGTATCGTTGGTGAAAGCATGAGCGGCACGGTGGAGATGCTGTCGTGATGCACGAGATAGTTGTTCGTGTTGTTGGAGATTGGTGTTAGATGGAGATAGTTCGGCGGTTGTCGGCGAAGGTGGTGCAGGAGATGTTCTTTAAAATAAGATAGGAAAGTAACTATCAGACTACACCCTCCAGAAGGTTCACATTGCCCGCCACACCACGAATAAATCCTTATCATACAATCGGTGGCAGTGAATATCTACATCTGACACTAACACTTATCGACATAAACTGATCGGAACCTTGAATGGCTGATACTGTGAATATATCACGTTACAATATAGTATATACTATTATATACTATAAATACTCTAACCTTATATATCTAGTAAATATAATTATAGTAATTATTATATAAAATATTGTTGCGGCAACCAATAGGCAGTGCCGAGGACAACCAGACTTGTCTCACTCAGGGGGATTTATCCCGGTTGTCCTCGTAGACCGGACCTGGGGCCACCGGCTCCAATTAACATTATGTACGGTGGGTTGTTTTAAAACCACGAATGCCACCAGTCAACCACGGAGTTCAGTGTCCGCCGTCTAATTATTCTGTTTAACTAAAGGTCACGTGGTTACCTGAGCAGGGAGCGCGCCTCGCAAAGCACCAATATTATCTGATTAGATTTTAATTCGGCGGGAGCGTTTTAACCGTGGTGTGTGCCGACGATTTTTTTGGACAAATCTGTGGTAATTCACACCAGTCTATCTCAGTTCAAGCCTGGTGTGGCTTCATGGTTAGGGTACGGCTTGGGATCAAGGGTCCTGAGTTCAAGCCCGTTGGCCCTCTGAAGTAATAACACCAGGGGGTCACTCAGCCGTGTCTCCTTCCGAGGTCAGCAAATTGTTGTACCAGCTTGCTGGATAATTGAGCATTCGAGTATCCTGTGACGGGAGTGGCGACCTTCCAGGATTGTGCCACTTGCCAGGAAATTGCTTCGCGCACGACACTCTCTGTAGAGAGTATGGTTCCAATTCTATCTCAGTTAGAACAATGCTAGACAATAGAAGGAAAGTACAAACACGGACAGGTTGGAAATCGACAAATAATTTATTAGTAATAAAATAATAATAAAAAGAACGTTTTTTTGCTGACGTAAATAAAGAATGAATTTCAAGCAAAATCAATCAAAATGCCAGGAAAGAGACAAGAGCAGATGCTTCTGGGGTTGACTTACTTACAGCTAAACAGACATGGGTACCAACAGATCATTCAGGGAGGGGGAGAATCGTCTCGCTCACAGAAAGTCGTCCGTGAGCGAAAACGCCTGAAATGTGTGTGTGCGTGTCACATCCGTCGTCAGCACCCAGCTTTGCCGTGGCACCCTTCGCGGGGCAGCCTTGAAGCCAGTCGACGTCTGGAGGGCAGCGAGATCGTCCGTCGCGGGTTTAGACCCTGGTGTTGTGGTGATTACCCGTGCCTCACTTGTTGGCGGCACTGCTACACACACGCGCAACACACTCGCTGCTGCCAAAGCACTGGAAGGGCGAATTGTCTCTTCGGCGCTGAGACACCCGTTCTTGCGCTTCTCTCGCCTTTGCTTTTTCTCTCCTTTCGCTTTTCCTCTCCTCACTTTTTTCCCAGACTTTTTTTCCTCAGAACGTATCTCTTTCTCTTCAGACATATCTCTTTCTCCTCAGAATGTCTATCTCTCTCAGAACGTCCCTCTTTCACTTTTCCTCACTTTTTATACTCAGAACGTCTCTCTCACAGAACGTCCTCACGCTTTCTCTTGCTCGTTTTATATCCCGGGCCGTCTCCGTGGGTGCCATCCACCCAAGCTCACCCCCGCCCATTGGGCACAGTTACCATACGACCCATGCGCTCTTCAAAAAAGCGGGCGTCGGAGCTCGCGAAGAATGTTGTGAGGAAAATGAGGGCGGCTTCAGAGCTCGTGAAAAAATGTGTGTAAGCGTGTCGGTCGAAAGGAAAAAAAGCTTCCCATAAGAGAGAGGATCTATCCTTTACCCTTCTCAATGCATCAATTTAAGATTCCATTTGACATGGGGATGGGGGCTAATCTGAACATGCATTTAAGGAAATAACTGTCTGAGGACCTGGATGTGTGGATGCATTCATCAGACTGGATTCTGAAATCCATACACTACCCTTTCCCTATCCCAGACTCGGCCCGAGTCCTCAAAAGCTGGCGATATCGGTTCAAAAAAATAAATTAAAAAAATTTGCAACATTGCAATTAGCACTACCGTGTGACAGCAGTGAAGTTGCCCCTACCTGGTATGTTTTAACTCTACCTTTAGTGTGTGCGACAATTTAAACTAGATATGTCCCACCTGATGCGTTGGAACTAATAATTGACACACAGACGACCTCATGCCACCGAAATTGCGGAATTTTTGAAACTACAACACATAACCGGTGGGCTTAATAATTGACACAACTATACAACGATATACAATTTCTGACCCAGGACCTGTAGAAATTCAAAGGAAAATTGTGGAGAGGGGGAAGAACACCTGCCGATTCTTGCCACCTTCATGCTCTCACAGCACACTGAAGAAATAACCGGCAGGCCAGTGACCGGCATACAGGCCATAAATGTTGTGGCCTTATAAACAACAAGCTCAAATGAGCTAAGTCCTCGTCCTCTTAATGATGACGTCATAAAACGAATATGACTCATTGTGATGTTTCAGGTTTGCGATAAATTATCTGTGCTAATGCCCGGCTTGATTCCGCAAACAAAATTCAAACAGCTTGCCTAGTTTCGGAGATAATGGTATAGGAGATTTCCATTAGCGGCGATATTATGATGTCAACTTTTTTCTAGGAAGAATTTCCAAAATCGGAGATGGTTACTGCCTGCGCGTGGCTTTCTGCATATTCATGCAAGTTTCACGAAGATCCGATGAAACTCTGGTTGTGAAACACAAATGTCAAAAAATAGGAATGATGTCATAAAAATTGATATGACGTCATAGTGATGTATCATATGTGCGGTAATTCATCTCTGCTAATGCCTGTTCGATTCCGCAAACAGAATTCAAAAAGCTTGTCCAGTTTCGGAGATATCTTTTAGGCGATTTCCATTAGCGGAGATATTTTGACATCATAACTTTTTTTCTAGTAGGAATTTTCAATATCGGAGATGGTTACTGTCTGCGCAGGGTATTTTTACACACATATATACATATATATATTAATATATATATATATATATATTATATATATATATATGCCAAGTTCAGGAAGTTTCAATGAAAACTGTAGGCTTGTGAAACAAAAAAGTCCACAAGAGAAGATGAAGAACAACAACGTGAGTAAGACTTAGTGATCCACAACAACGTGATCCTCCACCGAGGATCGAAAAATGACCAAGAAATGACAGCAACAAGAACAGCCACTTCCTCCACAGAGCTGCGTGCGTGCGGTTCATGGTCACAGTGATACGTGGCAAAGTGAAGCAAAGTGCATGAGCCTGGTATGTGGCTGGAATGAGCTGCATTAAGCTGGAATGAGCTGGCACAAAGGGGCTGCAACAAAGGGGCATTCCATAAGTGGGTGGCATGCTGCTACAGTAAATGCAGTTCAACAAAATAAACAAACAAAACCACATGATAACTGGAATAGTGTCACCTGGTATTAGGCTGCAGCAAGTAGCATCCACAGAACAGGTGTGGGTGGAACACAGTCACTGAGCAAATGGTGAAGTGAGGTGAGTGATGTCTTGATGTAGAACAGCCTTGATGGTCCTGGGGCAATGGCGAGACAAAGCAAAACAGCAAAGCGAACAGCAAACAGCACGAAAAGAAAAAAGGTAATCCAGGTAATGCAAGACCAGGTCTGACACCTGGTCAGCTGGTCCCTGGTGTGCACATACCTGGGGCAGTGGCAGTGGTGCGGGAGAGAGAGCTTGAGGTTGGCCCTACTCGTCCGCACCCATCCGTCTTTCACATATACACTACCCTCGCCCCCCCTCTTTTTACAATTCATCGCTACGTCTCGTCTCCTATATCCCACTATCCTCATTGCCAAATTCGTACCCAATGCCCCAGGTTCTATGGGAAGGAAGAGCCGAACTACATGTAATCTTCCACTTACATGGTGACTAGTCTCTTTCTCGAGTCGACAGGAGGGCAAGCCCAGCAGCCGGCGATCATCCTGACAGTGGATGGTGCAAAGGGGTCTTCATCAATCCTAACTATGCTAATATTGTTACACTTTTAAACTTTCCCTGGGTTATACCCTGCCAAGAGGCCTTTTTTTAAACTATGGGGTTCTAAAAACCCAATTCCATCACCTATGTGTTGGCTCTGACAATTTTGGCCTTGCCCACCAAATTTTCTTTCTGTGCCATCGCACAATTTCGTGGCTGGGTAGTTGGCTCCACTAGCAGGTCTGCCCACCTGCATACTCACCATGAGCACCCTCGGTCGCTGGAGCTGCCTCCGAGCTTGCCTGCTCCTCACCCTAAAGGCGCTGTCACACCTTGACGATTTAGCAGCGTATGCCGACTTATGAAAAATTTGTCTAAAACGCTGGCACACGTCGAATACGTTATGGGTAAGTTTTGTATACTGTTACGGCGTGTGAAATTCGCAATACACCATAAAGGTCTTTGATCAGTTATGACGCTAAGTTCATGTGTAGTTAGTCCACACCCGTTGTTTAGGGGAGGATGTGTGATTCATCCGGGCTGTGACGCTTTGAGTTACCATTTTTCTTTCTCTATCGTTATTTTGGATCCAACACCTCAAATCAACAACGACAACGGCAAAAAAGAAACCTGCGCTTAGTCGCGGGCTTGCGCACCCCTCTGCGGTGCCAGGCTGGCACGGGAAGGGGGAAGGGCAGCTCCCTCCCATTGGTGGAGGCCCGGCGTGAGGCGGTCGGAGTGGGGGCACGCCCCCTTCGAGAGCCTTCTGGAAACGCCTCGAAGGGAGGTGGAGCGCGAACGGGCGGAGCCCGCCGCGGCGAAGGGCGGAGCCCCGCCTTACAAAAGGCAAACGGACGCGAGGCTCACCCTCTCTGATCATGGCTCATGTTGGCTGTAGCTCTCTCCGAAAAAGGCACCAGCTCTCCAAAAAGGCTCGATCTCTCTCGCTCTCTCTCAAAAAGCTCGGTCTCTCTCTTGGGTCTCGCTCTCCAAAGCGCTCCCTTCCTCCTCACTCGTTCCCGGCTCGTGGCCGGCCCGGCTGTTGGTGGAGACGCGGACGGGAGGGGCCGCAGTGCGGCCTGGTGGACCTGCGCATCTGACGAGGGTGCCGGAGAGGGTTCGCCGGCCGCGTGGAGGCCGGAACCAGGCGCGACCGCGGCTGACGGTAGTAGGAGAGGAGGACTCGACGGTCCATGAGGGAAGTCACTTCTTTTCTTTTCTTTTCGGGCTTTTGTATGTGTGTTTGTGGCGCCAGTCCGACAAGTAAAACCTGTATAAGTGACTGTGCTGTAAATAATTGCCTTTTATCGGTCGTAGTGCTTTCCTTTGTTCTATTTGCCTGCTTTGTTCAATTTGCCTGCTTGTGTGTGTGAAATAAAAGTGCTTGCTTGTTGAACTGTTCCCCCGTTTCGCTTCGTCCTTTCCTTTGTTGAATCTCCATCTTGCATCATGTAAGGATTGATAGTGGGTTTAAAACACCCGGTAACCAATCTGAACCGTCAAGGTCGACGATAAACTCCGGTTATCCCTGTAGCACGGAACGAGCCGCTTAAGCGGTTCGTGTCCGGAGTCGACCTGTGCGTGGTACAACCCTCCGGTAGGTTACCCGTGCGAGTACTTAGGTATATCGACTTTTGGCGATCACCCTATTTCGCGCGGGTAGATGCGGACTGGGTTGTGGTGAGGTTAACCCCCCACCCGTGACTAGCTCCTTGGCGATAGCTCCAAGAGGGTCACGACTGAATTGTCCGTTCGGTGGGCGACGCGTCGCGATTCGAGTAACGTGCCGATCGCACGCCGGGCGGGCGAAATCGTACAATACGTTAAGAGCATGCTGAAAAACACGCCATACATCGTAGTACGCTGGCTTTCACCGTTGTACTTTGCGGTTGTCCTCAAATTTTAGCATGCTTGAAATTTTACACGTATGCCAGCGTATGACTCACACGTTCCGCTACGCTGGCTATAAGTTGTAGGCACGTTATGCGATCGTTGACACACGTCGAGGCACGTTACTTGTAAGTTACTCATAAGTCGAAACACGTCGAGGTAATGCTTAGCGTACAAAACTTATTTCTAACCTATGAGTAACGTGCTTTGAACCTACGTGTAACGTACCTCCAACGCATATTGACGTATGTCGACGTATTTGATTGACATCTTCCGGACGACCACAGAACTTACTGAACGTGTTTCTAATTTACAGCTACCGTATAATGGCGTTTTGGCAGCGTTAAAAAAAAAAACAACAAACAATAACTTCCGATATTTCGTCACGTGCCGTTACGTCACGTCCGATTGCCTCTTCAGTTTGCTCATGTCTTATTCTTAGTTCCTCCTCTGTGAATATTTTCTGTTTGAGGATTTGTCACGTCGACGTCGAAACTTAAAAGAAAATGTCCGAATATATTTTAAAATTCGTGATAGACTAAAAAAAACAAAAAAATTAAAAACAACAACACAACAACAACTTCAGATATTTCGTCACGTGCCTTCACGGAGCCAAGGAGAAAAAAAGAAAATGTGCCTTGACGGAGAAAATAAGTTTCGGGTATGCTAAACATTACCTCGACGTTTTCGACTTATGAGTAACTTACAAGGAACTTGTGTCGACGTGTGTGTCAACGATCGCATATCGTGCCTACAACTTATTCCCAGCGTAGCGGAACGTGTGAGCCATACGGCGAGTACGTCGTAAAATTTTCAGCATGCTTGAAATTTCACGACGTATGAGACGTACCACGAATATGACAGCGTACTTCATCGTTTTTCAGCGTGCTCTTAACGTATACACAACTTACCCTAACGTATCCGACGTGTGCCAGCTTGGTTCAGCAAATTTTTCATAGGTCGGCATACGCTGGCTAAATCGTCAAGGTGTGACTGCGTGGTGGACACTTTCAACTTTCAGGCGGTTATGATTTAAATCGGCGTGCGGAGGTTTTTAACAGGCTTACGCCACGAGTTCGTCGGCGATACGTGCAGCGCGCTATGCCTAAGTTAAACTATCGTTGGCATAGGTTGTGAACGCCGACAACAGGCTAAGCATTCTTGGTATAAGTTATCTATAAGACACGAAACGTTCTGTGCCGTTACTAATATGTTATGCATACGACCAACACGTTATGATACGACGAAAACTTTTTAAAAAACATCAAAATTTCAGCGTACGCCAACGTTTTACATACATTTTTATACGTTGCCATTGCTGGCTAAATCGTCAAGGTGTGACAGCGCCTTACCATGGGGGATGCCCTCACTGGCACTCCCCCTCACGATGCGCACTTGGTATTTTGGCACCCCGGGTCCCGCTGCTCGGGCACCCGGTCCCATTGAACACTACACTGGCACGCCAGGCCCCTCTCCTCGGGTACCTGCATCCACGAATACACTATTCGCCCCTGGACCTACCTGCGGCCTCACCTGGCCAAAGGCCCCTAGCGCCCGGGGTGCCTGCTTCATCCGAACACTGCACTCACAAGCCACACCCCCAGCCAGTCCATTATCTCTTGCAACCTACACACAAAAAATTGTTTTAAAATTTTCCACAATCAGCACCAACCGCATAACGACATCCATGTGTAAATTTACCTCATCCCTCTACCTAACTTTAAACTAACCCTCGGATTCCTTGGTGGATCCACTCCCCCATTCAATCTCACACCATGCATTCTATTACTCACACTCATACCGGCCATTGCCCTGCCCTCACACTCATAATTCATTTATCACACACAAATACATTTCCACTCACCGACACAGCATCACCTAACTCATTTCCCCTAACTAACTCATGCACCCTCGTCTTCCCTTACACTACGCATGTTCCATTTAACTCTACGTAGCTAATCTACGTCCCCACTACATGTTCATATGTCTACCTAAGCATGTTCATGATTGATCATTGTAGTTTGGGTGCTCTCCTCGACGGGGAGAGGGGCACGCTTGGATTTTGTGTTCAGCGGTCGATCCCAGCTGAAAGAAAACATTTTCACGACATTTCCAAAATGTTGTTGCCATCTATAATGAAAACATTATTTTGTATGATTTTAAAAGCATCTCAAAAACATTTTCAGAAAACATTGAATACTTAAATATTTTTCAATTTTTTCCAGATTTATGTTAATTTGTAATTTGAGAATAACTTTTAAAAAATTGCTATAAAACTAATGGTTTGCCTTCATGTTTTAATGATGTTTTTAAACCCTACAAAATATTTATTTCACAATGTTTGGCATCATGGTCAGATGTTGTCCAACATTGTTTTGGCTGGGTTGCTCCGTCAGGAAGCAAACCAATTACATTTAAATCATAATTCTATTCCATATGCACAATGAAAATTAATAGGCAAAGGGTCTGCAGTCTGCATGGGACTGCATTGAGTCTAATGACTGGTAGCACTATCCTGTACGATCTTAAACAAGGAAATAAGGAGTCCATGTGGCCCATCATTTCCTGATTGCACTCCTGAGTTCATTATTGCTCCAGGTGCAAAACGTCAATTTCCGGCCTCAGATGTCGTTTATTGTTTTTTTCTCTGCGTGTTTCTTCCCCTCACCCATTCCTCCCAGTGTCCCTTTGTTCTTGTCCCTCTAACCTGCTATTATGCTTCCCTCATTAACTCCACTGTGCACATGTAAATTATGACTGCCTATTTATGACAATTTTACTCAACAGCAATCTTCTTGATATTTTACTAAAGTCTAAATAACCCAATCTTGATCAGATGATCAGGCCACTGATTAATTCTGTACCAGTGATGATGCTAAAGCAAAGCAGAGGTACAAGATGGAATACTGCTGGTACCGAGGGGCACAGCTCATTCAAGGCACGATACTGCTCATTCGGGTGAGTGTGATCTGCAAAGTGAGCACAGGCGATGCACATTCTTTTTGTCCTTAGATATTAACCCCGTAAATTTTGGCTATGAAACCTATAATTATAATCAGGATCCCACTACAAACGTTTGTTGGATAGGTTGTTTGGGCCATCTACATATTATGTGTGCAAAGAATTTCTCACCCTTCCCTCTCTTATTTTCCTTCCAATGATTAAAGTCTCCTGGAGGAGCTTGTATATAAATAGCATGTAAGAAAAGGACGGTATGAGATATCAGTGTAATTTTACATGAATTTCAAGGACGTCAGTAGAAAATGGAGAATTAAACACATTATCCGGCATTTTACTCTGGCATCCCGGCTGCATGCGTTTCATGCTCAGATGAGAAAACAACATCCCTGGCAATATTATAACAAACGAACTACAGTTGGAAGCTGTCCGGCGCTCAGTGACGATCCTGAAGGGAGCCCTCAGCACAAAACTTTGAGAACAGAAAACTTCACAAGATGGATGCGTTGAGCCTGCCCTGAGAAGACTCCATTCCACATTCTGAAACCTGCATACGTAGATAGCATCAACGACACGCACAACGCACACACACACACACACACACACACACACACACACACACACACACACACACACACACACAACACACTTTGAGACCTGGGCGGGAGCATTCAAAACCAACAGCTCGTACATGCAACGGACCTTTGCACCCTACCGGTCGGCTCTGAATCTGATCCGTACATGCGCAGTCCCCTCAACAGGGATGAAAGATGGGGGACCAGGGAGAGGGTTGGTAGAGAGAGATAGAGGAGTGGAGAGAGAGTGGGGGAGGGACAGGGTGGAAAGAGGAATGGCTGGGAGAGAGGGGCTAGGATTGAGAGGGAGAGGGTGAGGATTCCGGCAGATGTGATGCACAGTTTTTCATCCATCTGAGAGATGACACGCACAGTGATGAATCACCCGGCCTGCGAAACACCGGGAGGACAGCTTAGAGCTGTGTTGGAATTTGAATTCAGGCTACACAGTGAGCATGCCTACCTCTCGGCTTTCCTGCCGTGATGTGGCGATTCCTTCCTTCAGAACTGAAAATATTTTTTTTCTCATTGTGATCATATTATTTATTTTGGCCTTCCTACCTCCAGTGTTGAATCATGGTATCGCAATTGAAAGTTGAAAAACGTGCCAAGTGGCTTTACCAAGCAATGTACGAAACGTTTGAAGAAACTTTTAAAAGTGAAACTTTTAATATTTATTTGTATTTATCTATGCCAAAGTGAGGGGTCATATAATGGAAGACCAAAAACAGGAAACGTCGTGGAAAATAAAATTTCACGTTTTCAGCGGCGCAGCCACCGCCTGTTGCACCGCAGAACAAAACGTGGCCAACACAGGCGAGTATCCCTGAACTTTGTTCAAGTCTATCTATATACTGTATTTGATGACAGTGCGAATATTGCTGAGCGCTGGCTTAAGCACTCCAACGAAACAGTTGATAAGAAGCGGCTCCCTTGGCATGCAATTGGCAATCATCGAACCATCATATTAAACAAACACCTCCCGGAGACTCCCAAAATGTCATAATATGTCCGAATTGAACAAATGAACACTTTTCTAGGAGTCGGAACTGCTTGTAAGTTTCATTCTGGAGCTTAAATTTTGTAATTCTCCTCAGATTAAGAGATACTCGTGGTGATCGCATGTGCGGAAATGAAATAAAACAACAAAGTCTGACGTCTCCGGGAGTTTATAAGCATTGCAATGTACCCAGCGATTTGTCGCTATAATGAACAGGCATTCGATAATATCAGTGAGGAAAGTGAAAACAATTACTTTATTGTTCAGAAATCGTTGCGGCCTGTTTCAAGTCAAAGCAAGGTTGGGCAGGCCAAAAAACATGGCCGCTTCTGACCCCAGCGAGGTTACCCAGGAAATTCCTGAAGACCCCGAGAGCTAAGTGGCCGAGGATCGCCTGATGAAGGATATAATTAAATAATGCCATTCATTATCTTTTAAGGGGTGTTTTAATTAACCCAAACACCCAATTTTCACTCTGGCACTTCCTTGGAGTTTTCTTCGTATGCATGCAAAGTTTCAGGCTGTTAGGTTTTATTTTCTTGGAGTTATGGAGGATACACACACACACTGATACACACATTGACATTTATTAGTAAAGATGATTGCAATATTTCCTTTGTGGGTGTGATAAGCTCTTTCCTACAACACCAAAGTGAAACTCTCAGGATATTTTAAAGCCCTACTTAAATCACTGTAAACACTAACTTCCTTGAGTTCAGAAGTAATTTCCAACCCTGACAATGGACTGGTGAAAATGTAGAAATACTAAAAATAGCATGCAACTTGCTGCACTTTATGGGGAATTATTTCTGATGATAATGTTGGTTGACATTATTTTTCTAATGTTTAATTATAGGGTACTAGGCAGACTCGAAGGAGCAGCAGGGAATGTAATGTGCTGTCATTATATGAAGGTGTGATTCAATGGCTGAGAAAGTCTCATTCCAAGTCCAACAGCCTGTAATGAAAAGCCCTCGGGAAGTGAAAATTGTGGCTGTGTGCAAACATCCACCTTGCTGTGCACATACCTTCCATCCATAGACATGAGGAAAAGAATGGTCATAACTTGTTACAATAATAAATGATGATGATTAACATATTTTATATGACCCAATATAATACAGCTCTTGATTTATGGAAATAAGTATTTTTCTTTGTACATGCTGTACAAGCACACAAAATATCTAAAAAGCAACGAAATAAAATTGGATAAATACTATGTATGGTAATTAATGTGTTTGCTGATGGACGTTTGAAACTGCTGCTGTTGCAACATGCAACAGAAAAAAATCCTAAGACCTAAACAAAAACAAAATATTGTCAAATAAAATTATCATCCGAATCCGTTCACAACTTTTTGAGATATCATGCAATGTTGTTTGCAGCCCCATCTCTCAATGGTGAAGAATCAGTTGAAAATGAAACAATTCTAGTGTCTGGATCCGGATTTGGATCTTCAAAAGTATGTGTTGCTGTCCTTCGCATATACACAAAAACTCTTATATACACATATACTCTTATATACACAAAAAACAATCAGAACGATTGCTTGAAAACTGTGGCCAAAAATAGTATGACAGACAAACAGACAAACAGACAAACGCTACAGACCAACATACTTCACGAAAACAAAATTCAATTTGGTGAATTGAAAAATTTGGCCTATCAAGTGTTTTATATGATGGAATGTTGTGCACAACAAATTTTGTCAATGCATTTTATAGTTGTGGCCTAATAGGTGTTTTACATGTTTTGGACGGCATTGACCTTGACCTTTGATTAATTTTGACCCGATTTTATACACATACACTCCATATTCGTACAAGTAAGCTGTGGAAGTTTCAATCTGATATCTTGAAAAATATCCTGAGGTTTGGCAATAGTAAAGTTACAAAAATATCCCATTTGATTGTAATGGGGTGAAATTGTTGGCATGGATTTGGCTTCGCCATGTGGGACTTTCTCTATGCCACGGGGGACTTTTTCTATGCCACGTGGGACGTTTTTCTCTGCCATGTGGGACTTTTTCTGTGCCAGGTGAGACTTTTCCCTCTGCCCCGAACCAAGATGAGCAGAACCTGAAAAAAGAAGAAATTTAATTAAGTAATTCTATGTTTCACCCTCTTCGCTTGGTACTGAGGTGGTTTACCAATGGGGGACTTTTGATTATGACTGGTAAACTTCAAGTGTTATTGCAAAAGACCTTCAGACAGGTGTAACAGTGTCTATAGGGTCTTAGGATACTAAAGGATCTTAGGGATCTTTGGGATCATAAGGGTCTTGGGGGTCTCAAAGGGTCTTCAAATGTCTAAGGGTCTCAGTCCTTTAAAGAGTCAGGAGGTTTAAAAGGTGCATTCCAATAGTACGTAATTAATAGACGTATGTGTAGTCAGAGTGCAACTGACGTTCAAACAGAACATAATTAAGAGGTATATAGTCACACATCTTTACCACTTTACCTTATTTTTAAGTGGTGAAGTCGCTTCAGTATTTAACTTTTCCATCCTTCCTTCCGTCCGTCCGTCAAAAATGAAGAAAAATAATATTTCTTCCAACACATAGTATTTCTATTATAAATGTGTGTGTGTGTGATGCTTTTTGTGTCTATTAATTATGTACATCTATTAATTAATTATGTGCCATTTAGAGTTTAGACCATGGGCCAAGATCTGTAGCGTGCCTATAAAACAACTTTCAGCTGCTGTCCCGAAGGGCAACTTCATTTCACGTGATTTTACTTAACTTGAGGTCACTGATAACAAAAACCTTTGTCCCCATGTGATATTTTTGCACTTTAAGGGTGTCAAGCCTCATAAAGATCACATCCTTTAAAAAAAATTGAGAATCAAACTTTTGACGACTTTCATTATTATTCGTAGTAGAACAACAAGAATTTGAACATTTCAGTCTCAGATATTGATCCCACCATGTTGACATGTACAGTCTGAGGTCCCTGATGCTTGCTGCCCTGGTAGGGCATGATGTTTGATGTCAGTGGATCAACCGAATGACATTTATTCCTCAGAATATTCGCTCACTTTCAAAATCAACAACATCTGCATCAGAAGTACATTGAATGATCACACCGTTGGTGTCATGGGTTGTGCCATGACCTGTTGCTGTTTCCTCTACAAAACTATCCCAACCAAGTGTCTTGTGGATAGACTTCAGGAAGCTGTTCAGCACAATGTCCTGCCCTCTGTGCTGGAGAGTTGCCAACGCTGGGTCATGTTCATGGACTTTTGAGTGAGATGTGGAATGTCTGAGTCCGTTCAGCAAGGCGATCAAATTTGAGGACCCTGTCAAGTGCCGGACGGTCATGCCTAGAGCTGAGTTTTTTGAAGTGGATGCTCTTCCACCAAAAAACAAGTAGATAATGTATTGAGAAAAAGACAACAATTTCCATTTCAAATCTTCTGATGTAGAAACAAATCCATCAATTTCGATATCATGCGATGCTCCCGTCATTCATGCTAGGAAGTTGTTGAACAGTTGGACAGGTACAACTTCCAACATGGAATCCATATCCATGTCCTTTGCTAATGGAGGCCACTTGTTTTTCAAACCGTTCACCTGCCTCAAAATGATGTGTAGCTGCTCGGTGCTGTGGTACAGTGAAGGATGGTTGTCGATCAATGCCGCAGGTTTCTCCACGTCCGCCTCCAAGTTACTGTCGAGGCCAGTACTCGAGTCTGCACCCGAGGCCAGTGAGTTCTCAATAGTTAATGATACTGGACTCATTGCCAGCACAGTACACTATTCCACTCATTCATTCGCGATGGCCTCTGGAATAGAATTTGAGGATACTTCCTCTGCAGTTTTTGGCGAACCACCGTTGTGTGAGTGAAAATTGTCGACGCCTCAATTTCATTGAACATGCCGAGGAACAAGGACACAAGTTTCGTCATGCACATAACTTCACCCTGCCTGATGATTTGATCTACAGAATGCTTGAAATATATTTTCCACTGCATTCTCATTTGCAGACAGGCTTCGTGCGACACCTCCGGAAGATACGACCTGCAAGAGATATATGAAGTTGATTCAGTAATGATCGAATCGTTGACTAATCATAAAATTTGGGAGACATTGGAACCCTTTTAGAAGGATCATAATTGGACAGGAAAATGGTGACAGTTTAAAAGGACAAGTGAGAAAAGAACTCGCTCTTCCATAAACTTGATCGTCAGACCTATGGTATCTGACCTTGATTGCCACCATGTCCTGTCCATGAATGTTTACCAAGACCTTCTCTTCATTGAGAACCTCGTCATCTTTAAGCAGCAGACCTCCTGAAACAATATGATTGAATGTACTGTCGTTGCTTTCATTGAAACTCATGACAACTTATGACTATGGATAAAATATTGAAAAATATGAGAGGAGAGAGCATTCCCAAAAGAATAACGGCTCCACCTGAGGAAAGTATGCTGTTCACCAAGATTTCAAACTCCAGCAAACACACAAAGAAGATGTAATACATATCTGACTCATATTCACACATTGAGAGCCTTTCATTTGCCCTCTTACGAGTTTTCTTATCTGTGAACCATTTATCCTTCTTGCATATGATGCATCTGACTGGCAATACATGTGGGTTGTGTTGCATTGTGAGGGGAGTGTCAGTAAGCCATCTCGATTTCCTCAAAGGTTCAGACACATCACAAGGATCCACAAAATGGGGCTGCACTACATTGCAGCTCATTTCAAATGTCCCTTCTGCTTTAGAGACACGTTTCACAGCCTGATCAATCATTGAAACATTGCAGTACCTGTAGTAAGAAGTACATATCAATTAGTTGGGCAGAGCACTTCTAAACTCAATGAAGGCTAATCTGTCAAATGTACTGCAATGAACAATGAAAAGCACCCTCATACCTTATTTTGCTCAATAAATTTGTGGATTTTTTGTTAGCTTTGACTGACTGACCTTTTATAGTAGTTCAGGTGGTATCACCAGGCAGCATGTGGCATGGCCTCCTCGGCTAAATCTTCTCTTTCCTGCTCCTTTGGTCTCATTTCTCATCAGAACAGTGAGGTCTCATAGGGTTGTGCTCGCCATCCGGATCTGGCCCAATAAGAGGTTGAAAATGGGAGTTTCGCCTCAAATTCAGGTAATTTGTTTCAAAATATTCTTAGAAACCGACAGCCAGATGCAGACCAAACTCTTCATGATACATAAGGACCATGCTGTTAACTTATGTTGTGCTCCCAATGATTGTACCACTTCTGCTATCCACACTCTTCATCAATGGCTAGGGTGTGGTAAGATGTTAAGAAGATTTGTTTCTGAACCAGACGTGCCGAAACGCATCTTGTCCCGGCCAGACAAATCCTCAAAACTGAACCTGTTCATTAAGAGCACATAATATTTATGCTATTCATGTAATTCTCCATGTCCACAGACACAGAATAGTCAGTGCTTTGTCTTGCTCCATGTCATATTATTTTCAGGCCAACGCCCGCACATACTCCTCTCTTCTCAGTACAGGTGAAAGGATGCTTTTTCAGCTGCACTGCATGCCACTCTCTCTCTAACAGCTCGGTTCCTTCTTGATGGCCGCTCCTAAACGCTTAAATGCAGTAATCAAACTTCCAGAAGGGAACCATCTACACCCGACCTCCACAGGCTAGACCTCTGCCTTCCAACCCCTTATCTCACATTCCACACGGAGATCCTCATATTTAACCATCTTCCTCTCATCGGCCAGTTGCATCCCCCCTTCTTCGGGGACTGTTAATTCATTAATAATAACAGATCTCTTTTCAACAGACCACACGACGATATCCAGTCACATGGGAGCTATGCAGATGTCATCTGGGAAGACTACCTTCTCTCCCAAGTCTGCCAAAACACTACAGTCTGCACCAATTTTCTCCGACATTGGGGTGCCTCACCTTGTCTGACAAATTTTATCATAGGGATGCCAGATCGTGGCCTCCACTTGTCATTGTGCACAGTGATTCTCATTTTAAAAGCCTCTGCAATGATTTCCAAAACACAATTGTGCCTCCACATATTGCGGCCTTGTTTTCGACAAATGGGGCACCCAGCCAGAATATGTGCCGTCTTTGCCCTCTCATGAGATAATGCACAAAGGTCTGTTTCACTGAACCCCCACCTCTTTAGATTGGTTGGGAGAGGCTACCGTGTCATAAGTCATACCAATCACAAAATTGCATCAACTTTGGACTAGTATCGAGAAGTACTCTCCATGACAGTTTCCTCTGTTTTACTCCTTCCCAACTCGTCCATGCAACTTGTACTTCCATCTGCTCTGCCCTTATAAACTGCTCCTCATCATGCTCTTTTACCATCAACCTACTTACCTCTGTCCTTTACGCTTTCCGTGACAAACTAGAGACCGGTTTTGTAATAATGTCGGTTCCGATTCCTTGCCTAACAACTTTCCCTCTCACAATGTCCTCCAGCTGAAGTTACTCCTCGTTTGATCAACTGCTTCCTCTGCCTTCCACTTCCGACCACATCTCACGGTGACTGGTTTAATTGCTGTGACCACACCATTTGCGCTCTGTAGAAGTTGCATTCATGCATTAACCCATAACCTCGTGACATTGTGAAAGAAAACATGTGTCATTAATTATTTTAGCGATGTGGATAAAGCAAGTCGCTGAGGCAGGCACGACCTTACTTTGGTGGAATGTCTGAGCTGGCTAAGCAACATGCTGGTACTCCCTCACACCCGCCACCTAAATGTCGGTTTGAGCCGAGGCGCCGGATGTGGGGAGATTTCTGTTGTGGACACGATTCGTCCCGAACCCAATCTCTCCTTTAATGGACGATTAATAACTGAAGCCATTTGCAATCAGGGAAATGGGAATTACTCAGAGACCAAGTGACTTCATTTGCATATTTAATAAGTAAATGGGAAGGGAGAACAAAGGATACAAAAGCATTTATTTACACATTTTATTCACAAAGATACGCAACCTGGGTATGGGTGGAACGTAATCTTCTATTGTCCCATGTGTTAATTACGTTCTTTCGAAACGAGGCAAATAGACTCAAAGTAAATTGGTGACTTATTTATGCATCGGGAAGAAGATAATTGGTTTTGTGTCACATACTAACTTGAGAGTTGCAATTCTATGGGGTTTCCACATATTTCCCAAGATGGTGAGTTGGACAGGCGACCGTAATTGCCCATGACATTTATGATCCATGCTTTATGCGACCTTGATGGACCATGACATGTAGAAGACATGCATGCTGTTGCTGTTTCGATCTGGGTTTTTGTGTGTGAGGGACGGGGGGGGGGGTGAGCAGTTGTGGTGGGGGGGGGGGGTGGGTGAAGTTGAGGAGTTGTAGTTAGTGGGGGATGGGAAAGGAGTTGAAGGCTTGGAGTGGGGAGCGGGAGGTTGAGTACTTGGGGTTTGGAGGGCGGTTTGATGACTTGAAGTTTGGGAGGGGGGGAGTTGAGGACCTGAAGCCACATTTTACATTGCACCTATGTTCCATGGGTCCCTGTGAGGTATATATGCATGTAATAGGCTAATGCTGTCTGTGTGCCCCGCCCCCACCATCCCCCAAAACATGGAAACGCTCCTTGGAGAGACAAAAATTATTAAGTGAAAGTTACTTCAAATTAATCGAAACCTATGGGAGAATTATCATCCGAAAAACAGTTGTACATAAAAGATTGCATCTGAACGCATATAAAGTGTTGATAATGCAACCAAGAGAACCGAGACCTTCCCCGGTAGATGGAGTCCCCTGACCTCCACGGTTCCCTGATGTGACTCCCTTAGACTTCTTTTTGTGGGGAGTACCGTATGTCAAGGATTGTTTTCCAAACCTCTGTGTCTGACATTGAGACACTTCGTGCAAACATAAACAATTGCATCTGCATTGTGACATCATTGTATCTCTTTTGGTTTGGTTCAAATAAAATTTTAAAACCGGAACAAGACATTGTGGACAACCTGTACTTTGTTCCAAAACCTAAAATTATCTTCATGTAATCCATGGTAAGTTTACTCAATCAAATTTTTTAATAAATTCATAAGTTGTTAAATTCAATTTACTCTCTTCTTTTCTTTAAGTGCCAGGTGCAGCCAACAACTCAAGACATTCCTGATTGAACCTCAATTTATTGAGCTCTTCAAACCAGGGCAAGAATAAAAGGCTCTTTTTCTCTATCGTGGTACAGTATTGTTTTTACCACAGGCTTCTGCGAGTTAAAACTAATAATATTCAAAGAGAATGACAGTCTCACAAAGTGCCAAGGTTAACCCCAAACCTTGGCAGATCTTTCGATACATTAAATCGACTGAGGCATAAGAGACAAGACACTTGCAATTGTTTTGCTATTTGCGAGAAAATGTGTTCCATGTACGAGGCTTTTCCTTCAGACTTCACCAGAAATAAGGGACATGATTCCAATGACTGTCCACGAATGAAGCACAAATGTAAAAAGCCAACCAGATTTATATATGGTCCTTTACAAGGACCTCCGATGCAGAAAGAGGCCATTAGGCTCATCAAAGTCTGCACGAGAATTGACAAGTTGTGGTTGTTTGTCCATGCTCTGTCATTTTAAATGCTGAGTACCAAGCAAGGAAGCAGCACGTACCATTTTAATAGTCTTTGGTATGACTCAGCCGGAATGGGGTTTGAACTGCCGACATCCCAGACTCAGAGTGGACGATCCAACCATTACGCCATCTTGTCCAGTTAAATTGTTTGCTTTGCTTCCGATTGAAATGCCACTGATTATTCGCTTCCATTAGATGTCATTGTGCGCAGGTGCAAGTACATTACATTGAAGCCAACTTTGAATGGCCATATAATGGACTAAACAGCTGTGTGCCTGATGAATATCACTTTTGTGATAATGCTCATCTCCCTTCCGGCCTCATTGCAGTATTACTCCTGTGGCAATATGGAATGATTATTGAGAAAAACATTTGGCTTTAACTGCCCTAATTGTGATTTGGCATCGAGACCGATGCATTGAACGCAAAAGCATATTGTATGATATCAGTGTGTGAATCTATCCAGCCATGTGTATATTGATCACCACCCTGAAAGTTGTACGATATGCTTGTGCTGTGTCCAGAAGCTTGAAGGTTGTTTTTTATGATGCTGACAGGACGAGAGTAATGAAGACCACAAGTAAAGTATTCTTTGGAAGTGAGAGCAATGAAAATGGAGAAATGTAAACAGAGCATTGAAACTACAATGCACAAAGCTGAGAGGACAACACTTACTTGAAATCAAAATGTTGTGTGCACTTGGAGGAAGTAATATAACCACTTCAATAATGTTCCTGCATGTACTATTATTTTGCTTTCTGGCTCCAACTACCCAGGTGGTTCGAATTTGACCTGGACTTTTGTTAATAGCAGCACATTTCCAGTAGGATGATTGCGTCATCCCCCTGCAGTTACACACAAACACACACATGCACGTATACACACACTTATGCATGCATACATGGAGGTGGATACTTTGAGACCTGGGAGGGCTCAAACACATGAAGAGACAATAGGAGACTGAAGAGGAGCAAGATGCCAGGCTAAATGAACAGGCACAGCGGCAATAGCAGCAGCGACAAAATGAGACTGAAAGGAGCGATCAGCCGGGCTCAATGAACAGGTTCATTGGCAACAACAGCGGCGAGCAAATGAGACCGATTCCCTCTTTGAAAATTCTATCTATATCCGATTTTTTTTAATCACCTGCGTAAATACATGGAACAGATAATGTGAAGATTTCGCAAGTATGAACAGAATATGTTCGGAGAAAAGTGTGTTAGAAGTTCCAGGCTTACACCCATTATATTACGATGATGATATTCCATTTTTTGAATCCGCTATCACCTGCGTAAATACATGGAACATATAATGTAAAGATTTCGGAAGTATGAACAGAATATGTTTGGAGAAAAGTGTTAGAAGTTCCAGGCTTACGCCCATTATATTATGATTATGATTATGATTATGATATTCGATTTTTATCCCCCGCTGCGTGGCGGAAGGGAGATATTGTTTGAATCTGCTATGACCTGCGTAAATACATGGAACACATAATGTGAAGATTTCGGAAGTATGAACAGAATATGTTTGGAGAAAAGTTTGTGAGAAGTTCCAGGCTTACACCCACTATATGATGATGATATTCCATTTTTTGAATCCGCTATCACCTGCGTAAATACATGGAACATGTAATGTAAAGATTTCGGAAGTATGAACAGAATATGTTTGGAGAAAAGTGTGTGAGAAGTTCCAGGCTTACGCCCATTATATTATGATGAAGTGTTCATCTTAAGTAACTGTAGCCATGTATTTGTAGTGGGCTTCGAGTATAACCCCCCCCCCCCCGTGCATCCTTTTCTGTGCTGTGCTCCTCCGTCCCTCCGCCATTGCGCCCTTTTCCCGCTTACATGCATTAATCTCCAAGGATCAACGTGTCCGCCTCCTAATAAGAAAAGACCGCTCGGCTGTCCGGGCTGGTGGTGTTAACCGCCCGTCGCCACAATTTGGATCATGGGATAACCTTGGCCACCAGACTTGCAGCAATATATTATATATATATATTATATATAATATATATATATATATGTATATATTATACAGGGTGTCCCAAAAGTCACCTATGGATTTAGCAATTAAATAACATTTCTGTTTTTTAATAATTTGTTTTTCTTTTCTTTTCAGAATTTAGATTAATATTTGGAAATTACCCATGTAAAAATTCACAACTGAAGAAAGAACCCAATCGTGGAATTTTATTTTAAATTTCATCGATCAATTATTCTCACCCAAATAGCATGGACACCGAATAAATTCGCGAAATTCAGAAATTTATTGGCCATCACGTTCTC
>CM068956.1:116666441-116680654 GCA_035128595.1 Eptatretus atami
ACACTTGATTGGCTCACTTCCAACTCTGCAGATAAATGGCGAGTTGACTTTTGCGGACTTTATTCCAGTCTTCTGATGGCTTCTTCAGCCTTAGCTACATTTGTTGCCGTTTTCGGATAACCGGACTTCTTTGCAGTGGCTACCGACCCTGTTGCTTCAAATTTCTCGACAAATCAATTTCGACATTCTATGGTTTCTTCCCTGAGGTGGGTTAATATCGAATTCCTGTGCCAAACGGCGTGCGCCGCATCGTTGGTTGTTCATTACATTTGTAGTAATGTTTCACGGCCGCAATGCGTTGATTCATTGAAAGGTAATTCATGGTTCAATTTGGTGCAAATTCAGTAACTTTCCAAACTGGCAGCAATAATCTGCAAAACAAAATCAAAAATAAATAAATTACGAAAATTATAATCTGCAAGACAATTATTAACAACATGACTTCCCAGAAAAAATCTGACAGCTGAAAAAACAGAAACGGGTGCTACTTTTGACTCACCCTGTTTATTATATATATATATAATTATATATATATATATTATTATATATATATATATATATATATATATGTATATATACATATGTATATATATATATAGTATATATATATTTTATATATATATGGATGTGTATATATATAACATATATATGGATATACATCCATATGTATATGGATGGACATATAATTAATATATATATATATATATATATATATATATATATATATAAAATACGATTATAATTTCTTTTAAAATCGATCTAGTAAATAAGTATTTCGCCAAAGAACCAAAAATCATGATCATACAATGTCATTGTAAACATTCAGCTCAGAATGATTTTGCCAAGGAGTCAACTGTAAATATGTGCACCCAAAGAGGTGATGGTAAATATTTGAATACTTCCTCATCAGGAGACATTCTCGTTAATCAAGACTAATGCAGGTTGCCACAATGTTGGATAGAGTATAAATGTTGAAGACCAAATAAATAGTTAGGACATTCAAAAACTAGAGACTGAAATTGAAATAGAAATCAGAAGAAAAATTAAAATCAGAATTAAATTCAATAAAAACGAAAAAGGGAAAATAAATGGAAAACAGCTAACTCATTGGATATCATTAATGTGTATTGTTGATTCACCTTCGAGTTTGCCAATGGTGATATCGGCACGAATGTTGGATGGCCTCTTAATAGATAGAAAATGAGACAGTTGGTGCCCTGATCTTAGGTTCTATTTATCCTTCAAAGAAACAATGTCCTGGAAATGGAAGCTTTTGGATTATCCCCAAAACACATTTTAATGGCCACATTCAATTCCAAGGAGACATACCTTCAGATTTATGGATAATAGTCAGCTCTGCGAGGATTTAGTGGTGTCAGGTTGGTGGGATGGGCTGTCTTATGCAAAGCAGTGGTTTTCAAGAAATAAGGCAGCATGAGTCAACATTCAGTGACATGTCAACTTGATTGCCTCATGTAATTTAGCCTTCACTTGAATATTGAGCTGATTTTCGTCCCATGAAAGCATGTTTTATTAATGAAAATTGCATTTGAATTGCATCAGCAGCCATTTGCATAATACATTGGCAAATGGTGATAAGTGCTTCCTTGCCCCCTTCCCAGCCCCTTTATACCTTATCGGTTTATCCCTCACTTAACCCCTCACCCCAAACCTTCTTTCCTCGTTTGTATTTTAAAATCTAAAATCTTCTCGGCCTGAGATTTTCTGAGGAAGGCCAAAACTAAGCCTGCTTCACTATACACAGTATATAGTATATAAATTATTTGAGAAGCTTTGTGAATGTAATAAGTATATGGCCCCAAATGCAAATCAAAACTCTTTCCTTGATTGGTAATTTTATCACTAGAAGTTCAACATCTATTACTGTTTTTTATTTTTCTTGTCACAGGCATTGCCGATGTGACACCGACTGTGTTTCTGGATTTCCCTACTTCTGGGATAAGTTCCCTGCTCTGCTAGGGAGGAATGAATGACACAGAGACAACTTATGTTGTATCCACATCCCAATATCTGTCCACCAATTAAAATGTATCATATCATGTACTAAAATACGCAATTTGGCATCTGTCTGATAGCGATGCATTTGCTCGTTACTTATCCAATCTCAATCAAGCTTGCTCGGGAGGCTAAGGGTCCTACAACGGAGGTTTGTAGAGTGGAGGTGTCCAAACTATGGCCAAATGCAGCCCAGAAACCATTTTAAACCTGCCCCCGAATCATTTCAGAAGAATCATAAATGTGGCCCATTGCTATGCAGAATGAGAAATTCTCACCAATTACGTCTGATAAAAAAAAATGCCGTTCGTGTTTTGACCACGAGTACAACCATTCCCTACGGGAGCAGCAGGAAGGGTCATTCCTCTCTGGGGTATGCCAATAATATTATATCTAAGGTCGGGCCTCAAGAATGTCGGGAGTGTGTTGGCTCGCCAAGTGACTTAATCATTCAAGCAAGCTCCATTCAAAACCGTTGATAAGGAGCGGCTAGCTAGTTTGTCAAGCGCTAACTAGCTGCTTAAGCATGAGTCACATTTGCTCTACGGCTAGGATACGGCGGCCGTACCCCCCCCCCCTGAATTGACAGAAACTGCGGCGGCCGCAGAGTTTCTGAGGTGGCCTCAGGGTGGCCCTACGCCGTATGGCTATCTTTTACAGGCCGTAGGGGTCTCCGTGGAATAATAGCGCGGAGTTATAACTTTTTTCATTTCTAGGTTGGCCGTAGCAATTCGACAAGCCGTAGCCATGACGTAGATGTGTTCCACGTCGACCGTACGTAGGGCGTACGGTGGGCTTGCGTTATTCGTGCGGTGCCGTAGGCTCTTATCAATGAAAAATGAATTTTGCCAACCCCCAAAAAATTACGGCGCCGCACTATTTCCACGATCGCCGTAGGGTAGTCCTAAGGCGTCCCTGTGTTCAACGTACGGTGGCCTTGCAGTCTGTGTGACTACCTGCGGGCAACGCAGGGTCGACGCACGGTTCCCCTACGCCCGCCGTGCGTCCTACGTACGCCTCCGTGGCAGTCGCGTCGACCGTGCGCTACCGCTAGAGATCGGAGTATAGGTGTTTGCCACCAGTGTTGGGCACAAAAGCGATAATCGATAACAGATAATTATGAAGTTACTTTTTTTATCGGACTATTATCGGAAGTTAACTTCCATTTATCGTTATCAGACCAGTTAACTTCCGATAACTCGATTTTTTAGTCCCATAATGTCTGTTAATTTTTTGTCCGATAACATTTTCATCGTTTCCGGGTCGCATTTCCCGAACTAATTAATTATAAATGAGGAGAAAATGTACATGATTATAGATTACTTGCTTTACAAGATAATGCTGAATCAGGCCGCCGCGTGAGGAAAAATGGAAGAAGAGGAGGAGGAGATAGAAGAAGAAGAAGAAGAGGAAGAAGCCTTGCAATGGCGACTTCCTCAGCCATGCGGCTGCTCGGCTCTGCAGGTACTGCGTTCGGTCAAGGTTGGGAAACCCGAAAAATAAAACATGTGACTTCTACATTGTGTAACCGTGGAAATACTGCGGCCGCCCAATAATTGCTAGTGGCCGTAGATTTTTTATACCCTACGGCCGCCGAGCCAAATGTGACTGAAGCATAACTGAACACACCCCGGGTTTCCTCCCTTTCAGTTTAGTGTTAAACAGCAGTAGTGACTGTTTAAAAAGGTAATCATACATGTTTGTGGTTGATAATATTTTTTTTACATCCGGTTAGGGTTTTCCACGAAACATTCCGATAAACTATTTATATACATTAACACGCCATTTGTCCAAGGAGGAAACCCCTCAGAGAGAAGGGATATTATTAGTATTAATATTGTTTTGTAATAACATCAATATTATGTGCCTGATGTTGGCTTAATGGTTAGGGTGGTGGGCTTGGGATCCTAGGCTCCTGAGTTCAAATCCCCCTTGACTGTTGAATTAATACCAGGTGGGGTTGACTCTGCCTGCCATCCTTCCAAGGTCAGCAAAATGAGTGCCAGCTTGCTGGTATCCTTTGCCAGAGTGGTGACCTGTCCAGGATTGTGTCCACTAGCCAAGGAGACTGCTTCGGGCAGCACCAACGCTCTGCACAGAGTCTGATCCTGATGGATGGATCAATATTTTGCAATAACCTTTGGTGGTGTTATTACTTTTGATATTGGAAGCAGTCTTGGAAAAACGCCACGATAAGCTAACTTAAATGGGATATACACGTAATACACCTCTACACAGATATCCTGTATAATAGCTGTCATAGTTGTCCAAGTGTTATTATTTTCAACATGGCGGCTGCAAGGAAGGGAAAGGTGTAAAGTGAATGCAGGAGACTCCAGTTTGGACATGCGAGCAAAGAGAATACTTTTTCACAGAGTATTGAGGCAAGTGTGTGTGTTTAATTTTCCAGGAATCGGAAGCGGTAATGAAATAATTTAATGTTAAGAGACATTATGAAACAAAACACGAAGCGTTTTTTAAGGTGTATACTGGACCAGAGAGAGAACATAAAGTAAAACAGTTGGTGGCACCTATACTCTCAACAAAACCAGTTTTTTTTCATTCTAATCAAACTCAGGAGAAAGCTGCTTATCACGCAGCATGGAAAACCCTTTGCCAAGGGTGATTTTATTAAGGAGTGTATCGCAAAAATTGTGGACATTGTGTGCCCATAAAAGAAGCAAGGCTTTTGCAATGTCAGTCTTGCGAGAAACACAGTCGCCCTGCAAATCGAGGATTTGTCAGCCAACAATCAGGAGCAAATGTCAGGAAAAGCACCTTTTGTTGATTTCTCTTAAATCGCGTGTGATGAGAGCACTGACAGACAAAGCTCAGCTGCTAAAAAATTTTTTGCGAGGGATTGACGATTTTTGCAGTACTGAAGAGGTCCTCGACCTTAGGAGCCTGACTAGGACAACAAAAGGAGCAGATATTTTTGAAGCCGTGTCAGATGCTATTCAAAACCTGAATCTCCCTTGGGACAAGTTGTGTGGAGTTGCAACGGATGGCGCTCCAGCCATGATAGGTGAGCATAACGGAATAGCCTCCATCGTTTACAGGAAAGTTCATGAGTCTGAGGAGTGAGATTGTTAAAGTGCCTTGTATTATACATCATGAAGCTTTGTGTACAAAGGTGACCAAACTGGGGGATGAGTACAGTCGTGAAAACTATCAACATAATTCAATTGAGAGCACTTAACGACAGAGCATTTTGGGCATTCTGATCTGAAATCGATGCAGAATATGGGGACGTGATCTACCACTCTGATGTGCGATGGCTCAGTCACGGCTATGTTCTCAAGCAGTTCTTCTCCCTCAAATCTGAGATCGAACAATTGTTCAGAGAAAAAACGTCTCCCCATTGATGAATTAAGTGACCTTGTTTGGTTGGCAGACCTAGGCTTTTGAGCTGACATCACTGGAAAGCTGAATGTGCTGAACATAAGCTTTCAAGGGAAAGACACAATCATGTCACAAATGTACTCACACATGAAAGCGTTTGCCATGAAGCTTCGTCTGTTTGAGAGACAAGTCAGTGAACCCAATGCCGCACACTTCCCCTCTCTGCGGAAGGTAATTGGCACTTTCCCAAATGCTGACATCCCTGAGCAGATGGGGAAATATGTGACAGAAATCACTTCATGAGTTCACAGAGTTGAACAAGAGCTTTCAGGATTTCATTGTCATTGAGAAGGACATTTTAACATGTTCTCATGCCCCTTTTCCATTAACGTGGATGGAGCAACAGAGGACATACAGTTGGAACTCATCGAGATGCAGTGTGATGATGCAGGTCTGGGGCTGTTTTTCATGGTTCGGGCTAGGCCCCTTAGTTCCAGTGAAGGGAAATCTTAATGCGACAGCATACGATGACATTCTGCATAATTCTGTGCTTCCATCTTTGTGACAACAGTTTGGGGAAGGCCCTTTCCTGTTTCAGCATGACAATGCCCCCGTGCACAAAGTGAAGTCCATACAGAAATGGTTTGTCGAGATCGGTGTGGAAGAACTTGGCTGATCTGCACAGAGCCCTGACCTCAACCCCATCAAACACCTTTGGGATGAATTGGAACGCCAACTGCGAGAAGACCTAATCGCACAACATCAGTGCCTGACCTCACTAATGCTGTTGTGGCTGAATGAAAGCAAATTCCCACAGCAATGTTCCAATATCTTGTGGAAAGCATTCCCAGAAGAGTGGAGGCTGTTCAAGCAGCAAAGGTGGGACCAACTCCATATTAATGCCCATGATTTTGGAATGAGATGTTGAATAAGCAGGTGTCCACATACTTTTGGCCATGTACTGTATATACTAGCAGGGACCCGTGGAAATTCCACATCATGTAAAATGTGACTTCAAGACCTCAGCTGTCCCCCTCCCACTATTTCTCCCCTCAACCCCATCCTCCCCTCAACCCCTCCCCTTCGACATTGAATCTCTCCTTTCCCCACCTCCTAAAATTATGTGTGACTACTTTATATGCATGTCTTTCTATTCATGTAAGAGGTATTTGTATGTACGTGTCACAACTATGCATGACTTTCTACTTGCATGACTTGATTATGCTTGAACGCATACTCAAGCGAGCTTGATGTCCCTATTGAAGGACAGCATGCTCCATAACTGAGCGCCTTCGGGCAGTGTTGCATGATAGAATCACAAAATTTTGCATGCCAGACATATTGTGAAATATCTATATTTAAAGGTTAAACTCATGATATTATTGTAATAGTATTATTAAAAAATCCATGCACAAAGATTCAGCTATTCAACTGTTCCTCTGTATTTCCATGCAAGCAAAAATATGATCAATTTCCTCATAAATGATAGTTAATTAATCTCATGACAATATATGTCTCAAGAGTCACCACAATGTATAATACATTAACGAATGTGATATTATCAAGAAAGTAATTTCGCAGTAATCTTTTCATTGTGGTGTGGTTTGTCAAACAAAGCATGAAAGACTGATTATATAATTAGCTTACAATATGATGTATTGATTCCAAAAATCATTCCGTTGGTGAGTTAATGTGAAATAGAAAAAGGTGCTCCTCCCTCCTCCACCTTTGCATAATAACCTCCTTGGTGCTGGTTTACAAGTTCAGTATCCTGAACATCCACACCGAGCCCGAGGGCTATGGCTAATGATATAACAGACAATTTCAAATGAAAAATATTCACCACACTGACCACACATAGAGAGGAGAGTCATATGTAGAGGGAGGACACCTTGTCCCCAAGATAATCCAAATCGTTATTACACCAAACCATTATTGCAGTTTATCAATTTTCAAGTCTACCGACGATTCAACCCGGCAAAAGACAGGTGAAAGATCGCACAATATCATCATACCGTACTTTGTTTTGGACAATTAGTGTGCGATATGCCTGGTCTGTACTCGAATTTGTCTGAATGCAGCTGTGCACAATGGATTAACTCGTACAGTGCCTTCAGAAAGTATTCATACCCCTTGAGTTTTGTCACATTTTGTTGTGTTACAGACTGAATTTAAAATGGATTAAATTTAATTATTTTTGTCACTGATCTAAACAAAATACCCCATAATGACAAAGTGAAAAAATGTTTTTAGAAATTTTTACAATCTCATAAAGAATGAAAAGCTGAAATATCTAATTTACATAAGTGTTCAACCCCCTGAGTCAACACTGTAGAAGTGTATTTGGCAGTGATTACAGGTTCAAGTCTTCTTGTGCATGTCTGTATCAAATTTGCACATCTGGATTTTGGGATTTTCTCCCATTCTTCTTTGCAGATTTGCTCAAGCTCTGTCAAGTTGTATGGTGAGCGTCGGTGAACAGCAATCTTCCAGTCTTTCCACAGATTCTCAATGGGATTCAAGTCTGGGTTTTGGCTGGGCCACTCAAGCACTCTCACGTTCTTGTTCTGAAGTCATTCCAGTGTTGCTTTGGCTGGATGCTTGGGGTCGTTGTCCTGTTGGAACATCAATCTTCGCTGCAGTCTAAGGTCTTTTGCACTCTGAAGCAGGTTCTCCTCAAGGATTTGCCTGTATTTGGCTCCATTCATTGTTCCCTCTATTCTTACAAGTCTCCCAGTCTCTGCTACTGAAAAGTATCCCTAGAGCATGATACTGCCACCACCATGCTTCACGGTAGGGATGATGTTAGATGGGTGATGAGCTGTGTTGGGTTTCCGCTTGATGTAGCACTTTGCATTCAGTCCAAAGAGTTCAAGTTTTGTCTCATCAGACCAGAAAATCTTTTGCCTCATGCTCTCAGAGTCTCAGGCATGCTGTCATGTGCCTTTTTCTCAGGAATGGCTTCTGTCTGGCCACTCTCCCAAAAAGCCTAGATTTGTGAAGTGCTGCAGAGTCTGTTGTGCTTCTGGCAGGTTCTCCCATCTCAGCCAAGTAACTCTAGTTCTGTCAGAGTGGTCATTGGGTTATTGGTCAGCTCCCTGACCAAGGCCATTCTTGCCCAGCTGCTCAGTTTGGTCAGACAGCCAGCTCTAGGAAGAGTCTTGGTCGTTCCATATTATTTCCATTTCATAATGATGGAGCTCACTTTGCTCTTGGGACCTTTCAACACTCTAGAAGTTGTTTTATACCCTTCCCCAGATCTATGCCTCACAATTCTATCTCGGAGTTCTACGGACAGTTCTTTGGACTTCATGGTGGAGTTTCTGCTCTGACATGCACCGTCATCTGTGGGACCTTATATAGAAAGGTGTGTTTCTTCATAAATTATGTCCACTCAATTGAATTGGTCACAGTTGGATTCCAATCAAGTTGTGGCGACATCTCAAGGATGATCAAAGTTAAATTGGATGAACCTTCGCTCAATTTGAAGTGTCATAGCAAAGGGGTTGAATACTGATTGACGCAAGACATTTCAGCTTTTCATTTTTAATAAATTTGTAAATTCAAAAAAAAAAATCCACTTTGTTATCATGGGGTATTTTGTGTAGATCAGTGACAATTTTTTTAATTGGTTCACGAGCGCCAGCCAGTGACTACTATATTCGTTATGTCTGTGTGTCTGTCTGTCCAGAGCATAACTCCATGGACTTTGATCCGGTCTTGATGAAACTTGGTTATGTGTTCGATATCAATGTCTCGTTGTGTTTTCCTGGATGCGAGCGTGGCTACGCCCATTGTGGGCGGAGCCACGCCCCAAAAATAGCCATTTTTTAGGGGGTAGTCGGATTAAAAACTATCTTCTCCTCGGGAATTGACTGAATGGAATGGGTTCTTCGGTATTTGAATAGCAGAATGAATTATCTAAAACTTTTCGTTGTCTGATTTTTCATTTTCCTCCCAAGGTCAAGGTCACAAGGTCAAAAACTTAGAAAATTGCGAATATTTGACATAAAATCATACGACCGCCCAAACTTGAGAGCTAGGATGACAATATTTTTATGCATAATCTCAAGGTCATTCCCCACCTAAAGTCTTGAAACCATTTTGCTCTATCTCGAACACTTGCCGTGGCGCCCCTTCAAGTTTGTTTTTACGTTGATTTTCATCAAAGTATGGATAATCCGAGATTGCGAAATTCCATATAGCCTAATGACATCATATTGTTCCTGAATGTTCCAGAGGAAGTTTTGCACCAAAGGTCATAATCCTTGACCTTTGACCTTTAAAGGCCACAACGGTCAAATTTTCAAAGTTGTGGAATCGAACCGGGTTTCGACCTTCTTCGACGAACTAACTCCAATAAGCTATAGCACGTATCCTGTTTCCTTATTTTAATGTCCACAACATTGTTTTGTGACCTTAAAGATTATGCAAAGGTCAATTTTTAGTTGTGAACGAAACCGGGTTTTCGACATTTTGCAGCTAATAACTGTCACTCGTACCACATCATGTTGATCATTTTTATAACTTGGTCAAAATTATCACATTGTCTCATCCTTGACTTCTGAACAATCTACATCGTCAAATACCGCTCGTGAACCATCGTCGTCTTCAGACTTGTATCATCATTTTTAATTCAGGCTGAAACACACAAAAATGTGAAAAAGTCAAGAGTGTGAATACTTTCTGAAGACACTGTATAATGTAATGAATCCCCTCAATGAAATAAACAAGTTATTTATTTTTTAAAATTCAGAATGTGAAAGTATGGATCCATTTTCGTCAATTATACATAGAATGCTTTTAATAGGCATTTGTTACTTGAAAGTTTAAACAGCAATGCTTATCAAAGCATATTTTCTGAGGTTCTGCACACAGTGCAACTTCAAGGTGCTGTGGTTATATTTGAAAAAAGAACCGTGCAAGTCATTTCACAAGTAGCAACAACACATTGACTAGTGTTGTCATTGGAGTATAATTTGTCACAGTAATAATTTGCCCAGGGCTGGCAGGATATCCTCGAGGCATGCACACTTACCTCTGAGCTGTCTTGCCTGGGTTCAACTCTCAGCTGCTGACTAAAATCCCAGTCTTTCACAGACACAACGATTCATTGTGTGTGCCGTCCATCGGATGGATGTTAAACTTAGCGTCCGATCTGCTCGCATTAGTTGGTGGACATTAAAGATCCCATTAAAGATCGGTGTCCTTCACGAAGAGTAGGCGAGCTATTGCCAGTAGTCTTGCCAAATTGACTGACTGTTCGGAAGGAAATGGGGAAATTACAGCATAACTCGTATAAATAAACTGCTTCTGCAGCACTAATGCTCTGTTAAAAGTATGGTACATATCATCATCATCATCAACATCAATTATTTGCCCTTGAAAGTAAGCCCTTGCTACATGGAGACATTAAAGGATGAAAAAACCCACTTCATATTCCCTCAGGTAAACAGTAAATTAAAGCATGCTAATAATGATGTGCGGTAAATTTATGTTGCAGGAAGCTTGTAATATAATGTTTGGTATTCTGCATGGGGTGTGCTGGGACGCGGCGTACTTCGAGAAGTCCCCTTTAGCAGCTGTTGTTGGCCAATGATATGGACCGCATTGTGTTGTGGAGTAACCAATCCCTCTGCTAGACAGGCAACAGCTGTGTCTCTCTCTCTTCTAATATGGAAATTATTAGATTCTGGTCTGATAAATGGAACATGTCCTTCAATTCCAGAAAATCCAAGTCTCACCCTAACTTTCAGAATAAGTCAAAGAAACTCACCTATTTATTTCCTTCCAGAGGCTGTTCTCTCTTACTTTTCCCGCCAGGGCTTCAAGCAGAAGACTGTTCCTCGTCACTTCGTGTCATCCCCTATCCTCACCCATGAACTTTATTACTCCGATTCACTCAAACTTCTTGCTTGCTGATTCCAGTGCTTCATTTCCTTCTCTCTTGGTCTTCCTTTCCTTTTGGTTATCCCTTTGCCGGTTGTGCTCAATTGTTGCCCAACTAACCCGCTGCCAATTTAACCTTGCTCTTCCATGAGCCTCTCTCTCGTAGAAAAAGAAAATTAATGTTCCAACACAATAGTACCTCCATCAACGATGTAACTGCCAATGTTTTTCCACTTAATATCACTGACCAAGAACAGTTGCTAAAGGGGACGTCCCAAAGCACTGTCTCCCAGCACAACTGTTTCCCATCCTGCATGAAGCGTAGTAATTGTCAAGGGTGTTCCAAAATGTTCCAGAAAACTTTGGTTGTTAATATATTTAGAACCACAAATGATACCCTTTGGTTTATATGATACAGGGACCCATAAAGCTTTGTGCACACTATCAATACACTTCAATATGAGCTCCGTTTGTCATGCGCAGGACATAAGGTGGTACAGAGTTCTTGCCATGTTCGGCTCAGCATGTTTGTGTCCACCAGTGTGCATGCAGCTGTGATCTGAGAATGAAGATCCTGCAGGTTTGCCACCTTGGTGTTGTCGACGACGTCCTTTAAACCCCCACAGAAAATAATCAAGGGTGGTTATGTGTGGTGATCATGGGGGCCAGGTGGTTGTTCCATCTTAGCCAATCCAGCGACCTGAAAATTTTTCATTCAGGACAGCTCAAACGACTAAGGCCCAATGAGGAGGAGCGCCAACCTGTTGAAAAATGATATTGGGATGCAGGTCTTCAATCTGTGGGAAGGCAAACCCTTCCAAGATGTTCATATAAATAGTTGAGGTCACTAAAAATGGACCCACCAAGCACTCGTGGAGAAGGCCACACCACACATTGACCTTTGGACTGTCAAGTATGTGTTCAATGACCACGTGGGGGGTTTTCAGAGTCCAAGATCTTCACACTGCCAGTTGACCTTCACCGATACATGAAAGCAAGCTTCGTCTGTGAACATGACCTTTTTCAGGTAATCTTCATCATCCTCTATGCGACTGAGCATTTCCAAGGCAAACGCCTTGCATTTGGGTCCGTCATTTGCTTTGAGTTCCTGCAGAATCTGCACCTTAAAGGCATAAAGCTTCAGTTTTTTATGCAAAATCCTGTGTACAGTGGTGGTTGGTAGTACCAGTTCTCTGGATGCACATCAAATTGCATTTCTGGGACTCTGCAAAGATTTTGATATCCCAGTTCCAGAAAATTTGTGGGAACATGAACCAAAAGCATGGTCTGAGAACATGGAAGTACCACTCATGTATGATCTAATGATCCCATCGAATGTGAACATCGAAAACAAAGCGTTTGCGACCAGATATCATACTTGGGAACAAAAAAGAGAGAAGAAAGCATTACTAATTGAGGTGTTAATACCAGTGATTTTGGACTAAACAATGCAGAAATCAAGAAAATGATGAAACACCAAGACCTCAAGAAAGAACTGAAAATATCCTGGAAGCTGAAGAATGCCAAAGTTGGAGCTCCAAGACGGATGACAAAGAACGTCACAGAGATATTAAAAACCATCCCTGGGAATATTACTACAAACGAAAAACAGTTGAAAGCTATCCAGGGCTCAGTGACGATCCTGGAGAGAGCCCTCAGCACAAAACTTTGAGAATGGAAACCTTCACAGCTTGGTCCATGAATCGTGACCCCTTAACAAAATGAAAGTGGATACTTTGAGCCCACCCTGGGAGGACTCCATTCCACATTCTGAAACTCGCATATGAAGATACCAATCAACGACACACACACACACACACACACACACACACACACACACACACACACACACACACACACACACACACACACACTGATGAATCACCCTGCCTATGAAACACTGGGTTGACAGTTTATATCTGGATCGGGATTCAAATCCAGTCTACACAGTGTGAGCAAGCGTGCCTCTCGGCTTCCTGCCATGATGTGGTGATTCATTACTTCACAACTGAAAATGTTTTTTCTTGTTGTGATCATATAATTTATTTTGCCTTCCTACCTCCGGTATAGAACCACGGTAACGTAATTGAAACTTGAAAAACGTGTGCCAAGTGGCTTCACCACCCAATGCACGAAACGTTTTAAGAAACTTTTAAAAGCGAAACGTTTAATTTTTATTTGTATTTATCTATGCCGAAATGATGGGTCTAATAATGGAAGAACAAAAAGGGGAAACATCGTGGAAAATAAAATTCCGCATTTTCAGCGAGCCATCCACCGCCTGTTTCACCGCAGAACAACACGTGGCAAACAACGCACGGGAGTTCCCCTGAACTTTCTTCAACTCAATCAACATGCAGTATTTAATGACAGTGCAAATATTGTAGAGAGCTTGCTAAGTGGCTTAAGCACTCCATCAAAATAGTTGATAAGAAATGGCTCGCTTGGCACACACACAGATAATGTACACAAAAAGGAGAACCACAAAAATATAATTCTTCAAATATTGAATTCCAGCAAAAAATTATCAAAATGCAATTCAAAGATATAACAATCCAAAAAGAGCACAAAATGTCGGCCAACGCTTTTCACTACTCAAACCAACATGGAGAACTCCAAACACAAGGTTGATGGAGGGTTTTTAAATTATATATAAGAACGAGCAAAGTACCCGTCTTCGACGGGTAATTCAAAATGAAAGCATATGTCGGTACTCACAGTTTCTGTGGGTCAATTTTGTTACGAATTTGCTCTCTACGCCCCATGTTACGAATTTCTCTTGCGTCGCTACTGCAGCACATTTAAGAAACAAGTCCTTCCTCGTTTTCTTGTCTGGGGCATGGACGTGCAGCTTTGATCTTGATCCAACTCTTGATGCCGCAACTTAAAACATTCCGTGTGAGAAAACAGGCGAATGCAGATCTAGTCCGATTATGCTGAACGTCTGTCCCTGTGCTTTGTTTATT
>CM068956.1:116700465-116716226 GCA_035128595.1 Eptatretus atami
GACATCAAAGTTTTTGCAGATGAGCCAGCGGATTACATGATAAACTCCGTTGTGTTGTTGTGTGTACAGCTGTTCTGACATGAGTTTGTATTTGTGTGTGTTTGGTGTCACTAAGCATAACATATCATTCTCTTTACTAACCTCACCTCCACTCCTCACCTTTCTCTCTTCTTTTCTTTTTTCATACTCTCTCGTTCTCTCTCTCACCCCCTCCTCGCAATCCTCCCTCCCACGATATAGCAACGTTTGGTGAGGCATTGCTCCCACCGCCCCCCCTCCTCACTCTTCCCCCTTCCTAGCTTCACCTTGCTCCTGCCTCCTCTCTCTCCCCTCCCTCTCAACTCTCTTCCTCTCTCTCCCTCCCTTCCCTCTTCTCTCAACTCCTTTACATAATACCCCCCGTCAGCGAAGTGACAGGTTGTATTTGCTAGTATGTATATATATATATATATATATATATATATATATTATATATATATTATATATATATATTTAAAGAAAAGCAGACTCTTTTCTTTTCCCTCACCTCACACAGCCCGACAGCTGTGCAGGCTCAAATGTACTGGAAATGCCAAGAAATATGGATGGGGAAGATGGGCAGTGGCAATCTGGCTTGATAGGACATGCAGCCACGTCCCTGAGGTGTCCAGACTTAGTAGGTGAGTCCTCTCTGGCATCCAGAATATGCCAGCTGGATATGCGACTCACCCTCCTCTGCCTCAGCTTCTTCCTCCTCAGGCCCCATTAATGAAGTGCTGCATTCACCTCCTCGTTCTTCGTGGCCGACAGGATACAATACAATACAAGGATAAAAATACAACCGAGCCAACGCATGTCCCCCGAACAACCCTTTGACAAGGGACCAAGGACTATCTATACACAAAGACTAATGAAATAACTGATCCTCCGGGTCACCGACGTGTCCATGAAGGCTCCCCCCCCTCCCCCCCCCACCCCGGGGGTAATTTTTCCAAAATCATAACATTATCCATCTGGGTTCTTCCCGACATCTTTGTTCTTTATCCCTTTCACACTTCTTTCTACTTTTTCACATTTATCTTTATTCATTCTAATTCTTGCTATTCCAGGTTCCTTCTGATGACGCCATATTTGCTCTTTGCTTCGTCCGTTTCCTTCTGAGGACTCCAGTGCAGTATTTGGTCTTCTATTTGATTTCTACATCGACGAATTAACTGGCTCAAATTTCTCTTGCCAGTAGATCCTTCTTCCTCTCTGGGCTTTGCGAGTCCCTTCGCTCCCTCCCCTCTGTTGCTTCACTAATGGAGTGCAGCTGGCTACTTTTATACTGCTTCTCACGGTTCATCGTTCTGTGCACACATTATTATACAATTGCCCGACCACTCATCATCTCAGGATCCCCGAATGGTGTCTGGACATTGCTATGCAGCATTATTGTCCGGAGGTGGTTGGCTTCCATGCTGCCTGTGAGTCCTGCTCTGTCCGATTTTGCTTCTGATGTTCCATTTCTATTTGTATTTTTCATTGCGGTGAGCTGCTTTGATTCGTTGTTTCTGACGGGAGGTTGTTCCAGTCTGTCATGGTATTAGGTAGGTAACTATTGAGGAATGCTTCGGTGTGACACTGGAGAGGTACGATGCGGTTGGGGTTTCTTTTCCCGGTGCAGACTGCTTGGTTTTTCCGGATGATGGTATATCAAAAGCAACTTCATGGTGTACTGCCTTGTAGAACAGTATGAGCCTACTTCGCCGTCATTGATGTTGCGATGAAGGCCACTCCAAGGAGTTCAACATTGACGGAACGCTGGAAGTTCTGGCATAGTAATTACAGACAAACTGTGCTGCACGTCTTTGTACCATTTCCAGTTTATTTACAAGATAGGCTTGGTAGGGATCCCAAACTGATGATGCGTACTCAAGTTTGTGATGTACCAATGCCTTGTACGCAGCTATCTTAACTTTTGCGTCACATTTGGTTGGGTTTCTTCTGACGAAACGCAGGATTCTGTTTGCATCGTTCACAACATGGTTACATGTCATGTTGTTTGACAGGTTGACACCAAGGTAACGACTCTGCTGAACAGATGTAAGGTTCACCCTCATCATGCAGTGTGACATCTCGAGGTTGTCCGCATCTTGTTGCATACATTGTGTGGAACGTTGACCGTTTGAGTCATTTGCAATCTGCGTGACCAATCCCTCAATGCATCTTCATCTTTCTGCAACTTCACTTTTGTCTTCCTGCCCACTAATGGGGCTTGCAGAAAAGGCAATCGTCAGCTGAGAGCTTTATCTTGGTCCCTTGACCGATTCTCTCCCTGATGTCATCGATGTACATCAGAAACATAAAGGGGACCCAGAGCAGTCCCCTGGGGGACACCTGATGTAACTGGTATTGGTTGCGATGTTTCTCCATCAACATCACCATGTTGACCTCTCTTGGTTAGCCAGGTATCTATCCATTTCAAGGTTTCATCTTATCCCATAATGGTTGATTTTACTCAGGAGTTTTTGATGTGCCACAGAATCAAATTCTTTACTAAAATCTAATATCTGCATATCAGCTTGTGCTCTGGGTTATTGGTCAAGGTAATGCATGATCTTTTCAACGGCGTTCACAGGAGTGGTCTTTCAAAAAGCCATGATGAGTATTTCAGGATTTAATGTTCTCTCCATGGACCATAATAGCATGGAAAATGATGTGCTCCAAATTTTTGCAGGAGACTGATGTGAGTGAGATTAGTCTGAAGTTAACAGGGAGTGATAGGTTTCCTCTTTTTTAAAAGACGGGGCAAATGTTAGCAGTTTACCAATCTGCTCAGAGTTCCACTTCTTTTATTGGCTGATTGTAGATCCTTGTAAGTGCTGGTGCTAATTCTTCAGCACATCCCTTCATTATATACACTGGTACTTCATCTGGACCACATGCTTTATGCTGGTTCAGTTCCTTTCGGAGTTTTAATACACCTGAACAATCTATTTCAAAGCTTGGCATGAATTGGATGGGAGGTGTGTCCATATATTGAATAATCCATCCATTGTAGTGGGGCAACTTAGCATAACAATTGTGCATTTTGTGAGGAAAGCACCAAATTTGGCACACTCGTAGCCTATCATATTATGAACACATTTGGATATTGGGCCATCTCAAAATTTTTGATGGCAGTGGAAAATGGCTGCCACAGCCATTAGTGGCTGAATTTGAGATGGCCCAATATCTAAATCTGTTCATAATATGTTAGGCTACTAGTGTGCCAAATTTGGTGCTTTCCTCACAAAATGCACAATTGTTATGCTATATTTAGCTAAGTTGCCCCACTATTGGGACCATACTCCGTGCAAAGCGTTGGTGCTGCCGAAGCAGTCTCCTTCACTATTGGGCACAATCCTCGACTGGTCGTCATCACAGGGTACCAACAAGCTGGCACTCATTTTGCTGACCTCGGAAGGATGACAGATGACAGGCAGAGTCAACCCCACCTGGTATTAATTCAACAGCCAAGTTGGATTTGAACTCAGGATCCTTGGATCCCAAACCCACCATCCTAACCATTAAGCCAACACCAAGCATTTAGAATAATCATTGGGTCATTATGAGTAAACATCGATCCATAATGTTTATTCGAAGCTTTTGCTTTTCTAAGACAGTCACAGATGAGCCCATGCTGTTGTTTGGAGTGGGGGTATTCCAGCACAATATTTCCTTTTGTGCGCAACAAAGGACCAGGAGCGTTTGAGTGCCGGTTGAAGGTTTTCTGACTTCAGTATACCTTGTATGTATTCGTTATGAGCTTTGTCTCATTCCCGTCTGATGCTGTTGTGAAGCTTGCGGAATGCTTCCCAGTCTGTTGCCTTCCCTGATCTTCTAGCTTTATTTAAGAGGTGTTTATGTTTCCTGAGGTTCCTTTTTACCTCCGCCACCGAAGGTTGAAGTATGTTATGTTTTCATCCCTGTCTATCTGTTTGTTTGTGTGCAGGATATCTCAAAAAGTTATGGATGGATTCGAATGAAATTTTGTGGACTGGTTGGGTGTGTGACAAGGACGAACTGATTAGATTTTGGTGAAGTTCGCGCATCCGGATCCGGATACCAGAATTTTTAAGGTGGTTCTTCACCATTGAAAGATAGGGCTAAACCGATATATATATATATATAATGTCATGATATCTCAAAAAGTTTTGGACGGATTCAGACGAAACTTGGTGCACAGGTTGGGTGTGTGACCGCAACTAATTGATTCGATTTTGTTGAGAATCCGAATCTGAATCTGGATATGAGAATTATTTAATTGTTAAAGTGATCCTTCACCATTGAGAGATAGGGTCAAAAACGATGTATAGCATGATATTTCAAAAATGTATTGGGCCCGATACGGTCTCCTGGATCAGGCATTACGTGGCGGAGGTACGCACTCCACCGAGTGCCCTTCAAGTTATCCTTGTGTTCATCCAGGGGATGTCCCTCCCATCCTTTACCTTTTTACTGGGGACATGGCACTTGACAGCATGAAGAATGGAATTGCGTAGCATGGTTCAATTCTCTTCCACCGTCCTGTCCTTAAATCCAATTGGAAAGACGTTCATAAAATCTCTCAGGTTGTGTTTAATTGCTGATAAATCTCCCTTCTTGTACAGGTACACTTGTCTCGGCTTCTTTGTGTTAACCTTGAGTGCCATGTGTATTTATTTTGCCACAGCTTGATGGTATCACTCATACCAGGTATCACTTGGGTACTTGTAATACTAGCTGGGTAGGATGGAAGAAGTATTTCCAATGTGGTGTTCAAACGTGTAGGTTCCTGCACTTGTTGATTCAGACTAAACTTCCCTGCGATGTCGATGAACTTTTGGTTCAAATTCTTGCCATATTGAGGATGAGGAAGTACCGAGTTTGTTTCCCAGTTGATGTTTGGCAAGTTAATGTCCCCTCTGAAAATAACTGAGTGATAGAGAGTTTCCAGATATCATTTTTGAGAGGTTTTCCTCAAGGCTTTCTAGCATTTGCATATTTGAAGCTGGATTTTGAAAGATGGATCCCACAAAAATCGGTCTCTTTCCTTGGATAAGGATTCCCCCTCCCCCATGTTGCTTGGGTGTGACCCACTACCTACTCCTTTTATGTATCCACAAGGGTGTAGCCCACCAAAGACCCTGTACAATCTGTGCCAAACATGATTTAACCAGACTTGAAGGTCCACCAAGGTCAGTCCCAACTGCCCACCACACTATCACCACTACCTCCGCGCTCCAAGCCATGATGACAGCCATGGATATTACCCCACAGGCGGTTTCACTTCATGGTCCCCACTCCCTATAATCACAGCTTCTCAGACCCAATCCTCAGTGGCAATGCCCCAATTCCCACTGGCAGCCATTGGCCCACAATAAATCCATTCCAATTAAACACGTCACACACCTTCACCACCAAAACTTCTACCTTATAATCTGTCATACCCAATTCCAACTTAACTATATCATGCCCTAAGATTGATGACATTGCCCCATGTCAATGCTTTACAATGTATTCAGGAAAAAGAATAGACAGAACACTATAAATAAACACACAACAGACCTTTAGTCGACAGTCACAGAGAGGGATGGAAGAAACATGCAATCTTATGAACAATGAACAATGAATAATCCACTCTGGCAGGCTTACAGGATGGCCTCATGGTACATACACATACTCACCTTTAAGCTGTCTAGCCTTGGTTTGAATCCTGACCCAGCTATAAACTGTCATCGCAGTGTTTCACAGGCAGGGTGGTTCATCAATGTGTGTGCCATTACTCAGATCGACATAAACGGTTGTCTGCCAGAATTTGTTGGTGGACTTTTCAAAATCTCATGCTGTCCTTCGTGAAGAGTAGGCAAGCTATCGCTGGCACCATGTCCAAATTCCAAATTCTTGCCCTCACCAGCAGAGGGAAAATTGCATCAGTGGCAATAGCCGTGCCCTCAGCCAATGATGCTACCCCGCATCCTTGTGCTGCATATGAACGAAGAAACCCACTATGGTGCCAAAATACTGGACTCAAACCATCAAGGGGAACATAGGCGAGAACTTTCGGCAGGCACAAGTTGGTCTTGGGCTGGTGTTATGCAGGTTGGCATGGTACAGGGGAGAATGGCGATGGGGCCAGGAGACGAGGGGATGGTAATGAGAAGCATGATCTCCGTGACTCTCCAAAACAGTCCTTTGTGGGGAGCGAAGAAACAGAGACAGACAGACACATGTTGTCTCTACAACTGCCACGCACATGCATGGACACGGCCTTTGCACCCCACAGGAACCGCTGTTCCCATCATTGGCCACTGTTGTTTGTCGGTGGTGCCATCTTCTGGGCTGTTCCGCCCTCTGCGGCCGTCCCTCGCAAAAGTGTTCCGCCCCTCTCCAGGGCTCCACAGCTCACTCGACTGGCATGGCTTCCAGTCAATCAGCCAAACAGTCTGTGTTGTTTCTCTTTAAATGCATGAGGCGCTTCCTTTGTGCCTTTTGTGCCCAAGTCTTCACCTGACCAAACCTGTCCATGAGGTTTTACACCATCCACTATTACCCTATTCTGCTGTATTGTTTACAATCACTGCCCTGTCAGTGCAAGTTTGGCTTATGACTTACTCGTGTCAGATCCTGAAAACAAAAGTAATTTTAATCTACTCAAACATACAGTCCATACCATTATCAACACAATCGAGCCTCAGATCCCCCTACCCCTCGCTCCCCCCTCCACATAACGCCATATTTGATGATACAAGTCCATATGGAGCCCTGGCAAAATTAAACCTGAACATGTATCTTAACCTAACCCACGACTAGAGCCACAAGCCTGGTGACAACAGAGGATAGGTGGGAATAGGTATGCTTCCAAAAACAATAAATAATGAGAATAAAACTCAAGCAGGACAGATAGAAAGATAATGACAGATAACTAAGGGTGTAGCTTCATTGCTTGTGCATCCACTGCAGGTGTGGGCAGGATGGTGCAGAGATGTGGCATGCTGGTACAGGTGTGAATCAGGCTGGTGTGGCTGGCAGGATGGGCTATAATGATGCACAGTTGCCTGAGTTTGAAACTCGGCCTAGCAATAATCTGTCATGCTGATGTTTCGCGGGCAGGACAATGCATCAATGTATCAATGTGTGTGCCGTCCCTCGGATGGACGTTAAACTAGCCGTCCCTTCGGCTGGCATTACTTGGTGTAGACCTTAAAGTTTCCACTCTGTCCTTTACGAAGAGCTAGGTAGGCTATTGCCGGCACTCTGGCCAAATGCTCTAACCTACAGGGAGCACGGAATTGGTGGCGCACTTGCGCACACAGCAAGTGATGCTACCCCAAGCCATATGCTGCATACAAAATAAATAACAATAATAATAAGATGAATGCTGGCATTGGGATGCTCCAGGCTTGTCTCTCCAATGACTCTTCAGCACTCAGTGGAAAAACTGAGATCCTCATGTTTTCTCTTTTCACTCACAAACTTCGAGCTTTTCTTCTTCTTTTGAGTGCTTTCTCCTCTTCACACTGGTTATGTGGTTGCAAACTTTCCTCTTCTATATAAACTGCCCACAGGACAAAGTCTCACACCACTTGCCAGCGCATGTCCTTGCGCATATACAACACAATCCCTGCCAATTCCGCACACCTGGTGCTCCAGCCCCACCAAGTAGCTTCGCTCACGGAATTTGAATTGGGGGACAGAGGGGTAGGTTTGTAACGGTAGAACTGAAGGGGGAAGATTGTTTAACACAGGCTTATGGGACAAGCTGTGGTTCTTAATGATTGATTGCTGGCCTCACGCATTCCCGCAAAGTCATGACAGAGCCGACATCACGAAAACTTGCAGTGGCGATTTAGATCACACCTGGACATCATCAGGACCCCCACTGTGGTGGTGTGCATCATTGCCAGGACTTTCCATTTTAACTTTTGAGGATCCATGTTTATTTTATGATTATGATGCATTTTGGCCTGAAGATATTATTGTACATGTGCGTTGTTGGGATAAGCTTTACTGTATATGCCTGGTGTTGGCTTAATGGTAATGGTGGTGGGCTTTGGATCCTAGGGTCTTGAGTTCAAGTCCCGCTCAGTCGTTGAATTAATACCAGGTGGGGTTTACTTGGCCTGCCATCCTTCCGAGGTTGGCAAAATGAGTGCCAGCTTGCTGGTATCCTGTGTCGGAGTGGCGACCCGTCCAGGATTTGTGCCCAATAGCCAAGGAGACTGCTGAAGCAACACCAACGCTCTGCACAGAGTATGGTCCCAATATATCTCTCTCTCTCTCTCTCTCTCTCTCTCTCTTCTTCTTTCTCTCTCTCTCTCTCTCTCTCTCTCTTCTCTTCTCTCTCTCTCTCTCTCTCTCTCTCTCTCTCTCTCTCTCTCTCTCTCTCTCTCTCTCTCTCTCTCTCTCTCTCTTCTTCTCTCTCTCTCCTCCTTCTCTCTCTCTCTCTCTCCTCTCCTCTCTCTCTCTCTCTCTCTCTCTCTCTCTCTCTCTCTCTCTCTCTCTCTCTCTCTCTCTCTCTCTCTCTACTCTCCTCTTCTCTCTCTCTCTCTCTCCTCTCTTCTCTCTCTCTCTCTCTCTGCTCTCTCTCTCTCCTCTCTCTCTCTCTCTCTCTCTCTCTCTCTCTCACCATTTTGTTGAAAATGCATTCCTGAATGAGAAACGTGTCCAAGAATGAAGTTGTAAGATGTTGGCTTGAACACGACGGACGCACTGTTGGAGTCGTTAATTTTCTTTACTATCTTTTTTTCTGATTTTTTTCCCCCCTTTGTGAGCTGTTTTTATTTCAACTACCACCGATTCCCCTGCCTACGTCATAGGTAGATGGCAACAAATGGCCTGCTATTAAATCTGCAAAACATTTTGGGTTTCTCCAACACCAGCACTATTTAATTTATTAATTTATTGACACCAACAAAAAAATGTTTCAAAACTGTTTAGTCCGGGTTAGACGACAGCATGATAAAGGTTGTGATAAAATTTTGTATTTTATCATCAATTTTTTGAGAATTGGTTCGGATGGACAACACCAGCCTTTTTAGTTTATTCCTGTACCATTTTCTGCTTTGCACATTAAAAATGAGGATTTCATTTACAAGGGAACAGCATCCGTCTGTTTGGCAGAACAGCCAAAAATGTCTGCCGACCAGGCGCAGGCAATGTGCTGCCAGAGATAATATCGGAGTTGACAGCTTGAATCGAGAAGAACAGCCAGTGCCCTATCAAAAGTCAGAGATATAGAAGCAGCCAATTGCAGAAAGAGACCTGTACGTGAACACCAAAGGTCACCACTGTCTCAGCTGCCAGCTTCTCGGGCCTCACATTCAAAACTGTCATTTTCAACTGCACGCAGAAGCAAGACAGACAAGATTTGGATTGCAGGTTTACTTCTTAATGACCGTAATGTGTATGATACATCTTGTTAACCTACCGTTTGAAGGAACAAGCCAGCCTTCAAACTTCATCATATTCATAATACACCTGAAAAGAACTGTTATTCTTGAAAGTGACTTTGTTCATGCAGAACAAACAGAGCAGGAGTCTTATATATCCCACTGGCTCCTTGTGTATTCATGAATTCCCAGCAGCACTTATACAGACTGACAGTAATCCATAAACTCGAGCGGAAACATGCTTAAGACAAGGAAGACCATCCATTTCCATGATGTGTTAATTTCATCTTCCTTGGCATGACAATAGGCATGTCAAGCAACATTGCTATGGTTTTTCCCTGGTTCATAACTACCAAGACCTCTTTCAAACCAGCTTAACACAAACCATAGAATTACAATTTATTTGTTTTTTTTGGAAGATAATTAATGCATAGCTACCCTAATACATCATAAACAGACGATGGTGCTCACATGCATTGACTTGCCTTAGTAGTTGAACTGGTGGAATAATATTTGACTTGAAAATATTTGCGTTCAAACTCCTTTCCGCAATGTGCCTCCGACTGTGATCAAAACAGCCGTCTTGCTTGTAACTGTAAAGCCAGTCTGCATGCTGATATCACATGTACTTTGTGCTTGCAAGTTGGTTCCAGTGTGACGTCTGCAGCTGTACATTCAACATTTGGTGGGAAAAGCAAAAAGCAGAGTGGACTGGTGAGAAATATTTTGTGATTTTATGAGTTGATCAGGAAGATTGATGTGCAGGGAAATGCCATCAGAAAATGAGAGCATTACTAACATGATGTTGTCTTTGCATCAAGATGTGTCCCTTCTGGAATGTGTGTGTGTGTGTGTGTGTGTGTGTGTTTTGTAGCAGGATACTTTTGCAGACAGTGGAGATACCTGTCTCAGCAAATCTGTTCCTGCATATGTATGAGTCTCATTGGGTCCAGAGTATGAGCATGAATCAACCAACATCTGCGAGAAGATGAAGAAACATCTTTAGATTCATTGATTTACTGGTAATTAATGCTGGGTTTGTATTTGATCAGCTTCACGTCGACATATCATCTATAATAATGTGAATTCACTTTTAAGCGAAACGTCAACACAGGAGAAGATCATTATGCCCATCAACACCAGCGCTATATAGTGTTGCCAACGTAAATTGGTTTATCCGTGCTCTATCCGTTTTAAATGCTAAGCATCAAGTGAGGAAGCAGTATGTACCATTATTAATTAAGTCGTTGGTTGTGTTAGTGGAAGGGGGTGGGGGGGGGGGTCCATAGGTAGACTGTAAGTGTAACATGGTCCGGGTGTTCAACGAGGTAAGATTGCCATGTAACAGCCACCTCAGAGTAAGTCGTTTGTAACACATGGCATTGAGGAGGCAGTGTATGTCATCTATAGACATCGTAGACAGAGTAATATTGTATGTGTAAACACCTCATGTTTGTGGGTGGGACAAGGTGAGGACTTCCCATCACTGAGGGACACGTGTCACATATGTGCGACTCGGCCAGTCACGATCTCTGACAGGTGTGAAGAAGCCATATTGGGGTAATGGGCTGTGGAGCCCGGAAGAAGCAATGTGGATTTATTTTTCCGGGCTACCCCCGAGGCAGGATGGCCAGAGGAAGACTCCACCCAAGAGGAAGGGGAGGACGAGAAGCTGCTCACGGAGGAGTTTGTGAGGCAGAACATTCTTGTGGTTTTTCCTGAAGAAGTACGAGATTGACCCAAGCTTGAATCACCCGGTTTTTGGAGAGGGGAACAAGTGACCTCACTGGAGCGGAAGAAGAAGCTCCTCGAAGAGGGTGCAAAGAGAGGGCACACCAGAGCTCTTGGCCCGCAGTGATGACAAAGAAGAAGCTCCTCAGAGATGGAGGAGAGACAATAGAACTCCAAGCGCAAGGAGGCAGGAAGGACAGAGGAAAACTCTGGAGTGCAAAGAAAACAAAAGTGGGTGAAGAAGAAGAAGAAGAGCCCAGAGAGAGGACTGAGGGCAGACCAGGAGGCCTCATCTGAAAAGGACAAAGAGGATCATGAGGGCTGCTTGAGGGGCTGATCGTCACTAGGGCTCCTCGTGGCTGGTTCACTTTATCATGCTCTGTTTGGCCTTCTTCATCTTTGCACTCACTTTGTCACTGGCTCTCGTCGTCTTGTACGTGGTTTCCAAAGATGGTAGGCTGCATTTAATACTGTATCCACCCTGCATATCATCGACAAAGGAAAGTCTCCACCTGCAATCTTATCTTGTTTGTAAAAGTGTGTTCTGTGGTCCATAGATTGGGTTAGGCTTTGCTCTTGTTGTCTCATCATTGTATATAAGTTTGTGTGTCCCCATCTACCTCTTTGTGTGTTTTGATTCGCTTGGTTTGTTCCAAACTGCTTGTCTCGTGCACCTTTTCCCCTCATATTCAATACAAAATTAACCCTTTAAAAGTTAAGAAAACATGTTCGAGCCATCTGCTTCCATGCGTGTGCCATCAATTTTGACTCATTTGGGCGACCTTGAGGAAAGGTAAAGTTGTGGAATAATTGAACACAGTGCAGTGAGAGACTGTTTGGCCATTTCCCAGGATTAAAGGTTCCAACACTGAGGCATGCCATGTTAACGGAGCCTCAAATGTGAGAGTAAGACTCGGCCAGGGTTCGAACTGCTGACCTTCCAGACTGAGATCAGATGCTCCAACTATTATGCCAATGAGTCTGGTTTAAATCAATCCCAAAGAGCTATAATTAAGAAAGGAACTAAGAATATCACAAGTACAGGTACATTCAAAGTACACCGCCCCCATACTAAATAAATAAATAACAAATCCTCCAGTGCGCAACATTGCTAGGGTGCCCGACGATGCCACCGTGCAGCACATGGACACAGAATTGGGAGGGAGCGGTGCACAGTCATTGATTGATTAATTGCATCGTTAAAATATATAAAAATCGTAAAATCATTAATTTCTTAATCAATTGCCGAATAGCATGCCACCGCTGTTTCATCCGAATCTGTAACTTTTTGAAAATTAATTAATGGAAAAATGAATAATTAATCGATTGATTAATTTATTAATCAATAAATCCAAAATACCCTTTATAGCCAAATCACTTGTTCACCGTCATGTCCAAATATCAGCTTCCGAGCTCAAAAGGGCCTGAGATATTGCCCAGATGAGAAATATATTAAATAAGTATTGAATAAATCGATAATAATAAAGTAATTAATTAATTGATTAATGAAAAAATACTGTTTTGCCAAAGCATATCTTCACTTTTGTACTCAGATTTCAGCTTCCTTGCTCAAAAGATGGCTGAGATATCACCTGGACAAACAAACAAGAAAACAACAAAATATACAAACGGAGTAAAAACTGAGTACTTCCTACCTTCAACGTCCGGCGATGACGTCATGCATCACCTGGCTATGGAATTGGGAAGGAGCGCTGTACAATAAAATGCTTAAAGTTATCCACCGTGGAGGATCACAAGGTGCTGCCATTTTGGGCTTTACCCTTCGTCGAAGCAAAAGAGGCTTTGACGGAGGCGAAAGCCTTAAACGTCAGCACCACCTGGATAAGGTGGATAACTTTAACCATTTTGTTGGTATGGTTTTATTATCTTGTGCCACCAAGTAGACCACTAGTTTTGTACTGGAATTAGAAATTACTTTTTCCAAAAGAAAACCAAACTCACACTTCATTATTTTTGTAATGATTTATCTCATCGATTTAAGCTTGTTTATTCCTCCGCTGGCGATGTCGCCAGAGGCATGTTTTCAGGTTGTCTGTCCTTCCATGTTGATTTTCTCTGTTTTCTCCGTAACCGCTTATCCAATTAACACGGAAGTTTCACCATAGGTGTGACTGCTCGTGTAGAATGTCTAAATGGTAATTATGATGTCATAGGTCACGTAGTGTGGCAGTCATGTTGGAAAAAAAGGAAAAAAACTTTGGACCTCTATCTCTGAAACCGCTCCATGGAAAAAATGAAGCTTGGCACATGCCAAGTACTCCCCATGGGAAATAAATATAATTTTTTTTTTTGATTACGTCATAGATGGCTTCGTTATGATGTCATAGTTGCATACATCCAACGCTTTATCCAATAAGTATGAAAAATTTTGAGGGTCTTCTCGGGCTAAATTGTATGGGGGAAAAAATTGATGACATCATTGGTCATGTGGTTCAGCAGCCATATCTTGTTTTTTTTTTAAACATAAAAACCTTCAAAAATCTTCTCTGAAACGGCTGAATAGATCGAGGCGAACATTTACAGATATGATCGCCTATCCATGAGGAACAAAAAGTTCTCCACCTATGATGTCGTAGGTCACACGGTTTGGCAGTTTGATGATTTTTTTTTTGAAGAAGAAGGAACCTTGAAAACATCTTCTCCAGAATGGCTTGACAGATCGAGGAGAACTTCACCCACATGTTCCCCAAACCTTGGGGATACCATGGTGTTCACAAATAATTAATAGATCATATGGTCTGGCAGACATATTGGATTGAACAAAAAATCTTAATAAACAATTGTTTCTCTTGAACCGCTTCATTAATCGATGTGAAACGCCACAATTATGATGTAGTTGTCATGGGGAATATATGTTTTCAATTTCAACCTGTTCGGACGCATGGTCTGGCAGGCAGAATTATTTAATATTTTGAATCTGGGTTCAGGGATTTAAATCAAAGTTGGTGCAAGTATTATAATGATGTCATAATGTGGGAACGGAGGGATATCTGTCGACGTCACGATGTCGGAGTGCCGTTGTAGTTTTTTTAAAAAAAAATTTGTACTAAAGTGACGGACCTTCTTTCCAAATGGGACATGTTGAAACGACATTCTCAAAAATTGTGGAATTTTTTGACCCTTGTCACCATTTTACCATTTGTTTCACAGACACCCTTTCCCATTACCTCGATCTGCTCCCAATTCTTTCTCTCCTTCTTTTCATTTTTCCAATTGACTTTTTCTTGGTTTACCCTCATCACCCTCTCCCCCTGCCTTCCGTATGCAATGTGTGCATAGCCCATAGTCTCCAGTTCTTTATACAGATTATAATTGACACAGTAGAAAAGTGAATTTAATAACCGAATAAATCGTTAAAGTTTGAACACGAGCAAATAGCTTAGAGCACCTGGAGATGAAGAGACTTAAAATGAATGAGCTGGCATTTGAAACTCTGACAGATGGAAGTGGTGGATGAGGTCAGACCCACAAGGGTATGGCTGCAGCCAGTTTGCTCATGGTTGCACTGCATGGCTGAGTATCCTTAGATTGGGAACCCAGAAGCCAAGACGGAGAATGTGAAGTTATATTGAAGTCGTGTCGGCAAGTGGTTTTCAATTCCTTCTATTTGACTTGAGCAGACAAGAAGTGCCAACAGAATATCAGTTCGTCTCCGTCTATCACTTTCATCCAATTACTTGCGGGTTTTTTTTTTTTTCAATGGTATACTTTAAATTTTCTGTTTTTGCTCTTTTATCCCCAAGTCAGAGTCTAAGAACCTGTCACCCAGACGTCCTTGCTGGGAAGTGTTAACTCATCAGCCTTCTCAAGGCGATGGGTTGGTAATGCATTGTAAGACATGAGATAAACATGTGCACAACCACTTGCAGGTTCTCCATTCATCACGTCATTGTTTATCTCTTATTTTCTTTTTGTATTGTCTCATTCACCATGTGATTCCATGTGGAATTTTTTTTTGAGGGGGGGGGGGTGCGTTTCACCACATAATTGTCTCATTCACCATGTACTTGTCATGTATGATGTCTCCCATTTTATGTTGGTCTTGTTCACCATGGGACTGCCATGTGTATTTTTTTTTGGGGGGGGGGGGGATGGGGGTGGGGTTGGGGTAGGTTTCACCACATAATTGCCTCATTCACACGTACTTGTCATGTGTCATGTCTGTTTTTTAGATATTGTCTCATTCATTATGTTTTCTCAAGTGTCACAAGGAAATTAGACACAGGTGGACACCACTCAGCCATCATGCCTGCACCACATCAACACTACACTAATTTATCAACACAAGATCAAAATAGAAAATGCAAAATGTTTATTTTTTTAATAAGTGATTTTGTGAGGTTTTTTTTTTTTGGAGTTTGGAAAAAAAATTTTTTTCTTCCCCCAGGGGAGGGCATGGACTTGGTTAAAAATATATAACATCAATCACACAACACCCCTTGATGAGACCCCACCAACAGCATTCCGAACACAATCACCCATCAACGTGCTCAACACTACCTAAAAGTCCTGCCAACATCCCCATACCCCTCTATCTCCATAACTTCCAGGTACCTATCCAATTGTAATTTAAACTTATCTACTTTTTCTGCTGCCACCACCTTTCCAGGGAGGCCATTCCATGCATTAACTACT
>CM068956.1:116719191-116729681 GCA_035128595.1 Eptatretus atami
CAGAATCTTTGCACACACAATATTATCCACCACAATGTTACACAATGTTATCCACAGAATCTTTGCACTCACATCCACCAATGTGATGGATCCTCCTCCACCATATTGGGATCGTTACTTCCAATCACACCGATCACACCGGTATCACACCGATTCTCTCTTTCCTATCACACCGATACACCTTGTAGCCTTCTAATCCTGTCCTCCAGTTATTCTCCTCCTTAAACCATGTCTCACTCACCTTGGGGCCAAAAACTATATCGTACTCCTCGCTTTGTACTTTGGCTTCAAGCCTGCCTGGGGCCTACTGTCAGGACCTGCCTGGGGCCTACTGTCAGGACCTGCCTGGGGCCTACTGTCGGGATCTGCCTGGGGCCTACTGTCAGGACCTGCCTCGGGCCTACTGTCGGGATCTACCTGGGCCTACTGTTGGGGGCCTGCCTGGGGCCTACTGTCAGGACCTGCCTCGGGCCTACTGTCAGGACCTGCCTCGGGCCTACTGTCGGGATCTGCCTGGGGCCTACTGTTGGGGGCCTGCCTGGGGCCTACTTCGGGGCCTGGACAGTGGCATCTCTGATCAGTCTCTTCCTTGCTTGGTCATCCAGTTGCCCTCTCCATATGTTGGCTTGGTGTGCTGCAGGCCGTAACACTTGTCCGTCCGTACGTACGTATGTCTGTCCATGCTAATTACCTCCGCCACCGAAGGTGAAGATGGTTGTTTTCACCCCTCTGTCTGTTTGTTACTTGCAAAATCGAAGATTTTTCAAGTTTATTGGTTGGTCGATTTTGTTCTTTCTGTCTGTCTGTTTATCGACTTCAGGTCAGAAGTTTAAACCGATCATCATGAAACTTCACCACATGGTCGAGTTTGTCATGAGGAAGAAGCCTATTGTTTTTGAGGTCAAAACGTCAATGAAGGCCAAAGATCAACAACTAAGGTGGTATTTCTAAAATCCTCAATTTTCATCCGATTGACTTGAAATTTGAAGAAGATTTATATTTCAGGTCACTGAATTCAACCTGCAATTATTTTTTTGAGGTCAACAGATACCAAAAGGTCAACATCGGCCCAAGGTCAACAATCAAGGTTGTAGTTCCAAATTTCTCAATTTTCATTCGATTGACTTTAAATTTGAAGAGGATTTTTATTTCAGGTCATTGAATTCAACCAGCCAATTATTTTTGAGGTCAACTTTGACCAAAAGGTCAACATTGGCCAAAGGTCAACAACTAAGGTGGTGTTTCTAAAATCCTCAATTTTCATCCCATTGACTTGAAATTTTAAAAGGATTTCCATATCAGGTCATTGAATTCAACCAGCCAATTATTTTTGAGGTCCACATTTTATTTTTTTTGCAAGTGTTGTGATCTGCACGACATCATCTTCTTTGTTGGTTTGTCTATCTTTGTGTGCAAGATATCTCAAAACGTTGTGGATGGATCCGGATGAAATGTGCTGTGCATGTCATGTGTGCGACAAGGACAAACTGATTCGATTTTGGTGAAGGTCCGGATTCGGATCCGACGACTAGAATTTTTTCAAATTATTCTTCACCATTGATAGGGCCAAAAATGATACATAGCACGATAACTCAAAAAGTTGTGAATGGATTCTGACGAAACTTGGTGGGTGGACACGTTGGGTGTGTGACCATGACAAATTGATTTGATTTTGGTGAAGATTCGAATCCGGATATGGATAGAAGAATTATTTACTTTTTAAAGTTATTCTACACCATTGAGAGAATGGGCCAAAAGCGATATGTAGCATAATATTTCAAAAATGTATTGGGCCCGATATGTTCTCGTGGGGATCAGTCATTTTGTGGTGGACATATGCGCTTTACCAAGTGCCCTTCTAGTTTTCTCTGTTATCTCTGCAACTGCTTATCCAATTGACACAATTTTCACTCGAGGTGTGACTACTCATGTGGAATGTTTTAATGATAATTATGACATCAAAGGTCATGCGTTGTGGTGGCCATGTTGGAAAAATGGAAAAGCTTTGCACCTTTGTATCTCTGAAACCGCTCCATGGAAAAAATTGAAACTTGGCACATTTGAAGTACTCCCCATGGGAAATGTGTAGTTCTGGGGATCTTATGGAATGGTATGTCGTTCATCCATCATTCCATCTATCCTTCCGTCTGTCTGTAAATGCTTGCAACTTCTTCTCTGAAACTACACACATGATTTCGATGAAACTTGACCACAACCTTCATCCCCCAGTATGCACTAAGGTTTGTTCACCGCATTATAAAAAAGTCGCAGCCTAAGGGGGTGCATGGGGGGGGGGGGTTCCCCCCAAAATGGGTATTTACTTTCTTCTCAGAAACTACACATGCAATTCTGATAAAACTTGACCACAAACTGCATCACCCGTGATGTACCAAAGTTTGTTCATGCCATTAAAAAAAATTTGAGGTCTGAGGAGGTCTATGGGAGGGGGGGTATTGCCCTCCAAAATGGGTATTTACTTTCTTCTCCGTTACATATTTTGTGGGTCATCCGCACCTACCAGTGATTCCCTTGTTATCTTATACGGCCTCTACCAAATGAGCGCCCACGGGTATTGCCCCTATTTTTATCTTTTATCCGTGTTTGCACAATTATTATTTAATTATTTTCACCCCTTCTTCAAGCCCTATTGGAATTTTTGCTTTTCTATAGTGATGCAAGGCTCATGGAGGAGCTTTTACATAAATCACAAGTAGGACAAAGACATTAGGAGACAGCAGTGTACTTTTCCATGAATGAGCAGAGAAGAATGTGTGTGGGCTGAGATTGATAGGTTTGTTGTATTTTTCAAGCAAAAGAGCAATGCTTTATTTCACAATCAAAATGTTTCACACAATGCAAAATGCTTTATTTCACAATCAAAATGTTTCACACAATGCAAAATGCTTTATTTCACAGTCAAAATGTATAGATGTGCTTGATAATGGAACCTAACATGTTTGTCTTATTGCAAATGTTGGACGGTAAAGTTTCTGTGCTTTCATTGAATACTTTTGACACATCACTGATATGAAGGAAACTTTAGAAGTGGCTATGTTAAAGGAGCAAGGCAAAATATAGATCTCTTTTCTACATTTATTTCAGGTGTGTAAAACCTTGTACCTGAATTACATGCAGGACATGTGATTTATAGCAAAACATATAGCATTTATGACGTAGCAAAACTTGTATATTTACCTGGCATTGTGGGGTAAGAGAAATGTGAATAAGTAAGATTTTGTAGCCAATGACAAAGCTTGATTAATTGATTGGCTGATTGGATCTCTGTTTCAATTTTTGTGTGCGTCCGCCCCTGAATATATCTGAAGAAGACGTCTGAATACAAACGACTTTGCATTTTTTTATTTTGATCTTCCTCTTCGTGTGTTGCATATCATTACAATCCAGTATCTAAAAACGTTGTGATTAAATCTCAATAACAATGTTCCCCTCCTACTTCCTTACACTACCCCCCCACCTCGCCGACTCTCCCGCTCCCTTCTCAGTCCACTGAGCCCTCCTGTCTCCTCCCCCCCCCCCCACCTCTCCTGCTCTCCTGCCCACCCCCCCCCCCAGGACAGGTGGAACTATATACTGCCTTGGTATATAATAGTGGGGATTAATTTACTAATGCAATTTGGCGTTTGAACAATATGAGCAAATGTTCATGGGCTTGCCATTGGGATGGGGTGATAAGGGAAGAGGACAAATTTACCTGTGTGAAGAGTGCTTTATCCTCAGCGTTGCCAAGATAAAAAAAGGAAATTGTAATTCCCTCTGCCACCACCACCAGGTGGCGATACATGGTGCACATTTACAGAGAGAACTGTGCGTGCGTGTCTGCATGCACGCGCTAGTGCGCACACATGTAGTTTTCTGCGTTGCACTCCATCTCCGCTTTTCCTCCTCTTTTTTGGTTTCATCCACTCCCTCACTCTGGTGTGTCCATTTTTCTTAAATCACTGTTTTCTGGGTCATTTATCTCTCATTAGCTATGTTGGCTTTTGTTTATTGGTATTGTATTTGTCATGTGCACTGTCTTTCTCTTTTCTTGCACACATTTTCCTTGTTTTCTTCTATCCCTTGGCTTTGTGTGTGTGTGTGTGTGTGTGTGTGTGTGTGTGTGTGTGTGAAGAGAAGAGAGGGAGAGAGAAACAAAGAGAGAGAAACAGAGAAACAGAGACACTGTAACGTTCATGTACGAATGTTTGGTGTTAGGTTCGGTGAATGTCTGTAGAAAAGATCGTGGGTAGGTATATGCATGGTTTTGAACCCCACACTAGTTGTACTTTTTTTTTTTGTAATTCCTTATTTTTATGGGCACCGAGCACTTCATGTGCGAGATGGAGAACAACACTGACAACACAACGAGGAAGAGAGATGAGTTCTGTAATAACTTTACTGCATGAACTTCCTGGTGATAATACAAATGTACAATTACAAAAAACAAAAAAACAAAAAGAATATTGTTAAAAACGAACAATAATATCAAAATGCTTGAAAAGAAAAACAGAATGAGGAGGAGGAAAAGGAAATGAGGGCATGAGTAACGAGGAGGGATGAAGCAAAACGCATGGGAAAAAGGGTAAACAATGGAAGGTAAAAACGACAGCGAATAATGATACACAACACAGGAAGAAAAATAAAGAACAATCTTCTCCACAGAAAAGCAAAAGCGCACGACCTGCTGTTCTCTCATCGCAGATAGGTTGGTGACCTCTGTTTTTATACCACCTATCCTTAGGTGTTTTCCCTTTTGCGCTTTCATCACTTCATCCCTCCTGAGTCCTCCAAATCACACATGTTCTTCCCATAACCCCATCGTTGGGAAGCTCCCAAAATCTAGGCTTAATGTACACCTCCAATCTTTTATAGACAAATAGACACTCGTTGAGGGCAATTGGGTCTGTTCTCCAAGGTGTGCTTTATACACCTTTCGTAAGTGTAAATTGCACTCGGATTCTGCTGTTTTCTGGTCTGAAGAAAATTCTTCTTTTCCTAAGTTTGCAGGTGTTTTCAGCTTGTTGTGCATCACCATCTATGCAAGGAAAGCATGATCCTGTGATTCCCCTTTCTCTGTAAAAGCCATGTAATTTCTCTGCTTACCTGTAGTTTTCCCTAAAGCTACGTTGGATGTAAGCGTGGATGGAGTAGCTTGGATGGAAAAGCTATCTGCCGTACCAGTTACTTACTCAACCTGAATGGCCCTTGTTTTACAAACAACCTGTCACAAAACTTGGAGGGGGATTTATCGTGGAGACTAACTCATATAGTATTCTTTCTGTCAGTTCTTTGATAAATCATTTTGTTCCAGCTGTTCCAGTATAATGCACACTTCTTTTTTAAAAATGGAACATAGAGTGCACGCTTGCTTGGAATATGAGCGCTTCATCCCAACTGTTTCTCCATCTTGAATGAAATTTTCAATCCCTTAATTCTGTGGTTTTTTTTTGGTGTGTCTTGATATTTGATGTGAAACTCCTTCCAATTAGCAGAAAAGAAAGTTTGTTGAATTTCTTATCGATAACAAAGCTTGCAATTTACAAACCTGAAAAGCAACTATAAATGCCAAAAAACTGTTCTGTAATGAATTTTTGTGGTTTAAAGCCCTTTTACTGCAAGGTTCAAGTTCAAATTTAGTTTTAATGATGCCATTGGTATTCTTCCTCAATTAATTGATTTATAGTACCTTGGAAATCTTTGTTGTGTGGAAGATGGTAGTTTAATATCTTGTTTCTTGGGAGCCTTCTTGTTGTGTGAATTGTCTTTTTCTTTTTTTTACTTTTGTAAATAAATTGAATTTAAAAGTCGGTCTCTGCTCAATTATGGTTTGTCAAAGCACAATGGACTGCTGACTGGATTCTGACTGAAGTACAACTCCAACTGCTCCAGTACAACTCTCTCGCACTTCAAACAAAACTCTCAGCACTGGAAGGACAACTGTAAAAGGCGTTGCATTACACCGCCTATTGTGTTATGCTCCTCCCACTTCCCATGGTCTCAAAATCTCCAAAGAAATCATCGAGACTCCCCATTCTTATCCCTTTGTGAACCAAGCAGTGAATTTGTTCATTCATTATGTCATGTTACTGTCCATGATGTTTTTTTGTTTTTTATACTCCATGTCCTGTCCACATTTTCTCTGTCTCTTAACTTCAGAAAGGAGTCACCATGATAACTTAAGGTGAATGTGAGATGTGTTCACTCTTTTTTTCTCATTTCTGTCTCGTGCCTGCAGAATTTACAACAAACCTGACTGCTTTGTTCAAATTATCTTCGACAAAACTGTACCAATCTCTAGCTGATGAAAACATTTCATCCTTAAATGCTTGGAGTTCAATTCTGAATTTATAACTCCATTAAATCAGCTGTATATCAAAATCCTATTTCTAAAAAAAACAAACACAGCCAGTACATATAAACTGTATAAAGTTCCAAATCCATTTTAATAACTATCCATATCCTTATTGTCCTCCACCCCTCTGAAAAGATCAGAGACGAAGGACATTAAAAGTGGCTTCCCTCCGACCGACCGATCATCTGTCCATGTACTTTTGTGTACACGATACTTCAAAAAAACATTTAACACTTGGCTTTCATATTGCAGATATTTATTCCTCATGACATTATCTCAACCTGATTAGATCACGGCTGAATTTTGCCATGGCAACCATCTCAGTAACTTTACTTGTGTACACGATATTTCAAAAAACGTTTAAGATTTAGCTTTCATATTGCAGATACTGTATCTATTTCTCATACCACCCAAAAGGCGGGGGACCTAAAGTATCAGCTTCTTGTTTATCTAATCTTATAGGAGATGAAGCGAGGCAAAGCAGCTAATGTAAAGAGAATAGGAATATTTTCACATCAGGGATTTCAATGCTCTGAAATGTTGCATCAATCAAGGTTTTACTCCATAGTATCATTGTGTCTTCCATAAAGTCAATTACACGTGTCAATTTTGTACAGTCCCATGCTACTGCATGATCTATCTGCACTTGTATGGGACTGCACAAACCGACCTCCTTGGAACATGAAATGTTAATCTAATTCCTCTTTTATTTTTGTTCACATTTTGTTTTGGTAATATGGTTCCTAGAGAGGCAGAGATGAGCATCAGAAATGGTTAAAAAGGTGAGAAATGTAATGGGACAGGAGGATATTTGCCAAATTTGGATCCATTAGGAGACCAAATACCATCAGACATTCTGCTCATGTGGGATTAAGACAGTCTGGTTCTTACAACACTTATTATCAAGTAGGTTAATGAAACCTTGTTATCACATGGATAATCACTACCGATCTTGTTTGAAAGCATTATCCTTTCCTTAACACTTACAAACAAAGGCAAATCATCTACTTTCTACTTTGTATGTTATCCTTTTTTTTAAAATTGATTTTCACTTTTGTCTAAGTGCCATCTCATTTGAAACATGGATTTTGCTGCTGTTCTTTATCCTTGACTACCTATGTTTTCAATCATCAACTTTCTCATTCTTCTACAGCATCTATTTTAAGTCATTTTCTGCTTTTGGTAATTAAGCCTCCCCTGAGGATTCTATCCTATAGGAGAAGGCTTACAGCAGTTGAAGGGTTTGTTTCTGCACTTTGTGCCCCCAATTTTTATGGTACCCCAGAGTTTCTTGGACCCCGAGGGGTACACAACCACCTTGACATTTTGTTTTTTTTTCATTCTACATTCCCAATTTACGAGCTGTTTCAATTTCCGAGCTCCATCTCGGAGTCGGCTGGGACTTTCAGAATGAATTTTGCATCAATAATTTGAATAGAAAGTATGCGAGAATGACTTCTTTTTTTTTTGGTATTGACCTCATTTTAAGGTCGTGACCCAATTAGAGACATTTTAACATTTTCTACCAAAATTTGACCAAGGTTTGTCCGATTGGAACAAAATTGCCCTACCAGATAGCAAGAGCAAGGTGCATTTATGACTAATTTACATCATACCCTACAGAAGGTCAAGGTCAAACGGTCTGAAAAAAAAAAAGCGGTCAAGGTCAAATGGAGGTCTCAAAAACAAAATCACTTTTTTTGTCATTGGTCATTTTGGCAATATGGAATCTCAAAGACCACTTGGTCTTCCAAGATGTTTTGCATTTGAGTATCTGCACTGAAGTTGTGTACTTGATATTTGATTGAAAATTCGGTCAAGGATACCAGTTTGTGACCTAATTAACAAAAAATACTTTTTTGATCATAACTTCAATAATCTTCCCTCCAATTTTCATGATTTTGAGTATTTTGGATAGATTGTAGATGTGGGCACATTTTCTTATTTAACACTCCATCCCTAATTGTTGAAGGTCAAGATCATATAGCAGTCCTAAAAAATATGGCTATCATTGGATCACGGGCCAAGGGTAAGTCATGGTCGATCACTAAGGGGAAGCCAAGGCTTTTTTAGAAATATTTTTTTAGAAAAAAAAAGTTTGAGAATTGATGGAAAGGAAGAGACCTCCACAAACTATTACCCTGGACACCTACCCAATAGGGATAATGTAGAACAATTACAACACCAATGTAGAGGGTATTGGAGGGAAAGGATGGAAAGGAGAGGCAAATTTTACATTTTTGCCAGTATAGTATGTAAATAGTACTCCCACCACCTCTCCCACCCAAAAAAAATCCAATACAATATTATATTGTGATGCAAATATCGGAATTAATATGAATAAAAGGTTCAAGGGAGAATAAAAATTATGCAAGATGAAAATAACTACAGTAATATAAACAAGAAAGAGAAATCAGAGATTGAAGACCCTCGCCAGGACTTATTTTGTGTCGTGTATTTTGTGTGTTTGTGTACTAGTGTGTTACATCATTACTAATAGACAGACTGTGACTATAACTGCCACTTTATAACTGCTGGTAGTAATGACCGGGTACCAAGACGTCTCATTTTGATCGGACAGCTGACCCTGGCCCATGATGTTTATTATTCAATTTAATTCAGAATGGAAGACCAAATAGGCACAGTACTGCATTGGAGTCATCAGAAAGAACACAACCAAGCAAAAAAAGCAAAGACGAAGTCATCAGGAGGAACCTGGATAGGATTTGGGTTTCAGCTGCTACTCCTTGACCCTCAAACCCACCCAGGCACAGCCGAGTGAGCCTTATTGAAAAAAATAAAATAAAAACGGAACCCAAATTCAAAAAAATTAAATACTTCTGGCTGCCAGACCATGTGCCCGATCAGGTTGAAATTTAAATGCTGTATTCCCTATCACTACTCGATCATAATTTTGAAGTTTCACTTTGATCGATAAAGCAGTTCAAGAGAAATGATTTTTTTAAAGATTTTTGTTCAATCCAATATGGTTGCCAGACCACATGACCTGTAAATTATTCGTTATTACCCTGGTATCCCCCAAGGCTTGGGGAACGTGTGTGTGAAGTTTCCCTCGATCTTTCCAGCCATCTGGAGAAGGGGATTTTAAGAGGTTTAAGGCTAAATCTAATATGGCTGTCAAATCAGTTGACTAATGACGTCATGGGGTTGGAAGGTTTTGTTCCTCATGGATAGGCGGTCATACCTAAAAAGTTTTGCCTTGATCTGTTCAGCCGTTTCAGAGAAGATTTTGAAGTTTTTTTCCTTATTTATTTTTAATAGGGCTGCCGAACCACATGACCGATGGCATCACCAATATATTTCTGTCACCCAATTTATCCCTAGATGACCCTCAAAAATTTTCATACTGATCGGATGTAGCATTCTAATTATGCAATTATGACAATAAATTTGTCAATAAATATGACAAAATAAAATTCACACTTATTCCCCATGCTGAGTACTTGCCATGTGCCAAGTTTAAATTTTTTCCATGCTGTGGTTTCAGAGATACAGAGATCCAATTTTTTCCTTTTTTCCAACATGGCTGCCACACCATGTGACCCATGATGCCATAATTATCATTAAAACATTCTACATGAGTAGTCACTCCTGTAGTGAAAATTTTGTGTCAATCCGATAAGCGGTTGCATGGAAAAAAAAACATCCATACCCACGTTCTGTGTGGACAAACAAACAAACAAACGAACAAATGAAAAATCGTGCTTAGCACGACACTTGGCGAATTAGTTGACCTTTCCGTGTGATGGTCCAAGCTGCTACAAAGTTTGATCGAAATTGACCCAAGGTCAAGGTCAGGTCACCCAAAACATTGAAAAACACACATATAAAATACATATTTTTGTTTTACAACATATTTCAAACCTGATAACCGGATCGTAAAGCTGGTTGAAAAGCAATGTTCCTAGGTATTTTCAAATATTTTCTACGATCAGAATGAAGGCAACAAGCCCGATGATAAGTTGTTGAAAGTCACATGGTGGCTTTAAATGAGTTGTGATAATTTTCAATCTGCTGCCGTTACCATGACAACGTGCGCCTGATAATGTTATTTGTGACGTCGCGTCATTTTATTAATTACGAAGAAATAAAACACCACACATTCCATGACATTACA
>CM068956.1:116751318-116761517 GCA_035128595.1 Eptatretus atami
CATGTTTTGGGTGACCCTGACCTTGACCTTGGGTCAATTTCGATCAAACTTTGTACATATGTTAATATTATATGCATAAATAGACAGTATAATTTTCGATTTAATAACTGCAAAACTCTTTGAGAAATAGCCATGTGTAATTCACAAAATTCCCATTGGTTTATAATGGGCGATAATATATAGTGATGCAGAATCCAGATCCTGATATTGAACATCACCAAAAGTCACATATCCTTTTGCACTGTTGGATTCTATCAGCTGTTAAAATTTCATCCAAATCAGTTAAGAATTGTGACCTGTAGAACGAATAGAATTTTTTTTTAATCACGCAATAGCTAAAAACTTTGACGTCATACGTTGCGAAAACTGTGCATAATTTGTACTAACATGCATTTTAAAACATTTAGATATTCCATTGAAGTTTGTTTTGGCGTCAACAGGAAGTCGCTAGACTTCCGGTTACTGAGTTATGTTCAAAAGCTTTTTTCACTTTTTTTTGACATAACTCTGACGTTAAGTGCGATTATGACGTGATTTGATCCCGACTTATTCAGCAAGATTGGCTATCACGTGTTACAATTTGAGAACGATTGCTTCAGTAGTTTCGGCTGCACACGAGCGTAAATATTTTTTAAAAATGACGTCAATAGGCAAAACTTTGACGTCATATGCTTGCGAAAACTATGCGTAATTTGTAATAAGATGCATTTAGTAATCATTTAGATATTTGAATGAAGTTTAATTTGGCGTCAACCGGGAAGTCGCCACGACTTCCGTCACTGAGTTATGTCCAAAAATGTGTTTTCACGTTGTGTGACGTCACGTCGTGACGTTTAGTCCGATTAAGACGGGGTTTGGACACGGACCGTCTCAGGTGGATTGCCTATCAGGTGTAAAATTTAAGAACGACTGGTCCAGCCGTTTGGGCTGTAGATGACCGGAAACAAACAAACAAACCAAACAAACGGAACAGACCAACATACTTGAACAAATCGAAGATTTCGCCAAGTAAAAATGGACCAATGCAATATCTTCTCCTTGAGTGAGGGTAACATCTATTTATTGCATCATGTGCAATCACCCATGGGAGAGCCTTGGGAAATATCAAATGAGACATCTTTGAAGTGAATGAGGTATGAAGAAATGGAGGTCTGTATCAACTACAACGTGGTAACGTGAAGATTACATCAAGCGAGGTCAATTATTACCTCCGCCAACCTTCGGTGGCGGAGGTTACGTTTTCACCTCTGTCTGTCTGCCTCTGAATAGGATATTTCAATAAGTTGTGGACTGATTCAGACGAAACTTGGTGGACACGTTGAGAGTATGACTACGACGAATTGATGAGATTTTGGTGAAGATTCGGATCCGGATACGAGTATTTTTTTTAATTCTAAAAGTGATACTTTGCCATTGAGTGATAGGTCCAAAATGATACATAGCACAACATCTCAATTTGTGGATGGATTCGGACAAAACTTGCTGGATGAGTTGGGTAGGTGATAAGAATAAGCCAATTATATATTGGTTAATGACTGGATCCAGATACGGCGGCGTATCAGTGGGATACAAAACGTAAGCACCCTACTGAGTGCCTTTCTAGTCACTCCTGCTACAATGCTCAGATTATTCCCACCTTCATGTGGGGTTTGTCGGGAATTTTTTTTTCTCTCAAGTCTTTCATGAATCTTCTGGCACATGAATCCATTTCTCACATTCAAATGGAATCCATTTGTCCAGGAATTTGGAATTTGTTGAGGGTGCATATGATAATTATTCACCTTCTCTTTGCAAAAACACCAGAGTGGTATCTTTAACTTCCACCAACTATGACTATAAGATGGATGTCCAGCATAACATCCGTCTGAGTGATGGTGCACTTCATGATTCAACATCCTTCCTGCGAAGTTCCAATAATGACGGTTTACATTTGGATCAGGAATTTATCCCAGACCAGTCAGTTTTAAAAAATGTGCTACCTCTGCACCATCAAATTATTCTCAGAATGTCCAAGCATCAGAAAATGGAATTTGCCACAGTCATATACCATCTTGCAAAATAAATCGATGAAATGTTTTTCGTGTTCCCTCCATTCAGTTTGCTGTTGCAGCTATGGACACTGTATGCTGATGGGAAATGTTCCTCTCACAGGATGTTTCCAATTACTCTGTGGGGACTGTCAAAACTGAACACAGTGTCAGAGAAACAGTCTTCCCAGTGATCATATTGCTGCCTAAGTCAGGAACTCTATTTCTGACTGTCCATTGCCCACACTTACCATTCACACCCCTCTGGAATACCTCTGGTACGTATACCTCTCCGCAACCACCTAATGTTTGTCTGTGCGGTGTACTATCATCTGAATGACGATTATCATACACTTCCATTTCCTCAAACATGGATCAACCACAAAATTTGCCATGTTTACATGCATATAACATCTAAAACATATCATGAATTTAATTTAATTTTTATCCAAAGAGACTAAAGTGGATTGAAAAGGACCTATAGATTACACGCAGGTGAACCACTGCCACATCCACCCCACCTCACCCTTCTCTTCCGTTGCTTGAATTGATTGATGCACTTGCAGCCAAATTTTGCACGGCTTTTGTCATTTAAATGAACAAACCTGTTCTATTTAGGATGCATTTATGACTGAAGCATCTCTCTGTCTCTCTAAGTGGCAAGGTTTTACTTTCATGATACTTGGGAACTTTCGTGGTCTGATAGATAAACAATCTTGAGTCGCTAGCAAATAAAGCTAATTTGTGGATCAAGCAATTTCTGGTTGAATCTGCCAATCATAGAGATTAAAGCTTTTTTTTTTTTAATAAGCTCATGTTTAAAGGTATACTAGCTATTTTTCAATTCACATTATCTGATAGAAAAAGGAAGAGGAATGTTAAATGTGAGTAAAGAGGAAGGTTCAAGAAAGTAAGAAAGGTCTGCAAAAAGCAATTTTGCCTCCCTGAGATATCATTAGCATTCGCCTCTGCGGAAGGACTAATTGTGGTATTTTTCTTTCTCACTCATGTAGTTTCTCTTCTCTTTTATCTTTTGCATTGTTCTGTAGATTAGCCGGTGCAGCAAAGTGGGGAAAATGCTGTATTGTATCTAAATGTATAATGTGTAATATTTAGTTGTTTTTAAATGTTTTTTTTTGTATTTTTAGTGTTATTCCTCTTTCTCCATAAATCTTTTATTGATATCCCCCACCAACTGTATGAGTGCATTACACCAGGATCATATAATTATATTACCAGCTCGACAGATTTATGAATCGTTGCTGTGTAAGTGGAGGATGTGTATGTTTGAACTGATGGGAGTGTGTGAACTTGATTTGACCCACAATAACACGTCTTGGCACTCAGAAAATGCACAGTTAAGTATGAATAGTGAAGTATAGCTATTCTATTAGCCATTGCTAAGCAGGTCCTCCCCTTTCCTGTTCCAAGAAAATTAGTGATCATATGGAGACGTGCAAAACCGGATCCTGCATTGATGTTTCGAAAAGTGAGTGGGAGTGATGACCGTGATCTTGTACTGGACGACTTGGGACCGCATGCCCTACACTGCAACCTACTCCGTCACCTCCTGGATGGTGAGGTCTGCCATCGGGCTGCTTTGTACTCGAACACACCAGCCCTTGCTCTTTATAGCTGCCAATGCCAGAATACATCTTTCCTTTTTTTTAAAAAAAAGGTCAAAGTTATCCAAATTTTTGCCTCCTCGAGATATCATGTCGGATCCTTGACATATCGCGTGCTTCTGATATGGTCTGGCACCCTGCTCTGCGCTCACCAAACTCTCTTCCTATGGTATCCAAGGCAATCTCCACTCATGGCTCACAGACTTCCTCCCCTGTCGCAGTCAAAGTGTGGCCCTTAATGGAGTTCTCTCATCCCCTCTTCCTGTCCAGGCTGGAGTTCAAGGCATTATTCTTGGCCCTGTGCTTTTTCTGGTTTTCATCAATGATCTCTCCGACTCCATGGCAAATCCTCTTGATCACTTGTGCTGATGACTCTACCTCTGCCATACACCTGTCATCCCTCAGATCGGCACGTCTGGAGCCCCCCCCCCCCCCGTTTTGATCTACTCTCTGCCATGATCTTTCCTGGGAAAGCCAGTGGCTGACTGGGCATTCTTTGTTGTGCAAAGTCTTCCTTGGCACAGCTGAGCTCCTGACCACATACAAAGCAGTCATTTGCAGCCTGATGGAGTACTGCTCTCCCCTCCAGGGTGGTTCTCCTGCCTCTCACCTGTCTCGGCTTCATGCTGTGGGAACCAAGGCATTTAAGATCATTGGTATCTCCCGCGGTGAAGCTGAGATCTTGGGTCTCTCACTCTCTCACCACAGGAATGTTGGTGGTCCTTTTGTCTTCCACTGTCTCCTCTCCGGCCTCCCCCCCCACTCTGTCTGTGATTCCCCCCCCCCCCCCCCCATATTCTGCAGGGTGCTCAAGGTCCACCAGAGACCCCCTTCTGGTTAAACTACACAAATCAAGATTCACTGCTCACCTTCACTCTTTGATTCCTCTTTTTTCCCTGCCTCTGGAAAAACTCCCACACTCTTCTTCAATCCCACCTTCTTCACTCCAGGTCTTCAAAACAGCTGTTCACACCATCTCTTATCTCCCCTCCAAAACCATGATGTTTCTACCCTCGCGAATCCACCCCCGCGATCACACCCAAACCACCTTCCATCAATATTGCTCCTGCTTTCCTATCCTGAAGTCCTCTTTGTAACTGTTCGCATGTCATTGTTTACCTGTGTACCCCACCCCATCTCCTCTCGCCTTCCACAGATATGGCGAATGTCTCTGTTCCCCACTGTTTTGTCCTTCCCTCTCCCACCCCTCTTGTCTCCTGCCCCCCTTGTTGTATGTTCTGTGTGTTAGCTCTCATATGAGCCTCGACAGTGTAAACAAAACAATATATCCTACTAAGCCCTGTGTTTTGAATCCATTCCCGTATCACATTTGTACATTTTTGGTGTGTATTGTCTATTCTAATTTCTTGTGTCTGGCCTCATGGCCTCGGCCTCAGCTAGGCACAGTGCTGTATTGTCTTACGACCTCAAGATTGATGTATGCCCCTTCAGGTTTTGTTTTGTTTTTATCCTTGGTGCTCGCTTTTTACACTTCTCAGCTTTCTATTTTACTTTCTCATATTTAAAACTAAAACATTTATCAGGATTTAATCACAAACTCATCATTTTGACTGATATTTCCTGCCTTCGCTCCTCATTCTTCATCCTGCATTCTTCTAACTAGAACAAATTTGCTTCTATAAATAAGTTCTCAAATAATTCTCATAAACCTCCTGTTAGATCAGATTTTGCTTCTTCGTGGGGTGCCAACAAAACTGATCAATCTGATGTCTGAACTATACTCTGGTACTGAGGGTGCTGTGAGATGTGGTGATACCATCTCTGACTTATTTCCAGTTGTTACTGGAGTTCATCTGGCCCCCAAACTTTTCAGCACTTGCATGGACTGCATTCTGGGGAGGATGTCAGAGAGATCAAGCTGAGGTACATCATTTGGGAATGTCTAGATCTCTGACCTTGATTTCGCAGATGATGCAGTCATCTTTGGGGAGACTGGATATCCTTTTGAGGGCCCTCGAGGTGCTGAATGAGGAGTCGGAGCCACTGGGATTACGGGTTTCCTGGGTCAAAACTAAGTTCCAGGCTTTAAATGACATCTTGGATGCTGCTATCCTGTCTGAACTTGTTTGTGGTGAGGATGTTGAGGTCATGGAGAGATTCCTTTCCCGTGGCAGTGATATTCATGTCTCTGCTGGCTGTGAGCCAAAGGTCAACAAACGTCTGCGTCGGGCCTGGGGAGTCATGGATTCACTGGATAATGGGGTGTGGCGCTGCCAGTACCTGTGCAGGAGGACATGTCCGAGTCTTCAGGTCTTTGGTGCTTCCATGCTTTCTCTATGGATGTGAGACTTGGACTCTGACCAGGGATCTGAGATGGAGACTTAATTCCTTTGCTCCCAGGTCTCTTTGGAGAATCCTTGGCAATCACTGGTTAGACTTTGTGTCCAACGAGCGGTTGCTGAGTGAGACTCAGATGAGATTTGTTACCTGCATAGTCCGTGAGCATCAGCTGCGGCTGTATGGACATGCGGCTCATTTTCCTGACGCTGATTCTGCTCACCAGATTCTCTCAATGAGTGAGCCTCGTGAGTGGAGGAGGCCAATGGGCCGAGCACAAGCCTCATGGTTACAGCAGGTTGATCAGCATCTCATGTAGATGGGGATGGGCCAGGCATCTGCCTGGGAGATAGCCAGACTGCCTGGAGTACCGGTGGACAGCGATGCGCTGCTCTGGCGCATGCTTCCATACCTGACCTGACTTCTAGGAGGTGTTTAATATGACGGATCATTTCTTGCCAAGCCAGCCATTCCTCATCAACCATTTCATTGGAGTGCTTCCTTGAGTGCTTACACCACTTGGCGAACACTCCACAACATTTGCACTGTCACTGAATACTTTATGTCAAGCTGTTAACTCAGGGGCCACTCACCTGCATTGGCCAAGCGTTGTTCTGCGGTGCAACAGGCGGTGATTGGTATGCTGAAAATGTGAAATTTCATTTTACACGACGTTTCCCTTTTTGTACAATCTTCCCTTATATGACCCGTCACTTCTACATAAATACAAATAAAAATTAAACGTTTCGTTTTTAAAAAGTTTCTTCAACCATTTCATGCAGTGCTTGGTGAAGCCAATTGGCATGCATTCTTCAAGCTTCAATGGCGATACCATTGTTCGATGCCGGAGGTAGAAAGTCAAAATAAATGATATGAACACAATGAGTAACTAGAACTACTTTCGATCACCCAATCGCATATTCCCACGCGCACCGCTTTGTCTCATTAACGCCAGTGAAGTTTTATCTTGCCAAAATGGATTACTATTCTTTTCTCTTTGATGCTTTATTACCAAAAGACTTACTATGTGGTTTATAAATCAGAAGCGTGCAAGCATCAACATTCAGAAACATTAATTCAACACTGTCCACAAATATAGAACTGTGCACAATTAATCTGAATGGACTTGTTATATATTAATTTAATTATTCATAATCAATTAGTATAAATACAGTAAAACCTGTGACTGTTTGTCATCCGTGGGGCCACATAAGCATGTCTTTATAAAATAATTACCATATACAAATGTAAATACACTTCAAAAAAAATCAGCCCCATGACCCCAACCCCTCTGTCCCGGCCCGATCATATCAAAAAATCCGACATGTTTTGCACTTCCCCATATATATATCTACTGTGTCCCGAAGTTTCAAGTTCCTATTTCAAACGTTGTAGTAGAGGAGTTACAGGGTAAGACAGACAACGACGGACGGACGGACACGGACGGACGGACAGCGAGACAATCACAATATTCCCATTTTCTTCGAAAGCCGCGGGAACAATAAATGCTTTCAATTGCTTTAAGTAATGAATCCCCACATCACGGCAGGAAAACCGAGAGGTACGTATACTCGCTTTAATCGTAGCCTGTTTTAATCCTGACACAGCTTTTAAACTGTCAACATGTTTCACAGGCAGGTGATAAATCAAAAATGTGTGCCGTCTCTCGGATTATGTAAAACTGGACATCACACTCTCCAGAATCCCTCTCCCCTCACTCTTAATTTCTCCTCCTCTCCTCTCCCCCTCCACCTTCCTCTCTCCCTCTCCCTCTCCCCTCCACCTCCCCTCCCTCCCTCCCCCTCCACCTCCCTCTCCCCCTTCACCTCCCTCTCCCCTTCTCCCTATCCCTTTCCCTTGTTTCCTCTCTCTCATCTCTCTATCTCTTCTCTCTATCTCTGCTTTTTCTTTCTCTTCTCTCTCTCTCTCCTCCTCCTCTCTCTCTCTCTCTCTCTCCTCTCTCTCTCTCTCTTCTCTCTCTCTCCTCACATTCTCCCTCTCTCTCCCCACTCTCCCCCTCTCTTCCCATCACATCTCCCCCACCCCAGTTCCTCTCCCACCACTTCTCCCCCCCCTCTTTCTCCTCCACCCTCCCTCTTCTCCCTCCACCTCCCTCTTTCCCTCCACTCTCCCCCCCTCTCTCTCTCCCACCTCTCTCTCTCCCCACCCCTCTCTCTCTCTCTCCCCACCCCTCTCTCTCTCTCTCTCCCCCACCCCTCTCTTCTCTCTCTCCCTCCACTCCCCCCCTCTCTCTCTCTCCCCACCTCTCTCTCCTCTCTCTCTCTCTCTCTTTCTCTCTTTCTCTCTCGTCTCTCTCTTCTCTCTCTGTCTCTCTCTGTCCTCTCTGTCTCTCTCTGTTCTCTCCTCTTCTCTCTCTGTTCTCTCTGTCTCTCTCTTCTCTCTCTCTCTCTTCTGCTCTCTCTCTCTTCTCTCTCTGTCTGTTCTCTTTTCTCTTCTTCTGCTCTCTCTCTCTCTCTCTCTCTGCTTTTCCTTTCTCTCTTCTCTCTCTCTCTCTCTCTCTCTCTCTCTCTCTCTCTCTCTCTCTCTCTCTCTCTCTCTCGTCTGCTCTCTCTCTCTCTCTCTCTCTCTCTCCCCCCCTCTGCTCCTCTCTCACTCTTCCCCACTTCCCCACTACTTCTCCTCTTTTAGACGTAGCATCTTCTGTTCATGTGTATGCGCTTGGTCGTGTGAAACTATAATTTTGAGTGAGTTGTTGCATGTGCCCTCGACATGCATTTACCATTTGCTGACCTCAAAGGATGACAGCTGAGTCGACCCACCTCTGTTAATTCAGCAGCCAACGGGCTCAAATCAGACCGAGATCGCAGCCACACCCTAACCACTAAGCCAACACCAGGCTGGACTTGCAGCATGTATATGCAGGCAGACCTTTCCACATATCAGCATGGATTCAAATACTCCTTGCCCCAGTCTCCAAAGTATCCGTGTTTGCGTGCCGTGTGAACGCACGTGTTTGGCATAAAGCAAACATATTCTCTTAACCAACCCCCTCCCCCCCCCCACCCTCTCTCTCTCTCTCCCTCTCTCTCTCTCTCTCTCTCCTCTCCTCTCTCTCCTCTCTCTCTATCTCTGTCCCCTCATCTCTTCCCCACCTTCATAAAAGCTCTCCCCCCCTCTCCCTATCTCTATCTATCTCTTTTGTCTCTTCTTTCTCTCTCTCTCTCTCTTTCTCTTCTCTTTCTCTTCTCTTTCTCTCTCTCTCTCTCTCTCTCTCTCTCTCTCTCTCTCTCTCTCTCTCTCTCTCTCTCTCTCTCTCTCCTCTCCCTGCTCCTCTCCTTTTTTCTCCTCCCTCTCTCTGTGTCTCATACCCCTCCCTCCCACAGTATAGCCACTTGTTAGCATCGCTCTCCCAACCTCCCCCCCCCCTTCCTCCCTCTCCCCCTTCCTACATCCTCCTAGCTCCCTCCCTTCTCTCCATACTCTCTGCCTTCCCTCCCTCCTCTCTCTTCCTCCTCTCTCTCCCTCCTCTCTCTTCCTCCTCTCTCTTCTCCCCTCCACCCCCAATATCCCAGTCAGCGAAGCAACACGTATTTGCGAGTCGAAAATATTTTCATAAATGTATCATCACCTTTTAAATCAGGTATCATCATCATTTTCCCATTTTTAATGTACATCAGCACCAAGTATCAATCATGACAACCTCATGTTCAAAGCTCGTCTTCGCAAATTGACAGAAGAAAACACCGTGAGAGTAGACCCTGATTCCAAGGCATGGATTTTTGAGGAGGCCAAATCAAAAGACCCCTGCAAGATGAAGTTGGGTTGACCAAGGAGAAGCCTTTCTGAAGGTAAGCCGTTAAAGTGGTGTTGAAATTTACCCAAATACCCAGTTTTCAATCATGTACTCTCTTGGAGTTCCCTCAGTACGCATGTAAAGTCCCTCAGTACGCATGTGAACCGCTCGGATTCATGGTTTTGGAGTTATGGAGGAGACACACACAAACTTATTATTCTGGATATTCATGACTTTCAAAAGTCATCTGACCGGGTCATTTATATTATTCACTGACAATTCAAATATTTTCTCATCACACCAAGATCCTCACATCCTTCCAAATACAGCATTTGGTGAGTTAAAGCTTGTTCATGATTGGATACGTGCAAATAATGTTCTCTTAATATAGATACAATTAACTACATGCGTATTAGCAATTCAATAACAGAGCTTCCTGGACATATTAGTATTAATTTGATACATCAAGACAGGGTTGACCCGACTCAATTTCTT
>CM068956.1:116825128-116843687 GCA_035128595.1 Eptatretus atami
TTTATTTTTTATTTACTCTTTTCTTTAATTATTATATTATATCATTGATTATCTTTATTTTTCTTAATTTTTATATTTAATTTTGTTTTTTTTTTTTCTTTATTTTTATGCTAAATTAATTTTATTATTTTCTTTTAATTTTCTATAATATTTTTTTTTATTATATTTAGTATATTTATTTTTTAAGTTATTATGTCCTTTTTAATTTTTTGTAATTAATTATTTTTTTATTTAACTTTTTTTTAATTTTATTTTGTCTATAGTTCTTCTTTTTTTACTGTGTATTTTAAATTAAATTTATTTATTTTTGTATATTTTTATATATTTTATATGATTTTTATTATATTTTTTTATTTTATTTTATTTTTTTTTATTTTATTAAAATATTCTATATATCTTTTATTTTATTTATTTTTATTTTAAATATTTATACATTGTATTTTATTTTTATTTATTATATATTTTTTATATATTTTTTTTTTATATGTATATATTTTATATTTTTTATTTTTTTATATTTATATTTTTAATTTACTACTGTTATTCTGCTTATATTTATTTCTTATTTTATTATATTATTTTTAAAAATTAATAAATATGATATTTATATTTTTTTATTATTATATTTATTTTCTTTTTATACTTAATCCTTTATTTTATTGTTATATTATTTTATATTTATTCTATATATTTTCCTTAAATATCCCTATATTTCCTATCTATATTATTATCATTATAAAAATATAATATTCATTTTATATTTATTATGTTTTTAGATAATTTTATTTATTTAACTTTTTAATTAATATTTACTCTAATGTTTTATTTATTTTCTTATTTTTTTTTATGATATTTATATTATTTTTATTTAATTTTTTATTCTTAATTATCTATTTATTTTTTATTATTTTTATCCTTTATTTAGATTATTACTATATTTATATTTTTTACTTTATGTTTATTAGAATTTTTTTATTATATTTTCTACTATTTATTTTTATATATATTTAATTAATTCTATTTATTTTATTCTTATTTTAATATTTCTTAATTATATTTTGTATTTATTTTTATAATTATAATTTGTTTATTTTTTATTTTGATTCATAATTTTTTTAATTTTATATAAATTTATGTTAATTTTTATACTTCTTTTATTTATGCTTATATATTTATGTATTTATGTAGTATATTTAAATTGCTTTATTTATTAATTATATTATTTTTTATATCTATTACATACTAACTTTATTCATTTATTCTTATATCTTAATTAAATATTTATCTACGTTATTTATTATATCTTTATTATTTGTTTTTTAATTTCTATCTTTTATTTTAATAATTATTTTTATTTTACTTTTATTTTTTATTTTATATTCTTTACAATTTTAGTTTATTATATTTATCTTGAATATCGTTTTTATTTTATTCATTTTTATATATTTTTTTTATTTTATCTTAATTTATTTTATTTATTATTATTTTCTATTTATTTATATATAATTTTTATTTTATTTTTTTTTATTTTTTTTCCTTATATTTATTTATATTTTAAATTATTTATTATTATTTTTGTATTATATCTTATATTTTTATATAGCTATTATTTATTATTTTTACTTTATTATCTATATTTTTTTTTTAGTTATTTAATTTTATTATTTTGTTAATTTATTATTTATTTTATATACTTATATTATTATTTATCTTCTTATTTTTGTGTTATATTATTATTGAATTTAAAATTATTTATTATCTTTTATTTTTTTTTATTTTTTTATTTTTATTTTAATTTTGATTATTATTTATTATTAAATATTTATTTTTATTTATTCTTTATTATTTTTATTTTTTATTTTTTTTAATTTTTATTTTGGATTTTATTTAATATATTTTATTTATTTTTTTATATTATTGTATTCTTATATTTATTTATTATTTTTATTTATTTTATTTTTTATAGTTTTTTTTATGAAAAATTTTTTATTTATAGATTTTTAATTTATTTATATTATTTTTATTTTATTCTTTCTGGCTATTCTTCTTTCTAGTATAGATTACATTTTTAATTTTTTTTATTACTTATATAATTATATTACATTTTTTATTCTATCTATCTTTATTTTATATAATTAAAAATTTATAATTTTTATTTTTAATTATTATTATTTAAATTTTTTCTTATTTTTTATATATTCTTTATTTCTTTATTATTTTAGTTTGAAATAATTTTTTTTTTATTATTTTATTATTTTTTTATCTTTTAATATTTATTTTTATTATTATTTTTTATTTTTATTAATTTTTCGTATCACTTATGTTTTTATAATTATTTTCTTTTATTCGTATATCGTTATTGATATTATATTTTTTGAATTTAAATATTATTATATTATATTCTTTATTGTTATTTTGATTTCTTTATTTAATTTAATTTTTATTATTATTATATTAATTTTTCTAATTTTAATATTCTACTATTATTTCTTATTTTATTTTATTATTTGAATTGTTTATATTTTTATTGATATCTAATATTTTAATTTATATTTTTTATTATTTATTTTATTCTTTATCGTATTAATTATTTTTTATTTTATTTTATATATATTTATATATCTTACTATTTATTTATTTTCTATTTTTAGATTATTTTGCAATTTTTATAATTTATTTATATTTTATATTATAATTATATTTATTATTTAGTTTATATTTTATATTATAATTTTATTTATATATTTTATTTTATTCTATAATATTATTATTTTATTTATTATTTATTTTATTAATTATGTTTTTATTTTTTTTATTATTTTATTTCTTTTAATTTTTATATTTTATAATTTATTAATTATTATTTATTTTAATTTTATTCTTATTTATTTTCTATTATTGTATCGTTATTTTTTTTTTTATGATAGTTTATTATTTTTTATATATTATTTTTATTTTATTTCCTTTGATTTATATTTTTATATTATTATTTTTGCTATTTATTAATTATATATTTTTTTTTTTTTATATACTATTGATTATTTTTTAACATATACTTAATGTTATATTATTATTTTATGTATTTTTTTTAAATTTTACTTCTCCTTTCTATTTTTTATATTATTAATATTATTATTCTGATATTTATTGATTTTCTTTATATTTTATAATTTTTTTATTTTATTTGTATATTTTTTATATTTTGAATCTTAATTTTATTATCTATTATTATATTTTTATATATTTTTTGTTTTTTTTAATTTTATTTTATTTATTTTTTATTTATTTCTTTTTTATTTCTTCCTTATTTATGATTTATGATTAACTTTTTTTATTTTTTATAATTTTTTTTAAATTTTTATTTAATTTATTCTTATTTTTTATTATTTATTGTTCTATTATTTATTTATATTTTATTTTATTTTTTAATATATTTTATTATTATTTATTATAATTTTAATTATCTTTATTTTAAAATTTTATCATTATACATTCTAATTTTTTTTTTTATTTATTTTTTTTTTAAAATTTCAACTTAGTAATTTTTTATTTAAATATTATTTATATTTATTATTTTTTTCTTCTGGTTTTTTTTATTCTTGATTTATTTTTTTGATTTAATAATATGGGTGGGTTTATATTTATTCTATTTTATTTCCTTAAATATTTTATTTATTATCTGTTATCTTTATTATTTCCTTTATTTATTACTTCCTTAATTATTATAAAATTTTTTTATTTTTATTATTTAATTTATATTCTAATTATACTTTAAATTTATTTATCCTTATTTTTATCTTATTTCTATATATTTATTTAATTTTTATTATTATATTTTTATTTAATTTATTTTTTATTTTTTCCTAGTATTACATTATCTTAATTTATATTTCTTATAAACTATATATTGTTATATATATTTTTATGAAATATATATTGTTATTATCTATCTTTTAATTTTTTTTTTTTTTAATTAATATCATTTTTATATAAAATATTCTTTTATTATTTCTTATTTATGAATTAATTTATATTTTTTTTTATTATTTTTTATATATTTATTTTATGTTATTTATAATTTTTATTATTATTGATTATTTTATCTAACTTTTTTTATATTTTTTTTTTATTTTTATTTTATTTGTTATTTATCATCTAATTTTATCTTATTTATTTTTTTAATTTTAATTGCTATATATATTTATTAATTTATTTATTTTTTTATTGGATATTATTCCTAATTTGATATCCTACTTTTTATTTAACTTTTATTAATTAATTTATTTATTTATCTTTTTTAACTATGCATTTTAATTTTGTATTTTTTACTATGTATTTTACTTATTTAAGAAGTGGGGGTTTTTTTTTTTATATTTTTATAATTTTTATTTAATTTATTTTATAATATTTTTTTAAATATTTGCTAATTTTTAAATTATTTCCTTTTTTTTTTATTTAAATTTTTTATTAATTTATATTATTTTTTATATATATTCTTTTATGTATATCTTAATTTTTTATTATTTTATATTATTATTTTTAAATTTTATGTATTATTTTTTTTTTTATTATTGATTTTTATTTTTATTTCTTAATTTTATTTAAATTTTTAATTATTCTTTATTTTTTTTTATTTTTCTTATTTTTCTTATTTTTTTTGCTATTTAATTATAATTATTTTTTATCATTATTTTTCTATATTTGAATATAAATTATTTCTTATATATTTTTATTTTTAATTATTTTATATTTATATTTTTATATTTTTTTATTTTTTTTTATATTTTAATATTTATTCTATAATTTTTTAACTTTTATTTATATTTATCATTTATAAATTTTTATTAAATTTTTAAATTTTGCTATTTAAAATTATCTACCTATTTTAGTCTTATATTATATCTTTATTTCTTTTTTTTTACTTTTTTTTATTACTAACTTTTAAATGACTTTTAGAATTTAATTTTTTTATTTATTATTATTATTAAATTTTTATTTTCTTATTTTTATTTTATTTATTTTTTTTTTATTATTTAATTCTGTATCTCTGCTAGCCGGCACTCAGGCCAAAACAGAAATCGTGTAGGTTTGTTGAAGGTGGTGGCGCCTTGAAATTTGTCAGTTCATTATATTTAAATAATTTATTTTACAAATATCCCAAAATTTATGTTGCAAGCCTAATGTTCATGTTTTTTTTTTAAAATTAATTTTTTTTTATGTGTGGTGTTGCCCACATCACCAAGACAAACATTCAGAACACTTAAATTGTGATGATGGCGCTTGAAATGTTTTTTCTTCTATTTGCAGGTTTCTACCTGTGTGGGGGTGCCTCGGCTGTATACGCCGATACATGAGGAGATTGACGACTCAGTGTTGTATTGGTCCCGCCGATACTGGAGAGTTGACCGGACTCAGTGTTGTTATTTGGTCCTGCTTGATACTGAGAGTGACCGGACCTCAGGTCCGTGTCGGATGCGTTCAGACGTGCACATAATAAGACGTGTTATAAACTATAACGTGATACTGAAGTTAAGCCGACTCAGTGTGTCCTGTTTGCACCTATGCTGTTTATGAATGTGATTTAATTGGGAATGTGAATTAACACTATTGCTGATACTGAGAGTTGTGGATTACTGAGATTGCTACCTAATACAGTTCGCAATTTTTGTGTCGTGTGAACTGGTGATTATAAGGCGATTAGGAAAAATAGAATCCAGATTTTTTGAAAGTAAAAAATAGCATCGACTTAGCATTTGTGATCATATTAACAAGCTGAGACATTGGTTAGTATTGTAAGTTGCGGACAAAATTATTGAAACTTATTCATGCCAAGTTGGAGGAGAAAGTTACAATATCAGTTGTAAATAAGTTTATCCTATATTATTTTTCAGGAAAAGTTATTAATTGTTTTGTGGCGGTGTTATTAAGAAATAAAACAATCTGATAATAACCTAGTATTCGACACTGTTACAGACAAGTAAACTTATTGAGGTAAACCACTGTCATTAAAAAGAATCGTGTAATTGTGGTTACCTGTTAAATAACCATAAACAAATTTCGGCAGGGAGCAATAATCATACGTTTACCTGTAGACATTTTTGTGTTAAACTTGAAAATACTTGTCATAACGTTTCTGTAATTGAGTAATTGTTCTGGAGGGAGGGATCATAACGTGACCGTGCGATTGAAAGTTATTTGTGGTGCGAGACTTGTTGTTTGATTGACTTGTTTTTAGGTATACACACATACAATAAAGCGCGTGCACGTTTGTGTTGTTCTTACCTGATAACACTTAATATATAACTAGTTTCAATACAACGTCCGAAGTAATTATTAGAATAACACTACATAGTATTGACGGTTCATCTTTAGTATAAAATTTCACGATTAGTATCATTGCAGTTAAAACATTTACAGTTGTTACTTCAGTACATATTCAAGTATGTATGCCTTAAGTTCACATCACAATTAATCAGTGAATTACAGAGCGAGTACTACCTAGTATCTCAAACTTCGTACAAATATAAGTGATTACAGGTACACATCTGTTTCGAACAAGTAGCTACACAGATTATGAATTACAATACAGATTAGATCGTGAACTTACAGTAATCAATTTGTGCATTCACGGCTACACAGATTGGCGGAATTTCAGTACACCGTATCTTATCTTACAGACTTGTGCGTTCCAGTATTCGTACTACTGAATTACAGGTCGCCGTGAATTCTGGTATATTTATTTGTGAATTACAATACACAGATTAGAGAATTACATTATTAAAGTATATTTATTGGTGAATTACAGGACACTAAAAAGATTAATTGTAGTGAAAAAAAAAAGGATTGTGAATTTTTTTCATATCTATATAGATTTAGACATTTGCAGTATATCAATTTGTAAATTACAGTACGGAGATTGTTCAATGAAAGTGTTGTTGCAGTCATTTTTCTGAAATTTTCTGAAAATCATAAAAAAAAACATCATTTTGTATAATTTAGATTAGCAGAATGGGTCGTGTTAAAAAGAGCACAGAACAAAAAAAGAAAGAAGCTGCATTAAAAAGAGAAAAGCGCAAAAATGAAACCGCACAGGAGACTGAGCTTAGATTAAAAACAGTGAGAGATTCAATGGCTACATTACGTGCAAAGCAAACACATGAACAGACTAATGTTAGGCGTAAAAATGTTAAAGTATCCATGAAAGCATTACGCGCAGAGGAAACCCCAGAACAGACTAATGTTAGGCGTAAAAATGTTAAAGTGTCTATGAAAGCATTACGCGCAGAGCAAACACATGAAGAGATTGTTAGGCGTAAAAATGTTAAAGTGTACATGCAAGCATTACGTGCAGAGGAAACACCTGAGCAGACTAATGTTAGGCGTACAAACGTTAAAAATATTGTTACGGCTGTGGAAATTCGCAAACATCAAAAGGTCCTGTAGGTGAGATATATTTCTGAAGTACATGTGTAGTTAGCCCAAACCCATTGTATAGAGGGAATTAATGTGATTCATTCGGCTGCGATACTTTGAGTTAGGCGTTTTCTGTTCTGCTTTATTTTCGAACCAACCACACTTCAACGCCAACAACAACAACGCCAACCAAGCTACCACTCCAACAACGCCAGCACCGCCACCCTCACAACCACGCCACCATCTCAACCACGCTACCCACAGCAACGAACGCCATCCTCAGCGTTCTACGTACGACGGTTTGCGCGTTGCAAACGCTCGAACGCGAGACGGGGAAGGGAGAAGTCCCCAAAGCGAGGACGCGCGTTTTCCCGCTATTTTCCTTCCTTGGCCCGGCGCCGAAACGGCTTCGCCTCGTCCCCCACAAGCCGGAGGTGGGAGGGAACGAGAGGGAACGCCCCCCTTCTCGAAGCGCCTCGAAGGAAGGTGGAGCCGAGAACGGGGCGTGCGCCGGGCGTATAAGAGGCGGAGGCGGCTGAGGTCCCTCTTCTCGTCGTCGTTGATTCTGCGCTGGTCTTCTCCTTGGTCGTCGTTTCTGCTCTGCTCCCTTCTGCTTGGAGTTCTTTCTGCTCTTCTCTTCGTCGTCGATTCTCTCTGCTCGCTTCCCGGGTTTCGGCACCAAGGGAGCTCGCGGACCACGGCAGAGGACGGGCGCCAAGGACCCGACATTAAGGGAAGTCGACTTCCATTTTCTTTTGGGTTTTGTGTGAACGTGTGTGTGTGGCGCCGTGTCTCGTGAAGTTGAATTGTGTAAGTGGTCCGTGTGTCGCGTATTCGGTTTTAACTCCTTCATTTATATGTGCATGTGTGGGTTTTGTTTTCTATTTGATATATGTGCATTTATTTAATTATTATTGTTGCTGTAATTTCATACTGTTTGCTATATGTTTGCTCTATGTGTGGTGTCGTTGTAAATACAATGTGCTTCTGTTGAATTCTTTCCCCCGTTTCGCTGCGTCCTTCCTTCGTTGGGTCTCCATCTGTTTTCACGTTAAAGGGTTCGTCGTGGGCGTGGGACGCCCGATAATTAATCCTGAACCGTCAAGGGACGAAACACCGCTCGGTTATTCCGTTAGCCCGGAACGAGCCGCTTAAGCGGATCGTGTCCGAAGTCGGCCTGTGGCGAGGTACAACCCCTCGGTAGGTTACCCGTGCGGTACTTAGGTATATCGACTTTCGGCGATTCACCCTATTCCGCGCGGGTAGAATGCGGACTGGGTTGTGGTGAGGCCGAAAGGTCCACCCGTGACTGGATCCCGGCGTTAGCCGGGAGGGTCACGACTGAATTGTCTGGTCCGGTGGGCGAGGCGGTCGCGATTCGAGTCACGTGGCGATCGCACGCCGACGGGCGCGAATTCGCAACACTGGTGTCAGAGAGCGGGAAAACAAACCCTCCTGTCTCCAGCTAAATTCATAGGGAATCGGTCCAGGGGTGAGAGGAGCGACCCCGATTCCTCCAAATTACGAGCGAGTAAAATTAACCCCTTAAGTCGAATAAGATGGCGTCTCAAGGCGAGCGGGAGCCGGGGTAATAGAAATGAGTATGTGTTTAGAATCCATGGCCCAGGATGTCGACCCCGAGCAGGACATTGGTGTGCAGGAACAATCACTCCCCAACCAAACGCAGAGCCCGAAATAGGTGCGGCGGCGGCCGCGGTGTATAACACTCCCCTCCCCCTCTCCACCAAAACCCCCCGATCCTTGCCGAATCGGCTCAGCCGAGTGCAATCCGACATGGCCCAGCTATTCGCCATGCTGGCAAAAGATGAATGCAAATGCGCAAACAAATGGAAGCGAATTTTAAACAACAAAGTGGATGGAATGAACGAAAAAAATGGATGGAAACTCACTCGAAATGAAAAACGAAATAAAAGGAATGAACGAAAAAATGGATGGAAAACTCACTCGAAATGAAAAACGAAATAAAAGCATAAACGAGAATATGGAAACAAATGCGCAAGGAATGAAGGAAGAAATAAAAGAAATGCGGGGTGAAACGCAGCAAATGGCCGGAGCCTGCAGGCGGGCATGAAGCAACAACAGCGAAGTGCGTAATGGCGACGCCACGTGTGGGGAGCGAACGAGCTGGGAAGGGGTGCAACGGTTGTCAGGCCCGCGGTGAAGGCGGGGTGAGGAAAAAATAATTCGGGAGACGTGTGGGCGAGAAGCGTGGAGGTGACGGAAAAAGTGACGGTAACCGAGAGGGAAAATTAATTGGGGTGACGGAGACGTGCACGAAGGAAATAAAAATAGTGGAGTGTGAGAAAAGACTGCAAGACATGACTAAGAGAGTTGATAAGCTGGGACGGGAGGTAAAAAACGGGACAGAGGAACTGGGAAGGCGGATAGACAAACACAAGGCAAGCCGAAAGAACAGTTAGAAGCCAAAGGCAAGGTCGGAGTGTGCGGAGATGAGAAAAGAATTGGAAAAGAAAACTGAGTTACAGAAACACCAAACAAAGAGAGACGGAACTACAAAACGAACTGAGAGTGTTAAAAGAGGAACAAGAAAGAGTACTGGAAGAACAAGGAATGAGACAGGAGAAAGAAATCTTCAGTTGAAAGAAATAACGAGATTGCAGAACGAGGAACAAGAAAGACAGTGGAATAAAAAACTGAAAGAGTATGAATTTGAAACTGAACGACAAAAGAAAAAAAAGGTTGGAATACGAGGAGAAGTTGAAGGAGCAACGAATGAAGCAGGAAGGAGAAATCAGGAGATTGAAGGACACAACGAGATTGGAGAGGGAAGAACGAGAAGAACAATGGGATAGAAAACAAAAAGAACATGAAGCCGAGGTTGACCAATTGAAAGATAAGGCGAGGCTGGAGTGCGAGGAGATAGACAAAGAACAGCGAATGAAACACAAAAGGGAAATTAACCACATGAAGAAAACCATGAAACTGCAGAAGGAAGGACAGGAGAAGAAACAAGGGAGAGTAATGAGACAGCAGCAACTGAAACACAAAAAGGAGATTAACCAAATGAAGCAAACCATGAAACTGGAGAAGGAAGGACAGGAGAGGAAGCAAGGAAGGGTAATGAGAGAACAGCGAATGAAACACAGGAAGGAAATGAGCCAATGAGAGAAACGATGAGATTGGAAATGAAGAGCAGGAGGAACTTGGGGAAGAAAACAAAAAACTATACGAGTTTGAAATTAAGAAACTGAAGGAGAGAGTAAAATTGAAATCCAGAGAGATGGAAAAACTCCAGAAAGAAACAAAACTAATAAATGTATAGAGACGCGGGAGACAGAAAAAGTAGAGGAGAGACTGCATGATAATGACGGGGTTAAAGGAACAGAACACACACACACAGAGGTAGTGGAGGATAATGGGGGCGAGCTCGCGGACTGGGTAGAGACCCGCGTGCGAGCAGCGGGATGGCTGCCTCCAGGAACGAGGGGAGGGAGTTGCCCCCTTGAAGCGAATCACGACCAGGTGGGTCCGGTCGTGCTTCGCGGAGTTGAAGGACGAGTTCTGTGGATAGGTGCACGTGCAGCTTGGGGGTATAGAGGCCCCGGGAACCCTTGTGGGGACACGAATCCCCAGTGTGTGGTTCCCGGTGTGTGTGGTGCAAGGTGTGAGTGCGCCCCCGTGTGTGGATGAGACCCCAGTGTTGAGTGCGACCCCGTGTGTGTGAGTGGTGTGGTGGCATGTGTGCTGGAGTGCGTGCTTCCCAGCGTGCCGTGTGTGAAAGGGCACCGCAGGTGGATGAGCACCGTGTGTGGAGGGAGCCACGGGTGCGGTGAAAGACACGGGGTGGGGAGCGGCTGTGTGCGCCAGAAACGGCACGCGTGTGCGAAGCCGGTGTGTGAGAATGCGGTTATGTGAGGGAGACCGAGTTGTGTGTGAGGTCTCTGTGTGTAAGGGAGATGACGGTCGGCATGCGCGAGCATGCAGCCGCGTCTCCCGGTATGAATGTGAGTGTGTTGGAGTGGGAGTATGTGCGTCGTAACACGCAGGTGTGCGTGGGTTGAGTGGCGACGACGGCGACAGAGGGACAAAGGCGGTTAGCGGCTGTAGCTATTGTGGGGACCGCGCCGGGTTCACCCAGCAGCGAGCGCAGGTCCGTGCTGTGCAAACGCACGAGACCCCACGTGCTCGCTTGCGGAGTGAAGCCCGGTCCGAAACGCACGCGGTGAATGTTGCCGATCCCGCGGACGGACAAAGTGTAGGCTGGTTTACGGTTTGGACCGACGGGTTCTCCACGCGAGCTTGTGTTAAGCTCCAACGGGCAGAGCACATGTGTTCGCCGTGGGAGCCCCTCGGAGTGCGAGGTTTGCTTTTGGGGGTGCGCAGGGTGACGTCATGTGTGCACGTGGGGTTGGAATCCGGCAGGAGGGTGAATCCCTGCCGGATGGTACCGTCCAAGAGGGACGAGGTACACGTGCAGCTGCATGACGTCACGGGCAAGGTGCAAAGTGCGCGAGCTGTGAGTTGCCGCGCTGGTGCTGCGCGTAATTGGAAAAAAAAATTAACAAAAGCAAGCCTCGCTTTCGGGTGAACAGGATTCCCGGGTAAGGGGTGAAAGACCCCCTTCCTGGGCACAGGATGACACTAGCTAGGGGAAGGGTTAGCTTAGCTAGACCGGCTCCATGGGGCAGGGGTAAGTCCTCATGGGGCCCGTGGAATGGATTAGTTAGAGGGATTGTAGTGAGCTTCAGGATGGGAAAGTGATTTTTATTGGTTTGAGGACAGTGACAGACTTTGGATGTGTAGAGGGAACGTAGCTTAGCTACGTAGTGTTAAATGGAACGTGCTGTAGTGTAAGGGACGACGTGGGAGCACGAGTTAGTTAGGGAGGTAGTTAGAAGGGATGGCAGGATTCAGCGATGTGTGTGTTGAAAAGCGGTGGGTGAGTAGACATGATGAGTGAGTGAGGCCAGCGGGTCTGTGTGAGTGGAGCGAATGGGGAATGCATGGTGCGATGAGTGATTGGGGGAGGAGTGACTCCCGCCCAAGGGACCCCGGGGTCAGTGTAGAGTGAGTTAGGTGGGTTAGTTAAATTGATAAAAATGGAGGTCGTTTTGCTGTTGGTGGGAATGTAGGCTCGAAACCCGTTTGGAGGGGTGCAGGAGCCCTGTTGACGGGCTGGGAGCGTGGCTGCGAAAGGGTGAGTATCGCTGAGTGGGTACCCCGGGCACCGGGCTAGTCGGCCGTGGTAGGCCAAGGGCCCATGGGGGCCGGGTTAGCGTAGTGGGCACGGGTGCGCCGCTTGGTGCGGGGGCCCGGAGCGCCGTTAGCCGCGTGGGGCAGTGTCGTGGGCACGGTGGACCCTCGGAAAGGGGCCCGGGGCACCAGCCTGCCACGTGTGCGTTTCAGGGGAGTTGCCAGGGAGGGCACTCCCCGGTTTTAGGGAGCTGGTAGGCTCGGAGGCAGTGTAGTGCCCGGGGGTGCCATTGTAGGGGATTCGGCAGAGGGTCGTGCCTGCCAGGGGGAGCCACGCGTCCCAGCCACGAAACCGTGGAGGGCACGGGAGGAAAATTGGAGGGCGAGGCCCGAAATAGTGAGGACACCAACACAGGCGACGGGAATCTGGGTTGTTAGAACCAACAGTGTAAGCGAGAGGCGCTTGTTGAAAGCCCCGGGTAGTTTAAAGGTTAATGGATAGGGTAGATTAGGAAGTGTACCCCTCCGCACCATCCATCCCTTCGCTCTCGTTGTGTGCGCTGGACCCACTTTGGGTTAGAGATCGCTGAGATCTGGGAGGCCATCCTGAGGCTTCATTGGGCCTCGACACAGGACGCTAGCTCTCCCTTATTCCCCTCCGGAGGAACGTAGGGTGAGTAGCTAGGACGAGTAGTTAGCCGACAAAGACAGAAGTAGACGGATAATACTTATAGGGTAGGAGGATAAGAAGGCGGTGGGAAGTAACATAAAAACAACAACAAAAAAAATTAGTTGGGGCTAAATTGGGTTTTACAATTAAGGGATGGGTAGGTACAGTGACAGGCAAAGGCGATAGGGAGACAGGTAGGTAGGTCCGAGCCCGCCTTCTATGAGTGGCCAGCACCACCGCCACTCCCTCCACCAACCTCCACGGCACGGCGAGGTGCCGGCCAACTTCATCGTCAGCAGCTGTTTTCTGCAAGGCCTGTGCCGGTCGGATCGTCCGTCGGCTGTTTACTTCAAGGCCTGTGCCGGCCACTTCGTTTGCCGGCTGTGTTTGCCTGCAACGGCCTTTTCTGCAGGCTGTGTTTGCCTGCTCACCTTTGCTTTTGCCCATGCCCACTGCCCACATCTGCGTTTGCCCCGTTCAATTTTGCTTTACCCCCTGTTCATTTCCATGCGCGCCAGGATCCGCAAGCAACAGTTTGCAAGCTGCAGGAACTGTCCTGTTGGCAGCTTGCAACACGGGCCTGCAGTGGCGCCCGTGCGCCGGTCCTCTGTTGACTCTTACCTTCTTTTTCCTGCAGAGTCCATTGATCCTGGGCCATGGAGTAGTGTAAATTATAAGGCTAAGTTGTGTATTGTGTAATGTAAATATGAGTGCGCCCCCGGCATGTCTGTCTTAGCGCCGGCAATTTTATTTAAGTCGTCAGTATGAGTGAGTTTGTTTAGTTAGTTACTCAGCCCTCAGGTTATTTATTTTGGGGACACGAATACCATGAATGTCGCACTCAGGATCCGTAGGTAAAACGTACTAGGGGAGAACTACACATGATGGCACACGATAATTTGACGACTCGGACGAGTCTGTAAAAAGGGGAGGGGTAGTGTTACGGCTGTGGAAATTCGCAAACATCATAAAGGTCCTGTAGGTGAGATATATTTCTGAAGTACATGTGTCGTTAGCCCAAACCCATTGTATAGAGGGAATTAATGTGATTCATTCGGGCTGCGATACTTTGAGTTAGGCGTTTTTCTGTTCTGCTTTATTTTCGAACCAACCACACTTCAACGCCAACAACAACAACGCCAACCAGGCTACCACTCCAACAACGCCAGCACCGCCACCCTCACAACCACGCCACCATCTCAACCACGCTACCCACAGCACCTCAGCTTCTACGTACGACGGTTTGCGCGTTGCAAACCGTCGAACGCGAGACGGGGAAGGGAGAAGTCCCCAAAGCGAGGACGCGCGTTTTCCCGCTATTTTTCCTTCCTTGGCCCGGCGCCAGAACGGCTTCGCCTCGTCCCACCAAGCGGAGGTGGGAGGGACGAGAGGGAACGCCCCCCTTCTCGAAGCGCCTCGAAGGAAGGTGGAGCCGAGAACGGGGCGGGCGCCGGGCGTATAAGAGCGGAGGCGGCTGAGGCTTCCCTCTTCTCGTCGTCGTTGATTCTGCGCTGGTCTTCTCCTTGGTCGTCGTTTCTGCTCTGCTCCCTTCTGCTTGGAGGTTCTTTCTGCTCTTCTCTTCGTTGTCGATTCTCTCTGCTCGCTTCCCGGGTTTCGGCACCAAGGGAGCTCGCGGACCACGGCAGAGGACGGGCGCCAAGGACCCGACATTAAGGGAAGTCGACTTCCATTTTCTTTTGGGTTTTGTGGTGAACGTGTGTGTGTGGCGCCGTTGTCTCGTGAAGTAGAATTGTGTAAGTGGTCCGTGTGTCGCGTATTCGGTTTAACTCCTTCTTTTATATGTGCATTGTGGGTTTTGTTTTCTATTTGATATATGTGCATTTTATTAATTATTATTGTTGCTGTAATTTCATACTGTTTGCTATATGTGTGCTCTATGTGTGGTGTCGTTGTAAATAAAATGTGCTTCTGTTGAATTCTTTCCCCGTTTCGCTGCGTCCTTCCTTCGTTGGGTCTCCATCTTGTTTCACGTAAAGGGTTCGTCGTGGGCGCGGGACGCCCGATAATTAATCTGAACCGTCAAGGCCGACGATAAACACCGCTCGGTTATCCCGTTAGCCCGGAACGAGCCGCTTAAGCGGATCGTGTCCGAAGTCGGCCTGTGGCGAGGTACAACCCCTCGGTAGGTTACCCGTGCGGGTACTTAGGTATATCGACTTTCGGCGATTCACCCTATTCCGCGCGGGTAGAATGCGGACTGGGTTGTGGTGAGGCCGAAAGGTCCACCCGTGACTGGATCCCGGCGTTAGCCGGGAGGGTCACGACTGAATTGTCCGTCCGGTGGGCGAGGCGGTCGCGATTCGAGTCACGTGGCCGATCGCACGCCGACGGCGCGAATTCGCAACAATATCAATGAGATCACTCCGAAAGGATAGACTGGTTAGAATACCACAAAACGAAACCCTAGTTACTCAGTTTCTTCAAAATGTAAAAGATGCTGCAAATTATGTGTGTTGTTCTTGCAATTGATTGATGTATAGATTGACAGTGGTTCTTCTGAAAGAAAGTAGTTACACAAAATGTTTCATCTTCATTGCAAAAAGCGCTGTGTTCAGTTTCCGAATGAAGTCTGCTGGTGGGAAAGAATGGATTTGTAGAACCTGTCATCTAACATTGAAAATAGGAAAAATGCCTACACAGTCGAAGGTGAACAATTTAGGTTTGCTCTCACAACCAGATGAATTATCAGATCTCAATTCCATCGAGCTCAGACTTATATCGCAAAGAATTCCCTTTATGAAAATGGTGGGTTTGCCTCGTGGAAGACAGCTTGCAATACATGGTCCGCTGTAAATGTCCCAGCGAAACTTGATTTTGTTTGCGAACAGTTTCCACGCTTGCCATCAGAATCCAAATGGTTCCAATGAAGTTCAAAAGAAGTTTGAAATACAAGTCGCATTATATGTATGGTATGTACGACCAGAAAAAGTGTTGGCTGCCTTGAGGTACTTGAAATTACAAATCCTCTGTATGCTAAAATTGAAATCAATGAAAACTGGGTGAACGATGCTGCAAATGATAATCCGGATTTATGGAAAGCAATGACATCAATTTCTTCTTTGGATAATCAATCAGAAAACAAAGAGTATGCCTCTGTATGCTAAAATTGAAATCAATGAAAACTGGGTGAACGATGCTGCAAATGATAATCCGGTTTTATGGAAAGCAATGACATCAATTTTTCTCTTTGGATAATCAATCAGAAAACAAAGAGTATGATGTTGTGAACAGTCTTCCAAAGAGTCCGATATAGGGATCATTTTATCAACTGTTGCAAATTATGAACAAAATGATGTTGCAGCTTATGAAGATATTGCAAATAAGAATGGAATCAAGGTGTAGATGTTCCAAGAGATGGAAATTGCTTATTTGCCTCTGTCTGCTATCACCTAAGCAAACATGGAATATGTACAAAAACTCCATGTGAATTACGCAAACAGCTTGCAATTTTATGAATGATAACCCTTCACATTACCATGATTTTGTTTGTGGTAGAATTGCTTCTGAAAATTCGCACAATGCAGACACCGAACAACCAACAGAAGAAGATAATGCAATAGCACTTATCAGAGATGTAAACACACGGAAAGAGATCCAATGGGTGAAATATATAGATGATTTAGAAAGCGGATCCAGTGGGGTGAACATATTGCAGTGCAGGCATTGGCAGACATGTTAAATGTAACAATTCATGTACACCTACACAAAATCCTAATATGGAACAATACATTCAAGGAATGAAAACAATGAAATTTTTCATCTTGCACTTTGTCAGCAGTTTCATTATGTTGCATTAGAACCATGTATGGATGTAGAAATGGATGTCCATCTTACACAAGATGCAAATGACCATCAGTTAATTTCCGATGAAACAATTATCACAGAAGATGATATAGCATTTATAGAAACGTCCAAAGTTCGAGGTTTGCCATTTGAAACTAGCATGGTGACTGAAAATCCGGATATATCAGGAAATGTGATTAGTGTTGCACCAGGAGAGTCACAAACTACGCCCACTACTCAGTGATCCAAATTTTGAGGAATTGCAAACCCTGACAAGTATCCTGATGGAAACAATGCTCTGACTGCTGAGAGAGCTATTGCAATTACTCCAAGGAAGTTTTTCAATCAAAGACTGCTTGATGTCGATGGAAGTTTTGCAAAGGATATTGAATATCTACTGAGTGCACAGTATGCCGTGGAAAGCAAGCAGGTACATAGTGACATAACCCACTTTGTTTTTCGAAGAGTAGCTGGACAACATTTCCAAGGTAGACGTCTCAATGCAAGTCTGATAAGAATGCACAAAAAAATGAATGCTCTTATAAAAGACGATCATGCATACAAAATTCTGAAAAATGTGAGAGGTACACCAGCTTATTTCCAAACAGTGTTTTATGATGTTTTGCAATGGTTCGTCAACTTGGAATTCCTACCTGGTTCTTAACACTCAGTGCAGCAGATATGCAATGGCCTGATTTGATTCAAACAATAGCTAGACAGTATGGTACAACATTGAGCGATGATGATGTTAAGAATTTGACATATGATGAGAGAACAAAGTGGCTAAGGAATAACCCAGTTACCGCTACTCGTCACTTTCACTATAGGTTAGAACTACTTTTCAAGATGTATTGAAATCAAAAGGTCATCCATTGGGAGAGATAGTAGACTATGTTATTAGGATTGAATTTCAAGCTCGTGGATCACCGCATGCACATATTTTGCTCTGGGTAAAAAATGCTCCAAAACTAGATGTCCAATCTGATGAAGAAGTCTGTAACTTTATTGATCAAGTTATAGCTTGTGAACTTCCGAAAGATAATCCGCTTCTCCTGAAATTGGTAGAAATGCTACAGATACAATGGCCACTCGTCCTACTGCCGTAAAACAGGTGACTGCAGATTCAACTATCCACGAGCTCCATGTTCAGATACAGTCATTGCCAGAGAACCGACTGATGAAGAAAATAAGAGTGACATTAAAAGTTCAGCAAAAGGGTTCTAAAATCAGTCCGTGATGTTTTAGCTGATGTGGATACTCGAATGACATAAAACTTATAGAATTGTTAAGAAAAGCAAATGTTGAACCAGATGAGTATATGACAGCCTTGGTGTTTCACAGAAAGGTAAAACATTGTACTAAAACGGAGTCCAGCAGAACGTTGCATCAATGCGTACAATCCAACAATACTTCAAGCATGGTAGGCTAATATGGACTTGCAATATATTGTGGATGCATGTGTAATGTATGTAGCTGCATATATGACGAAGAGTGAGA
>CM068956.1:116858906-116880646 GCA_035128595.1 Eptatretus atami
TGCACTACTTTTTGGAGAAACTGAAGGACCTCAAGTATGACATGGAAGATAGGATATATTCTGAGGTCGATGTGATGTGCTTTACTGAAACCTACTTGACTAAAGTACATGACATTCAAAGTTTCCTTGATGACCATAATTATGTTGCGTTCAGAAAAGATGTCCAGAGAGAATCATGCGGGTAACATGGCATATGATATGTGCTTCTGCCCACCTAAAGCCTCTAGAACTGGACTTAATATCAGTAAAGGGACTTGAAAGTAAAGTTGTTATATTAAACACTCCAAATTCACGATTAGTTGTTGCTACTTTGTACAGAAAACCAGCACACTCTATGCCAATTCTTGGAGCTTCTGGACACATTATTGCCATTGAATGTTCCAACCGTTGTACTTGGAGATTTTAACAATGACCTAGTTGTTGCAAATCGTCACCTTGACAACTCTGATGAAAAGTAGGTTTAAAACAGTTTGTTTCACAGCCAACAACAGATCAAGGCACACTACTTGACCATATATATTTCAACAGACCTGCCGCAGTTGTCAATAGTGAGGTATATATTGATGTTCATGACGTATATTATTCTGACCATGATGCTGTCTTTGTTACTACGAACTGTGTTTAATTTGTATTGATTTGTTATAATTATTACCTAATAATTAAAGTAAATAATGTATTGTACATGTAGTGTTTATATTATTTATAGAACATAAGAGTGCACCCACATGATTAAGTAGACTAACTTGATGTAATAGATTATTATTTCGTAAAGGGGCTGTCACACCTTGACGATTTAGCCAGGTATGCCGATTTATGAAAAATTGGTCTAAAACGCTGGCACACGTCAAATACGTTATGGGTACGTTATGTGTGTACTTAGGTGCACGCTGAAAAACACTACCATAGGTCGTATTACGCTGGTTTAAAACGTTGTACTTTTTGGTTGTCAAAAAATTTTGCAATTTGAATTTTACGACGTATCTGCGTTTGGCTCACACGTTCCGCTACGCTCCATAAGTTGTAGGCACGTTATGCGATCGTTGACACACGTTAATTGTATGTTACTCATAAGTCGAAACACGTAGAGTAACATTCGCGTACCCGAAACTTATTTCCAACCTATGAGTAACGTTTTGTAAGCACGCTACACGAACGTTGTTCACACTTCGCCACACGCTACTTGAAAGTTCCTCATACTTCGAAACACGTCAAAGTAATGTTTAGGTACCGTGACTTTTTTAACCTATGAATAACGTGCTTGGGAATTATTACGCTATGCATACGCTAGACTATCGTTGGGCATAGGTTGTGGACGACTAAAACACGATAAACAATCGTTGGTATAACTTATCTATAAGTTATCGAAGCGTTCTGTCTTTATTACTATACATTATGCATTTGTCAAATCGTTTTTAATACTTTAAAAAGTAAACAAAGAAATATTCATCGTGGAATGAGGAAAAAAATTAGCCGAAAAGAACATCGAACAATGTGCAAAGTAGTCTCCTATTCGTGGACGATAAGAGGATCCATCATCACCCACACCCTCCCATCACGCTCACATACTACAACTGACATAGACATACTACTACTACCAATGCTACTACTACAAACTACTGTCACGCACACCAACTGCTACTAATAGTATTACTACTACTGATACTACTACTACTATTACTACTGTCACGCACACCAACTGCTACTAATAGTATTAACTACTACTGATACTACTGGCATTGACATTTACTCAACATGGAGTCTGGAACAATGATGGGTTCCTCTTGTGAAGCCATTTGTATATACCAATTCCCCTTAACCTGGCCAATACACCATTACACGTAGATGTAAGTTAGAAACACGTTCACTAAGTGCTGTGGTCGTGAAGACTAAATCTAATTCGTCTACATACGACAATTGCGTTTTAGATACGTTACACATATTCATAGCATGTTACTCAAAGGTTAGAAGCACGTTATACTTAGGTTCAAAGCATGCTACACATAGGTTAAACGCACTTACTCATAGGTTCATAGCACGCTAGTCATTGGTTCAAGGCAAGTTACAAATAGGTTCAATGCACGTTACTCATAGGTTTCAAGCACGTTAAACATAGGTTCAGAACACGCTACTCATAGGTTAAAGGACGTACCCATGGTTGAAAATTAGGTTGGGTATGTTAAATATTACCTTGACGTGTTTCGACTTTTGAGTAACCTACAAGTAACGTGTGTCCGTCGTCTGTGTGTAAACGATCGCGGAGCGTGCCAGGAACATATGACAACGCATGCGGAACGTGTTAGCCATACGCGAGTACGTCGTAAAATTTTCAGCATGCTTGAAATTTCATGACGTATTACACGTACACGTAATATGACAGCGTACTTCATTGTTTTCCAGCCTACTCTTAACGTATACACAACTTACCTATACCATATTTGACGTGCGCCTAGCGTTTTAGACACATTTTTCATAGGCGCATACGCTGGCAAAATCGTCAAGGTGTGACTGCGATGTTGACACTTCAAATTCTCAGGCGGTTATGATTTAAATCGGCGTCCGGCAGGTTCTTAACAGGCTAGCCACGAGTTCGCGCGCATACGTTTAGCGCGCTATGCGTAAGTTAAACTATCGTTGGGCATAGGTTGTGAACGCCGACAACAGGCTAAGCATTCGTTGGTAAAAGTTATCAATAACACAACGAAACGTTCTTGTACGTTACTAATATGTTATGCATACGACCAACACGTTATGAATACGCCACAACTTATAAAAAACATCAAAATTTCAGCGTACGCCAACGTTTTACATACATTTTTATACTTGCCATTGCTGGCTAAAACGTCAAGGTGTGACAGGGCCCTAACTAATTTACATGCACGTTAATGCTAGATATACAAACAATAATAATTATTTGCTGTTTCCTCAAATCAGTTATATAAAAACCTCTCAACAAAAGTTCCACCCCGGTGCCCAGTCATGCGACCGATATATACAGCCCATTTCAGAGGCAATGGGCCAATCTTGGGCCAATATAAACTATCACGTGATGGGCTGAGGCCCTGTCACACTCTCCGGGTGTCATGTTACAGCTGTCACGCTGTTACAGAGCCCATATTTTGAAACAGTTGTCCTGCTACAGAGTCTCATATGCCAGATGACTGCGTCTGATGGGACACTCCGCTCCTGACAATGTCCTAACAACCCTATCTGCAGAGGCACAGTGTGCTTATCAAGTGAATGGCCTGCTATGTGCTGTTATTAATGCCGAGCTACATCAGGTAGAACTCCGTAGATATAATCTACTTTGTAACATACTAGTACTTATAAACTTCTATTTCTGATCGTATATGTCTCGTTATGTTGAAACCAAAAGTTTAACAGATTTCCTTTGTCGTTCACAGGTCGGATGGCACTCATGACAGCACCATAGCTGAATCGCGAGCCAGAACACCTCACCTTGGAACTCCGACCAGAAAATATTCAGCTGAAGAACTTAGCCATCAGCATTAGCTCCTAACTCCCGGAATGCTTATGCCAAGTCCATTTGGACTGTCTACGGTTTCTTAAGTTCCACAACTACCTCGCACTTTTCCTACTTCCTTGCCATAAATCATCAGATTCATCGTCCATGCTTGTTCAGCGGGTTCACAAAACTTGTAAATGGACAACATTTGAAGTACTATTTTGCTATAGAATGCTAAACAGTGATCAAGAACTGGACTATTTTGATGCATGTGATGTGTTAGTATTGAATAGTGTGTATTACTCTTTAATTTGTGATTATAGTCACTTTAACACGTTACTGTATACTAATATTACTTGATTTGTAATTATACTTTGCACTGTTACAGCAACAATTACATAATATTCAGTAAATAATACTTGCATCTAACATCTTTTTTGAGAGATTTAGCAGTGTCATATCAAAAACAGGTCATTGACTGTCAAACCCCAACTCTATGTAATATATTGTTGAATATAATCTGTACTTTATCTTGTAGACAGTATCAATTGTATACTACTCTACAGACTGCAGAACATGTTACTATTATTCTGTGGAGCAGGGGGCGTACCAGATTCGCATCAGTAGAAAAACTTAAACTGTGTTGTATTTTAATTATAAAACACCTTATGCATATGCTGACTTCTACAGCAGGACGACTATCATTGTCTACGTTTATCTATATTTAAAGAGAAACCATGACCAATATTGATTTAAGCTTGTCACGCATGTATGACAGGCCTGATTGCAGATTATATAATAGAATCAGAATCTAGAAACATTATTAATATTTTAATTCCTCAGATTGTTTCTATGACAATGTATGACATTATGGTCTTTACTAAAATATATGTATTTTAATTTATATCTTGACTGAATTTATTCATGAAATGTGAAGGATTACATGTTTGTATGTATGTGTGTGAAAATGAACATTGCTAACATGCTCAGCAAACACAAATCAATGAAAGGTCCATAACTTCTAAGATGATTACAAACAATTCCATTGAAAATGTGTGAATGGAAAACTATTTTTACGCCATGTTAAACATGACCCCTAAAAATATGATAAAATTTAATGATCCTCAGATTTTGTATATTCCTAGGCGCAGTCTGTCCATTCATGAGTTGATATCTTTGCGCTCCCGTTATCAGATGTAAATATCTTGTAAAACAAAAAACGTTATTTTGAAATACGCAAAAACACCGGCACATAAATATAACAAACCGTGCTATTGGACTATACCCATATATAAGCACCACACCTATTAAGTTTCAGCTAAAATTTCTTGACAATTATAGACTGCCGAACAATTTCTAAAAAATCGGATTTTGTTAAAAGAAATTCTGATAGGAAGGACATTAATCGGGAAGCAATTTTGTCATTTTTGCAGCTACATAAAAAACCGTTAGATATGTGTTGTATATAGGAATATTCTATTCAAAAAAAATACCAAATTGCAGGTCGATAAGTTTAATTTGAATTTCATTTAATTTTTTTAACATGACCCCTAAAAAGCATGATAAATGGTCCTCAAATCCGGAATATTATTCGGATCCGTATCATTTTTGGGATGTTTCTAGGGATCATATCCATCATGGCCATTCAGTATCATGCTTTAACTGATTTTAAATCGATATTTACAGGGAAACACAATCAGCAGAAGACTGGTTCCCCACTGTGATGATACATTTTCATTGACAAATCTTGTGACTAGCAAAGTAATCGGGTGCGTGCTGTCATGGTAACGGCAGCAGGTTGGAAGAATTGATCACAGCTAGCTGGTTTTAACCCTTGTTGAGTTGAAACCACGTGTTCTTTGCACTTGCTGTATGTTACATGGACGAATGTAGTTCCTAAATAGAACAGAATTGTGTCATTTCATTAATTGACAGTAAGTTGTGTGTGCAACTTTGATGCTCAATAGATTACATGGTCTCATTCTATATGTAAAATGCTGCAGAAAACCGCTTAATTTTCAAACAAAATATGTATGCTCACATATAAGTGCAACATGCGTAGGTGTACATTATGATGCCTGATACGTGAACATTTTAACCCTTGTACGAGCCTGTTGCCTTCATTCTGATCGTAGATAATATTTGAAAATACCTAGGATCATTTTTTCAACCAGCTTTACGATCCCTTATCAGATTTGAAATATCTTGTAAAACAAAAATGTATATTTTATATGTGTGTTTCATGTTTTGGGTGACCCTGACCTTGACCTTGGGTCAATTCGATCAAACTTTGTACACATGTTAATATTACATGCATAATAGACAGTATAATTTTCAATTAATAACTGCAAAACTCTTTGAGAAATAGCCATGTGTAATTCACAAATTCCCATTGGTTTATAATGGGCGATAATATAAAGTGATGCAGAATCCAGATCCTGATTTGAACATCACCAAAAGTCACATATCCTTTTGCACTGTGGATTTCTATCAGCTGTTAAAATTTCATCCAAATCGGTTAGAATTGTGACCTGCAGAACGAATAGAATTTTTTTAAATCACCCAATAGCTAAAAACTTTGACGTCATACGCTTGCGAAAACTGTCCATAATTTGTAACTAAATGCATTTTAAAACATTTAGATATTCCATTGAAGTTTGTTTGCGTCAACAGAAGTCGCTCGACTTCCGGTTACTGAGTTATGTTCAAAAGCTTGTTTTCACCTTTTTTTGAGTAGTATGTGATGTAAGTGCGATTATGACGTGATTTGATCCCAGACTATTTCAGCAAGATTGGCTATCACGTGTTAAATTTGAGAACGATTGCTTAGTAGTTTCAGCTGCACACGAGCGTAAATATTTTTAAAAATGACGTCAATAGGCAAAACTTTGACTCATACGCTTGCGAAAACTATGCGTAATTTGTAATAAGATGCATTAGTAATCATTTAGATATTTGAATGAAGTTTAATTTGGCGTCAACCGGAAGTCGCTACGACTTCCGGTCACTGAGTTATGTCCAAAAATGTGTTTTCACGTTGTGTGACGTCACGTCGCGACGTTTATCCGATTAAGACGGGTTTGGACGCGGACCGTCTCAGGTGGATTGCCTATCAGGTGTAAAATTTAAGAACGACTGGTCCAACCGTTTGGGCTGTAGACGACCGGACAAACAAACAACAAACGGAACAGACCAACATACTTGACAAAATCGAAGATTTCGGCAAGTAATAAACAAACAACAACGCCCCAAATACAATACCCTTTCCTTCACGAGGGTAAATAATGCTCTACGTCTTTTTTGACCCCACCTCTCAATGGTGAAGAATCACTTAAAAAATTAAATAAATCTGTTATCCAGATACGGATTCGGATCTTCACAAAATCTAATCAGTTCGTCCTTGTCACAAACCGAACCTGTCCACAACTTTTTGAGATATCATGCACACAGACAGACAGATAGAGAGGGGTGAAAACATAACCTCCTTCACTTTCTGTGGGGAGGTAAACACAGTCATCGATTTCCCATTTGTTCCCCTGTGGTGGATGTAACACAAAGTCCTCCATTTCCCATTTGTTCCCCTGTGGTGGAGGTACACACAGTCATCAATTTCCCACTTGTTCCCCTGTGGAGGTGTAACACAAAGTCCTCCATTTCCACTTGTTCCCCTGTGGAGGAGGTAACACAAAGTCTCATTTCCCACTTGTTCCCTGTGAGGAGGTAACCAAAGTCCTCCATTTCCTACTTGTTCCCTGTGGAGGAGGTAACACGAAGTCCTCCATTTCCCATTTGTTCCCCTGTGGTGGAGGTAACACAAAGTCCTCCATTTCCCACTTGTTCCCCTGTGGGTGGAGGTAACACAAAGTCCTCCATTTCCCACTTGTTCCCTGTGGAGGAGGTAACACAAAGTCCTCCATTTCCCACTTGTTCCCCTGTGGTGGAGGTAACACAAAGTCCTCCATTCCCACTTGTTCCCCTTGTGGAGGAGTAACACAAAGTCCCCATTTCCCATTTGTTCCCTGTGGTGAGAGGTAACACAAAGTCCTCGATTTCCCTTTGTTCTCCTGTGGAGGAGGTAACACGAAGTCCTCGATTTCCCATTGTTTTCCTGTGTGGAGGTAACACAAAGTCCTCGATTTCCCATTGTTCTCTGTGGTGGAGGTAACACGAAGTCCTCGATTTCCCATTTGTTTCCTGTGGTGGAGGTAACACAAAGTCCTCCATTTCCCACTTGTTCCCCTGTGGAGGAGGGACACAAAGTCCTCCATTTCCCACTTGTTCCCCTGTGGTGGAGGTAACACAAAGTCCTCCATTTCCCATTTGTTCCCCTGTGGAGGAGGTAACACAAAGTCCTCCATTTCCCATTTGTTCCTCTGTGGTGGAGGTACACAAAGTCCTCCATTTCCACTTGTTCCCTGTGGAGGAGGTAACACAAAGTCCTCCATTTCCCACTTGTTCCCCTGTGTGGAGGTAACACGAAGTCCTCCATTTCCCACTTGTTCCCCTGTGGAGGAGGTAACACAAAGTCCTCCATTTCCTACTTGTTCCCCTGTGGAGGAGGTAACACGAAGTCCTCCATTCCCACTTGTTCCCTGTGGTGGTGTACACGAAGCTCCCTTTCCTACTTGTTCCCCTGTGGAGGAGGTAACACGAAGTCCTCCATTTCCCACTTGTTCCCTGTGGAGGAGGTAACACAAAGTCCTCCATTTCCTACTTGTTCCTGTGGAGGAGGTAACACGAAGTCCTCCATTTCCCACTTGTTCCCCTGTGGTGGAGGTAACACGAAGTCCTCCATTTCCCACTTGTTCCCCTGGTGGAGGTAACACGAAGTCTCTCCATTCCCACTTGTTCCCCTGTGGAGGAGGTAACAGAAAGTCCTCCATTTCCCACTTGTTCCCATGTGGTGGAGGTAACACGAAGTCCTCTCCCCACTTGTTCCCCTGTGGAGGAGGTAACACAAAGTCCTCCATTTCCACTTGTTCCCCTGTGGTGGAGGTAACACGAAGTCCTCCATTTCCCACTTGTTCCCCTGGTGGAGGAGGTAACAGAAAGTCCCCATTTCCCACTTGTTCCCCTGTGGTGAGGTAACACGAAGTCCTCCATTTCCCACTTGTTCCCTCGTGGTGGAGGTAACCGAAAGTCCTCCATTTCCCACTTGTTCCCCTGTGGAGGAGGTAACACAAAGTCTCCATTTCCCACTTGTTCCCCTGTGGAGAGGTACACAAAGGCCTCCATTTCCACTTGTTCCCCTGTGGTGGAGGTAACACAAAGTCCTCCATTTCCCACTTGTTCCCTGTGGTGGAGGTAACACAAAGTCCTCCATTTCCACTTGTTCCCCTGTGGAGGATGTAACACAAAGTCCTCCATTTCCCACTTGTTCCCCTGTGGTGGAGGTAACACAAAGTCCTCCATTTCCCACTTGTTCCCCTTGTGGAGGAGGTAGCACAAAGTCCTCCATTTCCCACTTCTTCCCGCCATTTTCAGCAACTTCTTCAACCACCCTTGTGTTATCCACTTATGAAAGTTTCCGACCTCTCCATTAATAACGATGTACAATGTACGTGCGAATTGGACTAAATAAAAGTTATTCGGAAGATTCAAACCTTGAAGAGGATGATCCATTGATTCCGAACCCAAATTGAGGTGTATATCGATATATTGATTGTAAATTGGATGTTGTACATTCACTATAAAAATCTTTATTTGGATTTGTTTTCGTAAGGATAATGTAATTGATGAAGGGAATAGTGAATAAGTAGAATATGTTATGAAGTATTTAATATTTATTTATGTTTTGTGGGCGGGGCGTGGAGGACCCCAACTGTTGCCGCCATTATAATTTGAAGAAGAAGAAGAAGTAAATGGCGGAAAATGGCGGAGCTGATAAATGCGACGGCCCACTGGATCCTCATCCAAGCCTGAAGCGTTTTCAGATCCGATGCAAGACCCTTTGAGTGAACGCCCGACCTGAGGTTCCTTCTTTGAACTCGTGATGTACCAGAAACCGATTGGTAAGTTTAATTGGTTTAATTTCCTATCTTTCTCGTGTCCCGCATCATCGCCATGTTCACGTCCTCACACGAGAACATAAAATGACCTCAGGGACGATTAACAATGTTAATTATTCCACAGTCGCATCCTTAATGGTTCCCATCGTCATTTCTCAACCTCAGGACGCCGATTTTACTCAGTTTTCGACCTCCTGTGAGGAGGTCACGGCTCGGAGTAGTAGTGCACCTCCGCTCTCCCCACACGAGCACTTATTTATTTATTTTATTTATTATCTTGTGACCACACACTTGTTCCTTTTTATTTTATTTATCTTGTGAACCACACCTTGTTCCTTTTATTTATTTATTTTATGACCACACTTTAGTTCTTTCTTTTATTTATTTATTTGTGACCACACACTTGTTCCTTTTTTATTTATTTATTTTTATGACCACACACTTGTTCCTTTTTATTTTATTTATCTTGTGACCACACACTTGTTCCTTTTTATTATTTATTTAGACCACACACTGTTCCTTTTTATTTTATTTTTGACCACACACTTGTTCCTTTTTATTTATTTATTTTATGACCACACACTTTGTTCCTTTTTATTTTATTTATCTTTATGACCACACACTTGTTCCTTTTTATTTATTTATTTTATGACCACACACTTGTTCCTTTTTATTATTTATTTTATGACCACACACTTGTTCCTTTTTATTTATTTATTTTATGACCACACACTTGTTCCTTTTTATTTATTTTATTTTATGACACACGACTTGTTCCTTTTTATTTTTTATTTTATGACACACTGTCACCTTTTATTAATTATTATTTATACCACCCACTGGTTCCCTTTTTATTTATTTTTTTTTATGACCACTCACTGCCACACTTTTTATTTATTTATAACCATATTACAGATATTTATTTGCTAATGTGACAATGCAAACTAGGTTGAGTCGGCAACGCCTCAGCTTTTCTTTTAAGTTTCGATGAGAAAGTTCACAGTGGGGTCATCTTCTACCCATCAGGCTGATTTCCCCACCACCCACCAACAATTATGAGTGAGCTGGGAGGGGGGGGGATGTTGCATGTCATCGGTGATCTGAGTCAATAAGGTGGGGGTGATGAAGGAAGGAGTAGAAACTGCAGAGCTCAACATAGAAGGTTGTTGGTGTGAGAAAAGCTACCACCCCAACAAGCTGGCCACACTCTCTCCTCTTCCTCTGTGTCGCTGCATATGGGACCAGAAGGCCCTTTACAGCTCTTGGACTGCTTCTCTCCACCGGCTCTTCTGGGTTTGGCCCAAACCCTTCAGTCCTGTGTTATGGTGCAAAGTGGGTGTGTGTCTACCTGATGAAGAGGAAGCATACTCCCTACTCCCCCCCCCCTCCTTGTGGAGAGGAATCTTCCTCGTGAGTGTTACATTAGATGGAGGGGATTCAGATGTTTGAACGTGGTGCTGTCCAATGGTGGTACTGGTTGAAATTTTTTTTTTAATCTATTGGGTGCAAAGTGATTGTACGAGCTGTGGTAGTGGCTCACGTTGAGTAGGTTTTAGTGAGAAGGGCACCCTGGGCCCTGGAGCACACTGTTCCAGAGCAGATCATGGGCCTGAAGGGGTGATTCTGACTGGTGGACCGGGCACCCCCAGGGAGGGCCCATGCACCAGGAAGGGCTTCCCAGAACTTGGCTGGAGCAAATAAGCTTGGAGGTTTGCCCCAAGGGCTTGGGAGTGCTGCACCAGAGAAGCAGAGGGTCACACAACCAGCCACTTTGTTGTTTCACAGCACAAGGAGAAATTTTGAGGGCGAGGCCCAAGACTTGATGGAGCACCAACGCATGGAGCGGCATTTAAATTGGTTGCATTGAATCACTGTAAAGAGTGGTTAAAATTGGAGAAATGGGTTTTTGAAAAATGTTCGGATAGTGGAATCCTTCCCTTTGCACCATTTTGATGTCTGTGGGGGCTGCGATCAACGGGTGGAGCAATTGGCTTTTGGTGAAGACCTTACGAGTTCCAAACTGTGTAGCGTCCGGGAACCATAGCTCTCTTCCCTCCCACCCCTTCACGGGCTCAAGCCAGCGAGCCATGTAAGCCACTCGCCTCGGGCATTTTATTGTCGAATGCACGTTGCCTTGATCTTCCACCTGGGAGGGACAGATTAGCTTGGAGGGCAGGAGCAAGGGATTGTTAGCTGGATTAGCCATGCCACTCACCTCCCTGTTGGCCATACCTGCCTGCCACCTGCTCTGTTTCGCCATGCTGTTCCACATGAGTTGCCACTTTTTTGTTAATGGGCCATTAAAGGCTAGAACATATTTCGCTGTCTCAAGCCCAAGGGCCGATTTTCATTTTTTGCTTTTTGGTCCAAAAGGCTGTTGCTTGCTGTGTATTGGGTCACATGGACTGTATACCTTTATCATGGGCACTTGTTTGAAGTATATGTGGCCCCTATGTTTAATTTATGCGGACCCTCCATGGCCACAAATAACTCGTGTAATGGAGAATCCGTGAGGCTAAGTTAGAGCACGCGTTGCTGGAAGGGCCCTGCGGTCACCTCAAATACTTGTGCCGGGACTCGAACCCATGATGGGTCGGGTTGGCGGAGGCGGCTGAAATTCCATAACTTTAGACTCTCAGAGTTTTTGCTAAGTTTGAACTCTGTATGCTCAACTATCACGCATCAGGCTGTATCAAACGAAGCAGACCAGGCACTGAGGGCTAGACTATTGACCTCGCGCTTGCGTACTGTGGAATCCCGAATGACGTCGCGGAGATTTTCACATGCAAACGGATGTTCTCTGGCAATACAAGGATTGAGGAGGATGCTGCCATTCACATCTGTAAACCGGATAAAGGCACGAGTGGTAATCATGGATAAGATTGATTGCATCGATAGATGATGGACATTCTGAAAGACGAAACAAAATTTAATATCTGTGCAGTGTAACGGAACATGATCGCACACTCAAGTGGAAGGTCAGATTGTCAGACTGTTACAGCTTCTCAAACGTGGAGAACGATCAAAGGAGGTGCCGACAGAATTAAACCTGTTGGAAGCCCAACGTCAAAGAATGTACAGCCTGCCGAAGATTCACAAGGAGAATTCCCTCTAAGACCGATACTGTCCATGGTGCGATCAGCACAACATGAACTTGCCAAGTGGTTGGGAGAGGTACTGCAACTAGTATGGATTCACTTTCTCATTTCATGGTTAAGGATTCCTTAACATTTGCAGAATCAAATAGAGCTAAAACTCCAACAAGTGAGGACAACATCATTGCATCCTTTGATATTAAAAGCTTGTTCACGAATGTACCATTGACTGAGACGATTGAGATATGCGCACATTTGCTGTATCACACCGATCTGGAACAACCGATGATCTCGGAACACGTCTTCGTTGGAATTTATGAACACAGCAACAAGGAGGTGGAATTCAGTTTTTAACATGATGTATGTCAAACGGACGGTGTGCCCATGGGTTCTCATTAGGCCTCAGCTCTGCAATATCTTTGAAGGCTATCACGAAATGCAGAAACTGTCGGCAAGGGGTCGATTCCCCCCATCGTATTCTATTGGTATGGTTGATGACATTTTTTGTTTGTTGAGTCTTGGACGGCATGTGACGATTTCAGGCATGGTCAAACTACCTCCATCCAGTGCTGAAGTTTACCACGGAGCTGGAATCGTCAAAACACATTACCGTTTTTGGATGTTTTGGTTGATAGATCCAACCTTGGTTTCACAACATCCGTCTACCGGAAGCCGACTTTCACAGGCGGTATACTCGGCGGGACTCCTGCAGCTCCATTGAGAAACAAATTGCTTGATCAATATCCTGGTTAACAAGCACAGATGATTTGTTCACCTTGATCTTCCTGCTGAAATTGACAAAATCATGAATATACCTCGGTGAGAATGGTTATTCCTGAGCATATAGTGAAGAGATACGTGCACAGTTTCTAAACACGACAAAAGATTTGGTCTGGACAAATGTCCAGTCTATATCAGGATGCCCTGGAAAGGGCAATCATCACAAGGTTTGAAGTACAAATCAAACATATTGTATCCAACACGTTCTGGCTGTGCAACCCCGATGTAATCTTTACCTCTTGCAGTTTGCTGACCTCGGTCAACAAGGATGTGCTACCCACCTCACAAACCAGCAATGTTATTTATGAGTTTAACTGCCGATGTGGAGCTCGGTACGTGGGCCGCACAACACTTAAGATTGTCTGATCAGTAAAACCAACACGTCCCCTTGGCGATTCGAAGAAATATTTTGGGTTGAGGGTTTAGAACACGATCAGTGCGAGCATGGTAGAAATATCCAGCGAACACCAGCCACTGTATCTGCTTCATCTGCCATTGCCAAGCACCTGGTGTCAACCCTATCTGTGCAGACCAGTACAATGCAGATATGTTCAGGATATTGAGCCGAGGTCGGAGCTCATTTCTATTTTCGTTTGTTAGAAGCAACCTTCATTCCTTGGCACCAATCCAATATTATGTCGTCAAAGAATTTTGTACGCTCTGTGTCTTCAGCATGGAAAGATCAAGGAAGTACGGTAACAAATGGTGAATGGACCTGAGGGGAAACCATCCCCCCTCTCTCCAGGATGCGGTTGCAAACGTCAATCATCGATGATCTCTGCTCCAGCCAATGGGAGCTCGAGGTGAAGATGATGAGCCGACCAATGGGCGTTCGGATTAACCGTGACATTACGTTGAACCAATCAGTGTCTACCTTATTGATACTTCTGTATAAGGCACATGCCTGCACTTCCTCCTTCACTTGCTGCGATTTTTTACCCTGAAGAGCGCAGCACAAAAAGTTTCGTGTCACGATTTTGTCGTGTTTGTTTGTATCCATATTAATGTTCTGCAGTCCAAACATCTGTTTTACTCTTCAGAGAAGAGAAAAAAAGAAGAAGAGGAGGACCTCCTGTGCATGCACCTCACCCCATACCACATGTTTTGTTGAAAATTCCATCTGGATTTAGAATTGTTACAAGTTGCATGCTTTAGTGAGTGAATGCATAGGATTAGTGGAGCGACACATCAGACTTGGTTGAAGACTGTTTTCAATTTTGTTGTCATGTGGGATCCAGATGAAGGTGGGAGTAATTTTGTGTGACGTGTGTGGCCATGCCCAACATTGCTCCCTTTCTTGAGCGCATGCTCGAGAGAGTCTTAGAGTATGGTGGTGGGTGGTTTGGAAATGACTCCTGGTGGCATAAAAATGCTTAATAATGACGTAGTTATTTCCTTAAAGTGAATGTCTAGCTGTAATGTTATCATGACATTTGTTGGATGTCAAAACTGATGTAGATGCATTCTGGGAAGCCAGAAGTTTACAGCTGCTGCAAGCTTACATCACTCTGCGAAGATTGCATCGTGTTGTAAGCTTGTACATGCGTTGAGGTTCATATAGAGCCACGAGTTATCGGTGTGACCAGGCCAATCTTCTTCTCAACATACAAGTGCTACTCGTTAAGGAGGATTGAAGTGTTTCTCAAAGTCCCACATTGTACCGGGAACTCAACTTGGTGCTGATTGTTGTTTCATGGGGATGGGGGTTACAATGGACTCCCTGCAGCGTTTACTCCAACATTACCATGTGATACATCGGTTCAAAGTCTGAATTGAGTTTCACACCATGTCAAGGAATCCTTCAAAAAGATGATGACCAGTGAAGGAATATATAGAAGAACACAGACACTGGAGCAAGTCTTCCACCAGAGAACCAAAACTTATCTGATCATGCAGCTGCACAGCAGTACTTCCACCTGATGGATACATATGTCATGTTTCATCAAAGGAAAGTAAGGTTGATAAGCTACGTGAGCAGAAACAGCTGGCAATTAAAATTTCTTTGTAACTTCATCAAGCCTGAGGTTTTAAGGAGGCCGACACCAAATAAACAGGTTAATCCACAAGCCTCAGAACAAGCAAGCAATCTTCCCTGGAGAATTTACGTATCTTCATTTGAAGTCTGATAATGGAGAATCTTGTCAATCGACACTCACAGCAAGGACAACACAACAATACATTAATGGAGAAAACTAGAGGAAGCTTGCATCAGTGCAGTTCTTGTTCAAATATGCCGTATGAACAATCTACTCAAAGCCATGTCAGCCCTTGATCATGTTAGGTAGCACGAGACCACACTGTACAACCTCAGCAAACTGCCATCGTGGCCTCAATTTTGGTCAAGGATGAAAGATATTGATGACCATTATTGACGTCAGAGCATCGATGACGTTTGCCTGGACCTACTGCAGGAGTTTCAGGATTCTTTGGTCAGGAAGAGGGCCGGTGTGTGGTTAGGCTGATGAGTATGTTGTATCCCCTTTTGAACCCATACGCTTTGAAAGTTATTATATTATTGTGGACTTCCTTCTGCAGTGGAGGATAACTACATTGTCTGGCGATCGTTATTTCCCATATTGCATTTTCAGAATACGCATTGAGCTAATTCAATTGTGAATGTAGGATATTACGCTGTTGCATGTGTTGAAAACTGCCGGCTTCCTTCCTCACATGTGCACGTCGAAAACCGCTTCCCCTCAAACCCTACTTCATGTTCTTCCTTCGCAATCTGTTATTATGTTCTTTTAAGTGTTTTGACAGGCCATCATGCACACATTTGGGTGGGAAAGTCACGAGCGCCACACCGGCACAAACGAGGTGAAAATTCTGGGAGGGTTGCCCCAGCAAGGGACTGAGTCATGGGGCATATAGAAGTCGAACGGGGGGGTTAGTGTTGTGAGGTGGGGGCTGAAGCTGTAAATGGGGTGAGATGCAAACAGTGGGGGGGGGGGGGTCAGATTCACACACCACTTGCTGGAAGCCTGCACGTGGACTCTCGGTGTTTTTCCATCCAACATCATTTGCCGTCCATAGCCTCCAGCACTATCTCCCCTACCATTCCCAGTCTGCTGCGCCACTTCTCCTTGAGCCGGTTTCGGTCACAGATGAGCAGTAACTGCAAGGCCAATTTGTTAGCTGCGTCAAAGTAGCTGCCTCATCTGAACAAGCTGCCTCAAAGTGGACACAGTCTGCAGTATTTCTCTCCTGTCCAATCTCACTTGTCTATCTACTGAGGTGTGTCTGAGGTCTTGATGTTTAATGAATGAAGGAATATGCCAGTTGTTTCTTTGGCTTGTGGACACGTATTGGGTGCGGGTGTTTATTCATTGTGTTGCTTCTTATCCATATTCCCACCCGTTGTTTGAACACACAATAAATCACTTTTTGTGGGTGATTTGAGTTCTCATTGCTCATTTCAGTTATATTTGTTGTGGGGCGGGTATCGTTTGGCGAGCACTACCGCTAGGGGGAGCAGTAGAGTCGGTCTCCACCGGAATTTGGTCGTGACCCTCGACAAGTCCGAAAGCACTGCCCCCTTACAGGACCATGATCGCCAATAATTTCAACGCGTGGGTTAGGGTTAATTGCCAACTTCAAATAACCCAAGTCCCACGCGGCAAAGCTTACGGGGAATTCACCACCCTCGACAGGCCTCGAGCGGAACGAGTCGCTTATCGTGCTCGAACCGTGTTTAACCCGAGCGGATGGTTTACTCGAGGCCTGTCGGTCCAAATTAACAATTTACTGCTTCGCTTTTCTCAACACGCACCATGCTAACCAATGAAAGAAACACAAACGTCTGGAACATTTAACAAAAGGGTTTATTTATAATGGGAGAGGAAGACGAAGAGCAGAGTTATCACGAAATATGCAATGTCCAATGAGCAATCATTAAACATTTCTTCTTATCGGACGTGGTGCCACACACAATGGGGCCAGTTCCTTTTATTGTGCCCTACAGTCGGAGGGAAGAGCCTGTTCTTGTACCTGCCCGCCTCGTGCGGTAACGTTTGATCTTGTTCGTGGGCGGGACTCGAACCCGCGCCGATATACCAGCACCGAGGAACTCCGCCCACATGCATGTTCCGATGCTCATCGTGCGGGGAATGGTCCATAGTGTTGTTATTTTTGTGGATATAAATTTCTAGAGCTAAGAAAAGACTGCTCAGCGCACGTACACTTAATCACCCATTAACAGATGACGGGACCCTACCTAGAAACACATACTTACCGATATAACTGATCTATAGGACCTGGCTGTTGTGTGCAGTAAGTCTTTCAAATTTGTAACAATTATATGTCTGTTAAAGGACAGATTAGGTTCGGAGATTAGTGCCCAGTCAAGACTGTGCCTGTGTCGGAGCAACCATTGCTCGGGGTGCGACTTGGGAATACGGACATGGCGCACTGATTACCATGCCGCCTGTTTGATTTAGTGTTCATTGAATACGGTGTCGTGACAAACGGGCCTCATAATCTGGCTCTGTGCACACAAATCGTTTGGCCAGCGCGACACTTTGTGTGGTTCGTCGGATTCGGACCCGGCAACTGGGCTGGACCTGATGGCTACAACATTATCATTTAAAGTGCACATAATGCTAATTCGGCAACATTCTTTACTTGACTCTATCTTCATCGCAAACCTCAATTTAGTTCTTTACCTGAGCAACCTTTAAATTTGTCAGTAATTGGCTGATTTACCGACTCCTCAGATCAACTGTGCGCTGTACTCCGTTCATGGAGTTTTCAACCTTTCAGCTCAAAAACTCTTCAAACAGGTGAGTACACACCCTTGCTTAGTCCACATCATTAGATCCATAACGACACACACTTCCAACACACAGATTGATTGCAATATCCTCTCCCATTTCTTTGGGAATGGACGAGACGAATAGGTTTTTATTTTATTTTGGCAATTATCATACTCTGTTTGAAAGTTGCTACATGCAGCAATACCAGATTTACTACTCTTTTACTTCTGTTTTCAAATACGTCGACACAATCCCACTCGAACGTCGCCGACGGCAATCCATCCTTTCTCCTATCCGTTGCTTCAGCATTCGCCTCTACCCACCCTGTACACAAACTACTTTGCGTTTTTGCTGTACTGTCGAGTGGCTGAGAGGCACCAATAAAGTGTTACCTTCAAAGTGAAATTGGATGTTATTCGTCGGATGGATGCTGATCGTTTGCGGTTGATGTTGGGTTTTGTTGCCTCCAATTACGTGTGCGTACCATCTATAAAAAAAGTCGACGTTCATTGCAAGTTGTGCTTTTGACCGCTTCCGGAAGAGGTACTGAAGGTAAGACGATTCGAACTCGAAATTATGTTTTCTTTTTAATTTAGTATATCTGGTAATTTTTATTTTATTTTAATTATTTGTTGTATTATTACTTCTGTTACCGAAGGTGGAATGGAGGTTATTTTCGCCATTATTTGACTGTGAGCACGATATCTCAAACAGGTATGTATTTGGTGGACAGGTTGCTGTGTGACAAGAACAGATTGATTCAATTTCGGTGGAGATCTGGATCTGAGAATTTTTGAAGAGATTCTTCACCATTGAGAGTTGATTTGTCACAAAGTATTGATGCAGCCTTCGAAAGGGTTTCGTTACTGATGAGATTGAACCACATGGTGAAATGGAGAAAAAGTATTGTTTTGTCAACAAAGCTTCACAATTCCGGTGTTGAGCACAAGGTCTTCGAAAAAGGCGAGGTTTAAAAGCGACAAAAATGGTCATGGCATCCCTGTAAGGTAATCCAATTTTGGGCATGGCTTTTGAGAATAGTTATATCATCATACATCCTTGAATAGTTTAATACGTGTATCCTCCTCTCTATCGTCTAACTTCATCTGTATCTTGTTTTTGGCGTACGATTATATTATTTGTAAAATTATTCCATTCGTGCACTGTTGAGAAACTGACCTTGGATTTCGGAAAAGGTGTGTTTCATGCTGTTGGTATGTGGAAGTTTTTTGGAGGTCTCATTCAGTTATGAAAAAAACCATTAATAATCTCACATCGTGTTTGAAAGGGCAGATTATACCACAGGCCAAGTTTGTTTATTTATTTGTCAACATTGCTACCTTTTTATGCCTCTGCTGATGAAGTTGCCAGAGGCATTATGTTTGCATTCATTGACTGCTTTATCCGATCAGTATTGAAAATGTTGAGGTCATCTCGGGCTAAACTGTATTGGAGAGCAATTGGCATCGGTCACATGGTTTGGCAGCCATGTTGTTTTTAACATTAAAAACTTTCAAAAATCCTCGTCTCCAAAACAGCTGAACAGATCGAGGTGAAACGTTACAGATGTGATGCCTCCATTATAACAAAATTTCTCTACCTCTGATGTCATCGGTCACATGTTTGTCAACCACATTGGATTTACCCGAAAACCTTAAAAATCATCTTCTCCAGAATGGCTTGACAGATCGAGGAGAAACTTCTCCCATATATTCCTCAAGCCTTGGGGATCACCAGGGTGTTCACACAAAACACACATGCACACAAACATTTAAGGCCATTTATCCCTGCAAGAACAAGGGTTAGTCTTGTGGGTCCCATGATGATCTTCTATCATGGTTCCCTTTTTTGAGGCAAATTGTTTTGTGGCCCGGGGTCTGGCGGAAACCCACACTAGGTGGGGGAAACTATGTCGATTCCCACCATACTCCGTGACGCGGCGGGTCGCTTAACCGACCGTGGACACCAATACCTCAGACCGCGTGGCGTAGGGTGCTCCTGTCTGGAATCAAGTTACCTAATTAACCACGTGGTTTCGACTACCGGGGAACCAGCCCTCGGTACGCCTTACCCGAACGGGATCACTCTTAACCAACTACCTTTCGGATCGGATGCAGTCGAGCGCACTGCCAAGACGTACCGGCGAGAAGGAACGGATTATCGGAAATGAAAGAGCTGCGGCTTAAACTCAGATTCGAAAGCCATGCTTGGACCAATGAGGAAAAGACAAAGCAACAACTGGGAACATTTCTAGCAATTACTTATTTACCAAATAAATGGAGGAAAACATGTGGCACAACAAATAGGTTTTTCGGTAATGTAATGGCAGGGGAAAGATGAGAGAGGTGTCAGGTGCGACAATTATAAAGCAACTTACAAAAGCGGACACAGTGCCAGACTTGACGCAGATTAATAAAAGCAACAACAATGAAGTCTATTCAGGCTTATCTAACGGACACGGCCCACACATCGGACAAAAAACCCAGTGGAAGGCAAAGGCTTTTGCAGCCAGGGAGGGATGGAGTTGAGAGTCACAGTTTTTTGGATACCTGAGCGTTTCGGGGGAGGAATGATTCCGTGGTGCGGGCGACCCGACAAAGTGGTTTGGTTCGGTCCATCTCGGCCGCATCGCGTGGTAAATCGTGTCTGTGGAGTCCAAAGAGCGAGAGATGAGGCCAGTAAGGCAGGACATATAAGAGCTTGCGACGAGGTCGTGTGGCGAGGACCAGTTACAGTAGGCGGGCCGTGAGGCGAGACGTAGGCAGAGCCAGGCAGCAGGAAACTTCGCAAAATTATTCCTCTTTGTTTCTCTCCCAACTTCTTCACCAATTGCAACGACAACTTTGGGAGGTCCGTGCTTTTTCAGCCTCGAGCTCGGGGAGGAGCCATGGCGAAGCCGATGTCATTGTCCGATCCTGAGCACCAGATTGACCTGGGCCTTCTGTGGTCGCCTTTCTGGGTGGGTTTGGCCAGACACTCGTGAATTGCCGCCACGCCCTGCCGTGTCAGTTTGGGAAGGTGGAGCCATTCAGAACCCATAGCGAAACGTTGGGGGATTTTGCCTCAGAAAAAATCCGAGTCTCTGGGATACAGTGGGTTAGTCGGTGGTACGCTGTGGCAGCCTAACGAGGGAGCAAGCGAGGCAATTATCTCAGTGGAATGGAGGGGGATAAATAAAAGGGAAAAAATAGATTTTAAAACCTATACTAAAGCCCATGCAACGCACCCCCGTGTCTTCCCACTACCAATGGAAGGATCTAACGACAGTATATTAATGGCATAACTGACCGGGACACTGTATGTATGCATACGGTTCCGAGAACCGTAACAATATATATATTTTTTTAATGGCTTGATGTCCACCCTTAAGTCGCCTCTGACGACACGCAGGTGAATTACGTGTACTTTTCATAATCCGTGGGCTATACACCGGAGGATTGCCAGGGTGTTCACTAGTAATTACATAGGTCACATGTCTGGCCACTGTTGGATTGAACAAAAAGTCTTTAAATTTTTTCTTTACTTTAACTCTTCTAAATCGACGTGATTGTCAACAATTATCTAGTCATCGGGCGGATATCACGTTTTAAATTTCACCTGTTTTTTTTTATTTTTTTTATATTTATTTTTTTTTTTTTTTTTT
>CM068956.1:116880671-116893218 GCA_035128595.1 Eptatretus atami
TGTAATTGATGAAGGGAATAGTGAATAAGTAGAATATGTATGAAGTATTTAATATTTATTTATGTTTTGTGGGCGGGGCGTGGAGGACCCCAACTGTTGCCGCCATTATAATTTGAAGAAGAAGAAGAAGTTAAAATGGCGGAAAATGGCGGAGCTGATAAATGCGACGGCTCACTGGATCCTCATCCAATGTCCTGAAGCGTTTTCAGATCGATGCAAGACCCTTTGAGTGAACGCCGACCTGGAGGTTTCCTTCTTTGAACTCGTGATTGTACCAGAAACCGGTTGGTTTAAGTTTAGATTGGTTAATTTCCTCATCTTTCTCGTGTCCCGCATCATCGCCATGTTCACGTCCTCACACGAGGAACATAAAATGACCTCAGGGGACGATTAACAATGTTAATTATTCCACAGTTCGCATCCTTAATGGTTCCCATCGTCATTTCTCAACCTCAGGACGCCGATTTTACTCAGTTTTCGACCTCCTGTGAGGAGGTCACGGCTCGGAGTAGTAGTGCACCTCGCTCTCCCCACACGAGCATCTTATTTATTTATTTTTATTTATTATCTTGTGACCACACACTTGTTCCCTTTTTATTTATTTATCTTGTGACCACACTCTTGTTCCTTTTTATTTATTTATTTTATGACCACACTTAGTTCTGTTCCTTTTATTTATTTATTTGTGACCACACACTTGTTCCTTTTTTATTTATTTATTTTTATGACCACACACTTGTTCCTTTTTATTTTATTTATCTTGTGACCACACACTTGTTCCTTTTTATTTATTTATTTATGACCACACACTTGTTCCTTTTTATTTATTATTTTATGACCACACACTTGTTCCTTTTTATTTATTTATTTTATGACCACTATTTCACTTTGTTCCTTTTTATTTATTTATCTTGTATGACCACACACTTGTTCCTTTTTATTATTTATTTTATGACCACACACTTGTCCTTTTTATTATTTATTTTATGACCACACACTTGTTCCTTTTTATTTATTTATTTTATGACCACACACTTGTTCCTTTTTATTTATTTTATTTATATGACACACGCACTTGTTCCTTTTATTTTTTATTTTATACACACTGTCACTTTTATTATTTTATTTTATGACCACACACTTGTTCCTTTTTATTTATTTTTTTTTATGACCATCTCACTGCCACACTTTTTATTTATTTTATAACCATATTACAGATATTTATTTGCTAATGTGACAATGCAAACTAGTGTTTAGTCGCAACGCTCAGCTTTTCTTTTAAGTTTCGATGAGAAAGTTCACAGTGGGGTCCTCTACCCTCAGGCTGATTTCCCCCCAACCCACCACAATTATGAGTGAGCTGGGAGGGGGGGGGATGTTGCATGTCATCGGTGATCTGAGTCAAAAAGGTGGGGGTGATGAAGGAAGGAGTAGAAACTGCAGAGCTCAACATAGAAGGTTGTTTGGTGTGAGAAAAGCTACACCCCCAACAAGCTGGCCACACCTCTCCTCTTCCTCTGTGTCGCTGCATATGGACCAGAAGGCCCATTTACAGCTCTTGGATCTGCCTTCTCTCCACCGGCTCTTCTGGGTTTGGCCCAAACCCTTCAGTCCTGTGTTATGGTGCAAAGTGGGTGTGTGTCTACCTGATGAAGAGGAAGCATACTCCTACTCCCCCCCCCCCCTTGTGGAGAGGAATCTTCGCTCGATGAGTGTTACATTAGATGGAGGGGATTCAGATGTTTTGAACGTGGTGCTGTCCAATGGTGGTACTGGTTGAAATTTTTTTTTTAATCTATTGGTGCAAAGTGAATTGTGACGAGCTGTGGTAGTGGCTCACGTTGAGTAGGTTTTAGTGAGAAGGGCACCCTGGGCCCTGGAGCACACTGTTCCAGAGCCAGATCATGGGCCTGAAGGGGTGATTCTGACTGGTGGACCGGGCACCCCCAGGGAGGGCCATGCACCAGGAAGGGCTTCCCAGAACTGGCTGGAGCAAATAAGCTTGGAGGTTTGCCCCAAGGGCTTGGGAGTGCTGCACCAGAGAAGCAGAGGGTCACACAACCAGCCACTTTGTTGTTTCACAGCACAAGGAGAAATTTTGAGGGCGAGGCCCAAGACTTGATGGAGCACCAACGCATGGAGCGGCATTTAAATTGGTTGCATTGAATCACTGTAAAGAGTGGTTAAAATTGGAGAAATGGGTTTTTGAAAAATGTTCGGATAGTGGGAATCCTTCCCCTTTGCACATTTTGATGTCTGTGGGGGCTGCGATCAACGGGTGGAGCAATTGGCTTTTGGTGAAGACCTTACGAGTTCCAAACTGTGTAGCGTCCGGGGAAGCCATAGTCTCTCTTCCCTCCCACCCCTTCACGGGCTCAAGCCAGCGAGCCATGTAAGCCACATCGCCTCGGGCATTTTATTGTCGATGCACGTTGCCTTGACTCTTCCACCTGGGAGGGACAGATTAGCTTGGAGGCAGGAGCAAGGGATTAGTTAGCTGGATTAGCCATGCCACTCACCTCCCTGTTGGCCATATACCTGCCTGCCACCTGCTCCTGTTTCGCCATGCTGTTCCACATGAGTTTTGCCACTTTTTGTTAATGGGCCATTAAAGGCTAGAACATATTTCGCTGTCTCAAGCGCCAAGGGCCGATTTTCATTTTTGCTTTTTGGTCCAAAAGGCTGTTGCTTGCTGTGTATTGGGTCACATGGACTGTATACCTTTATCATGGGCACTTGTTTTGAAGTATATGTGGCCCCTATGTTTAATTTATGCGGACCCTCCATGGCCACAAATAACTCGTGTAATGGAGAATCCGTGAGGCTAAGTTAGAGCACGCGTTGCTGGAAGGCCCTGCGGTCACCTCAAATACTTGTGCCGGGACTCGAACCCATGATGGGTCGGGTTGGCGGAGGCGGCTGAAATTCCATAACTTTAGACTCTCAGAGTTTTTGCTAAGTTTGAACTCCTGTATGCTCAACTATCAACGCATCAGGCTGTATCAACGAAGCAACCAGGCACTGAGGGCTAGACTATTGACCTCGCGCTTGCGTACTGTGGAATCCCGAATGACGTCGCGGAATTTCACATGCAAACGGATGTTCTCTTGGCAATACAAGGATTGAGGAGGAATGCTGCCATTCACATCTGTAACCGGATAAAGGCACCGGAGTGGTAATCATGGATAAGATTGATTGCATCGACTAAGATGATGGACATTCTGAAAGACGAAACAAAATTTAAATATCTGTGCAGTGTAACGGAACATGATCGCACACTCAAGTGGAAGGTCAATTGTCAGACTGTTACAGCTTCTCAAACGTGGAGAACGATCAAAGGAGGTGCACGACAGATTAAACCTGTTGGAGCCCAACGTCAAAGAATGTACAGCCTGCCGAAGATTCACAAGGAGAATTCCCTTAAGACCGATACTGTCCTGGTGCGATCAGCACAACATGAACTTGCCAAGTGGTTGGGAGAGGTACTGCAACTAGTATTGGATTCACTTTCTCATTTTCATGGTTAAGGATCCTTAACATTTGCAGAATCAAATAGAGCTAAAACTCCAACAGTGAGGACCAACATCATTGCATCCTTTGATATTAAAAGCTTGTTCACGAATGTACCATTGACTGAGACGATTTGAGATATGCGCACATTTGCGTGTATCACACCGATCTGGAACAACCGATGATCTCGGAACACGTCTTCGTGGAATTTATGAACATCAGCAACAAGGAGGTGGAATTCAGTTTTTTAACATGATGTATGTTCAAACGGACGGTGTGCCCATGGGTTCTCATTAGGCCTCAGCTCTTGCAATATCTTTGAAGGCTATCACGAAATGCAGAAACTGGTCGGCAAGGGGTCGATTCCCCCATCGTATTCTATTGGTATGGTTGATGACATTTTTTTTTGTTGAGTCTTGGACGGCATGTGACGATTCTCAGGCATGGCTCAACTCCTCCATCCAGTGCTGAAGTTTACCACGGAGCTGGAATCGTCAAAACACATTACCGTTTTTGGATGTTTTGGTTGATAGATCCAACCTTGTTTCACAACATCCGTCTACCGGAAGCCGACTTTCACAGGCGTATACTCGGCGGGACTCCTGCAGCTCCATGAGAAACAAATTGCTTGATCAATATCCTGGTTAACAAGCACAGATGATTTGTTCACCTTGATCTTCCTGCTGAAATTGACAAAATCATGAATATACTCGGTGAGAATGGTTATCCTGAGCATATAGTGAAGAGATACGTGCACAAGTTTCTAAACACGACAAAAGATTTGGTCTGGCAAATGTCCAGTCTATATCAGGATGCCCTGGAAAGGGCAATCATCACAAGGTTTGAGTACAAATCAAACATATTGTATCCAACACGTTCTGGCTGTGCAACCCCGAGTAATCTTTACCTCTTGCAGTTTGCTGACCTCGGTCAACAAGGATGTGCTACCCACCTCACAAACCAGCAATGTTATTTATGAGTTTAACTGCCGATGTGGAGCTCGGTACGTGGGCCGCACAACACTTAAGATTGTCTGATCAGTAAAACCAACACGTCCCCTTGGCGATCTCGAAGAAATATTTTGGGTGAGGGTTTAGAACACGATCAGTGCGAGCATGGTAGAAATATCCAGCGAACACCAGCCACTGTATCTGCTTCATCTGCCATTGCCAAGCACCTGGTGTCAACCCTATCTGTGCAGACCAGTACAATGCAGATATGTTCAGGATATTGAGCCGAGGTCGGAGCTCATTTCATATTTTCGTTTGTTAGAAGCAACCTTCATTCCTTGGCACCATCCAATATTATGTCGTCAAAGAATTTGTACGGCTCTGTGTCTTCAGCATGGAAAGATCAAGGGAAGTACGGTAACAAATGGTGAATGGACCTGAGGGGAAACCCATCCCCCCTCTCTCCAGGATGCGGTTGCAACGTCAATCATCGATGATCTCTGCTCCAGCCATGGGAGCTCGAGGTGAAGATGATGAGCCGACCAATGGGCGTTCGGATTAACCGTGACATTACGGTTGAACCAATCAGTGTCTACCTTATTGATACTTCTGTATAAGGCACATGCCTGCACTTCCTCCTTCACTTGCTGCGATTTTTACCCTGAAGAGCGCAGCACAAAAAGTTTCGTGTCACGATTTGTCGTGTTTGTTTGTATCCATATTAATGTTCTGCAGTCCAAACATCTGTTTTACTCTTCAGAGAAGAGAAAAAAAGAAGAAGAGGAGGACCTCCTGTGCATGCACCTCACCCCAACCACATGTTTGTGAAAATTCCATCTGGATTTAGAATTGTACAAGTTGCATGCTTTAGTGAGTGAATGCATAGGATTAGTGGAGCGACACATCAGACTTTGGTTGAAGACTGTTTTCAATTTTGTTGTCATTGGGATTCCAGATGAAGGTGGGAGTAATTTTGTGTGACGTGTGTGGCCATGCCCAACATTGCTCCCTTTCTTGAGCGCATGCTCGAGAGAGTCTTAGAGTATGGTGGTGGGTGGTTTGGAAATGACTCCTGTGGCATAAAAATGCTTAATAATGACGTAGTTATTTCCTTAAAGTGAATGTCTAGCTGTAATTGTTAGTCAGACATTTTTGGATGTCAAAACTGATGTAGATGCATTCTGGGAAGCCAGAAGTTTACAGCTGCTGCAAGCTTACATCACTCTGCGAAGATTGCATCGTGTTGTAAGCTTGTACTGCGTTGAGGTTCATATAGAGCCACGAGTATATCGGTGTGACCAGGCCAATCTTCTTCTCAACATACAAGTGCTACTCGTTAAGGAGGATTGGAAGTGTTTCTCAAAGTCCCACATTGTACCGGGAACTCAACTTGGTGCTGATTGTTTTTCATGGGATGGGGGTTACAATGGACTCCCTGCAGCGTTTACTCCTACATTACCATGTGATCATCGGTTCAAAGTCTGAATTTGAGTTTCACACCATGTCAAGGAATCCTTCAAAAAGATGATGACAGTGAAGGAATATATAGAAGAACACAGACACTGGAGCAAGTTCTTCCACCAGAGAACCAAACTTATCTGATCATGCAGCTGCACAGCAGTACTTCTCACCTGATGGATACCATTATGTCATGTTTCATCAAAGGAAAGTAAGGTTGACAAGCTACGTGAGCAGAAACAGCTGGCAATTAAAATTTCTTTGTAACTTCATCAAGCCTGGAGGTTTTAAGGAGGCCGACACCAAATAAACAGGTAATCCACAAGCCTCAGACAAGCAAGCAATCTTCCCTGGAGAATTTACGTATCTTCATTTGAAGTCTGATAATGGAGAATCTTGTCAATCGACACTCTACAGCAAGGACAACACACAATACATTAATGGAGAAAACTTAGAGGAAGCTTGCATCCAGTGCAGTTCTTGTCAAATATGCCGATGAACAATCTACTCAAAGCCATGTCAGCCCTTGATCATGTTAGTAGCACGAGACCACACTGTACAACCTAGCAAACTGCCATCGTGGGCCCTCAATTTGGTCAAGGATGAAGATATTGATGACCATTATTGACGTCAGAGCATCGATGACAGTTTGCCTGGACCTTACTGCAGGAGTTTCAGGATTCTTTGGTCAGGAGAGGCCGGTGTGGTGGTTAGGCTGATGAGTATGTTTGTATCCCCTTTGAACCCATACGCTTTGAAAGTATTATATTATTGTGGGACTTCCTTCTGCAGTGGAGGATAGACTACATTGTCTGGCGATCGTTATTTCCCATATTGCATTTTCAGAATACGCATGAGCTAATTCAATTGTGATTGTAGGATATTACGCTGTTGCATGTGTTGAAAACTGCCGGCTTCCTTCCTCACATGGTGCACGTCGAAAACCGCTTTCCCCTCAAACCCTACTTCATGTTCTTCCTCGCAATCTGTTTTATGTTCTTTTAAGTGTTTTGACAGGCCATCATGCACACATTTGGGTGGGAAAAGTCACGGCGCCACACCGGCACAAACGAGGTGAAATTCTGGGAGGGTTGCCCCAGCAAGGGACTGAGTCATGGGGCAATAGAAGTCGAACGGGAGGGGTTAGTGTTGTGAGGTGGGGGCTGAAGCTGTAAATGGGGTGAGATGCAAACAGTGGGGGGGGGGGGTCAGATTCTACACACACTTGCTGGAAGCCTGCACGTGGACTCTGGTGTTTTTCATCCAACGATCATTTGCCGTCCATAGCCTCCAGCCACTATCTCCCCCTACCATTCCCCAGTCTGCTGCGCCACTTCCCTTGAGCCGGTTTCGGTCACAGATGAGCAGTAACTGCAAGGCCAATTTGTTAGCTGCGTCAAAGTAGCTGCCTCATCTGAACAAGCTGCCTCAAAGTGGACACAGTCTGCAGTATTTCTCTCCTGTCCAATCTCACTTGTCTATCTACTGAGGTGTGTCTGAGGTCTTGATGTTTTAATGAATGAAGGAATATGCCAGTTTTCTTTGGCTTGTGGACACGTATGGGTAGCGGGTGTGTTATTCATTGTGTTGCTTCTTATCCATATTCCCACCCGTTGTTTGAACACACAATAAATCACTTTTTGTGGGTGATTTGAGTTCTCATTGCTCATTTCAGTTATATTTGTTGTGGGGCGGGTATCGTTTGGCGAGCACTACCGCTAGGGGGAGCAGTAGAGTCGGTCTCCACCGGAATTGGTCGTGACCCTCGACAAGTCCGAAAGGCACTGCGCCCCTTACAGGACCATGATCGCCAATAATTCAACGCGTGGGTTAGGGTTAATTGCCAACTTCAAATAACCCAAGTCCACGCGGCAAAGCTTACGGGGAATTCACCACCTCTCTGACAGGCCTCGAGCGGACGAGTCGCTTATCGTGCTCGAACCGTGTTAACCCGAGCGGATGGTTACCGAGGCCTGTCGTCCAAATTAACATTTACTGCTTCGCTATTTCTCAACACGCACCATGCTAACCAATGAAAGAAACACAAACGATCTGGAACATTTAACAAAAGGGTTTATTTATAATGGGGAGAGGAAGACGAAGAGCAGAGTTATCACGAAATATGCAATGTCCAATGAGCAATCACTTAAACATTTCTTCTTATCGGACTTGGTGCCACACACAATGGGGCAGTTCCTTTTATTGTGCCCTACAGTCGGAGGGAAGAGCCTGTTCTTGTACCTGCCCGCCTCGTGCGGTAACGTTGATCTTGTTCGTGGCGGGACTCGAACCCGCGCCGATATACCGAGCACCGAGGGAACTCCGCCCACATGCATGTTCGCATGCTCATCGTGCGGAGGAATGGTCCATAGTGTTGTTATTTTTGTGGATATAAATTTCTAGAGCTAAGAAAAGACTGCTCAGCGCGTACGTACACTTAATCACCCATTAAACAGATGACGGGACCACCTAGAAACACATACTTACCGATATAACTGATCTATAGGACCTTGGCTGTTGTGTGCAGTAAGTCTTTCAAATTTGTAACAATTATATGTCTGTTAAAGGACAGATTAGGTTCGGTGAGATTAGTGCCCAGTCAAGACTGTGCCTGTGTCGGAGCAACCATTGCTCGGGGTGCGACTTTGGGAATACGGACATGCGCACTGATTACCATGCCGCCTGTTTGATTTAGTGTTTCATTGAATACGGTGTCGTGACAAACGGGCCTCATAATCTGGCTCTGTGCACACAAATCGTTTGGCCAGCGCGACCACTTTGTGTGTTCGTCGGATTCGGACCCGGCAACTGGGCTGGACCTGATGGCTACAACATTATCATTTAAAAGTGCACATAATGCTAATTCGGGCAACATTCTTTACTTGACTCTATTCTTCATCGCAAACCTCAATTTAGTTCTTTACCTGAAGCAACCTTTAAATTTGTCAGTAATTGGCTGATTTACCGACTCCTCAGATCAACTGTGCGCTGTACTCCGTTCATGGAGTTTCAACCTTTCAGCTCAAAAACTCTTCAAACAGGTGAGTACACAACCCTTGCCTTAGGTCCACATCATTAGATCCATAACGACACACACTCCAACACACAGATTGATTGCAATATCCTCTCCCATTTCTTTGGGAATGGACGAGACGAATAGGTTTTTATTTTATTTTGGCAATTATCATACTCTGTTTGAAAGTTGCTACATGCAGCAATACCAGATTTACTACTCTTTTACTTCTGTTTTCAAATACGTCGACACAATCCCACTCGAACGTCGCCGACGGCATCCATCCTTTCTCCTATCCGTTGCTTCAGCATTCGCCTTACCCACCCTGTACACAACTACTTTGCGTTTTGCTGTACTGTCGAGTGGCTGAGAGGCACCATAAAGTGTTACCTTCAAAGTGAAATTGGATGTATTCGTCGGATGGATGCTGATCGTTTGCGGTTGATGTTGGGTTTGTTGCCTCCAATTACGGTGCGTACCATCTATAAAAAAAAGTCGACGTTCATTGCAAGTTGTGCTTGTTGACCGCTTCCGGAAGAGGTACTGAAGGTAAGACGATTCGAACTCGAAATTATGTTTTCTTTTTATTTAAGTATATCTGGTAATTTTTATTTTATTTTAATTATTTGTTGTATAATTACTTCTGTTACCGAAGGTGGAATGGAGGTTATGTTTCGCCATTATTTGACTGTGAGCACGATATCTCAAACAGGTATGTATTGGTGGACAGGTTGCTGTGTGACAAGAACAGATTGATTCAATTTCGGTGGATGATCTGGATCTGAGAATTTTTGAAGAGATTCTTCACCATTGAGAGTTGATTTGTCACAAAGTATGATGCAGCCTTCGAAAGGGTTTTCGTTACTGATGAGATTGAACCACATGGTGAAATGGAGAAAAGTATTGTTTTGTCAACAAAGCTTCACAATTCCGGTGTGAGCACAAGGTCTTCGAAAAAGGCGAGGTTTAAAAGCGACAAAAAATGGTCATGGCATCCCTGTAAGGTAATCCAATTTTGGGCATGGCTTTTGAGAATAGTTATATCATCATACATCCTTGAATAGTTTAATACGTGTATCCCTCCTCTCTATCGTCTACTTCATCTGTATCTTGTTTGGCGTACGATTATATTATTTGTAAATTATTCCATTCGTGCACGTTGAGAAACTGACCTTGGATTTCGGAAAAGGTGTGTTTCATGCTGTTGGTATGTGGAAGTTTTTTGGAGGTCTCATTCAGTTATGAAAAAAACCATTAATAATCTCACATCGTGTTTGAAAGGGCAGATTATACCACAGGCCAAGTTTGTTTATTTATTTTGTCAACATTGCTACCTTTTTATGCCTCTGCTGATGAAGTTGCCAGAGGCATTATGTTTGCATTCATTGACTGCTTTATCCGATCAGTATTGAAAAATGTTGAGGTCATCTCGGGCTAAACTGATATTGGAGGCAAATTGAGCATCGGTCACATGGTTTGGCAGCTCATGTTGTTTTTAACATTAAAACTTTCAAAAATCCTCGTCTCCAAAACAGCTGAACAGATCTGAGGTGAAACGTTACAGATGTGGATGCCTCCATTATAACAAAATTTCTCTACCTTCTGATGTCATCGGTCACATGTTTGTCAACCACATTGGATTTACCCAAAACCTTAAAATCATCTTCTCCAAATGGCTTGACAGATCGAGGAGAAACTTCTCCCATATATTCCTCAAGCCTTGGGGATCACCAGGGTGTTCACACAAAACACACATGCACACAAACATTTAAGGCCATTTATCCCTGCAAGAACAAGGGTTAGTCTTGTGGGTCCCATGATGATCTTCTATCATGGTTCCCTTTTTTGAGGCAAATTGTTTTGTGGCCCGGGGTCTGGCGGAAACCCACACTAGGTGGGGGAAACTATGTCGATTCCCACCATACTCCGTGACGCGGCGGGTCGCTTAACCGACCGTGGACACCAATACCTCAGACCGCGTGGCGTAGGGTGCTCCTGTCTGGAATCAAGTTACCTAATTAACCACGTGGTTTCGACTACCGGGGAACCACGCCCTCGGTACGCCTTACCCGAACGGGATCACTCTTAACCAACTACCTTTCGGATCGGATGCAGTCGAGCGCACTGCCAAGACGTACCGGCGAGAAGGAACGGATTATCGGGAAATGAAAGAGCTGCGGTAAACTCAGATTCGAAAGCCCATGCTTGGACAATGGAGGAAAAGACAAAGCAAACGAGCTGGGAACATTTCTACAATACTTATTTACAAATAAATGGGAAAAGCTATGTGGCCAACAAAAGGTTTTATCGGTAATGTAATTGCAGGGGAAAGATAGAGAGGTGTCAGGTGCGACACATTATAAGCAACTTAACAAAAGCGGACACAGTTGCCAGACTTTGACGCAGATTAATAAACACAACAATGAAGATCTATTCAGGCTTATCTAACGGACAGGCCCACACATCGACAAAAAAACCCAGTGGAAAGGCAAAGGCTTTTGCAGCCAGGGAGGATGGAGTTGAGATCAACAGTTTTTTGGTACCTGAGCGTTTCGGGGGAGGATGATCCGTGGTGCGGGCGACCCGACAAAGTGGTGTGTTCGGTCCATTCTCGCCGCATCGCGTGGTAAATCGTGTCTGTGGAGGTCCAAAGAGCGAGAGATGAGGCGAGTAAGGCAGGACCATATAAGAGCTGAGCGAGGTCGTGTGGGCGAGGACCAGTACAGTAGGCGGGCCGTCGAGGCGAGACGTAGGCAGAGCCAGGCAGCAGGAAACTTCGCAACAATTCTCTTTGTTTCTTCCTCCCAACTCTTCACAATTGCAACGACCAACTTTGGGAGGTCCGTGCTTTTTCAGCTCGAGCTCGGGAGGAGCCATGGCGAAGCCGATGTCATGTCCGATCCGAGCACCAGATTGACCTGGGCCTTCATGTGGTCCCTTTCTGGGTGGGGTTTCGGCAGACACTGAATTGCGCGCCCAACCCCTGCGTGTCAGTTTGGGAAGGTGGATGCCATGCAGAACCCATAGCGAAACGTTGGGGATTTTGCCTCGAAAAAACCGAGTCTCTGGGATACCAAGTGGGTAGTCGTGGTACGCTTGTGGCAGCGTAACGAGGGGAGCAAGCGAGGCGATTTCTCAGTGGAATGGAGGGGATAAATAAAAGGGGAAAAAATATTTTAATAACCTAACTAAAGCCCATGCAACGCCCCCCGTGTCTTCCCACTACCAAGGAAGGATCTAACGACAGTATATTACATGCATAAACTGACCGTGGACAACTTATGTATGCCATACGTTCCGAGAACCGTAACATATATATATTTTTTTAATGGCTTGGATGCCACCCTTAAGGTCGCCTCGAACGACACGCAGTGAATACGTGTACTTATTCATAATCGGGGCTACACCGGAGGATTGCCAGGTGTTCACGTAGTAATTAATAGGTCACATGTCTGGCCACGTATGGATTGAACAAAAAGTCTTAAAAATTTTTTTTATCTACTCTTCTAAATCGACGTGATTGTCAACAATTATCTAGTCATCGGGCGGATATCACGTTTTAAATTTCACCTGTTTTTTTTTATTTTTTTTATATTTATTTTTTTTTTTTTTTTTT
>CM068956.1:116919834-116931242 GCA_035128595.1 Eptatretus atami
AAAAGAGAAGAGATTGCTCTCTTCAGAAATGTGGGACTAAAACTCGCACACATTACTAGACATCACAGCTGTTGTCAACATGAATGGATCTGATGTCTCAGAGGCAGTTATTGGATTGCACGCTTTCACTGGTTGCGACTCCGTCAGTGCCTTCGCAGGTTGTGGGAAAATGAAAGCATTCAAACTGGTCAAAGCAAATCAGAATTTCCAGAGTCTCTTTAAGGAGCTTGGCCAACAGTGGAGTCTTTCGTCTTCTCTTCAAGCTCGATTGGAACGTTTTGTTTGTGCCATGTATGATGCTACATCTGGAGATGCTTCAGTCAACGAGTTTCGGTACAAACTATTTGTGCAAAGAAAGGTGAGAAAGAGTCCTACAGTTACCGCCATGTGCAGATTGTCTTGGAAAACATGCACGGCGAGCAAATTATCAAACCAATTTGGAGACAGAGTTTGATGAACGATCCCAAGACGCCCAATCCTGCAGGCTATGGCTGGAAATTCGTTGGCGATGGTGATGACAGACACTTAGCCGTAGACTGGATGGATGGTGCACCGGCCCCCGACGCTGTTCTTGAGATGCTGTCCTGCAAATGTCGGAAGTCCTGTCGAGTTCCTCAATGTCCCTGTGCTGCAAATGGATTGAAGTGTTCTGACATTTGTAGTTTGAGCCCATGTGAAAACCAACCAATGAACGACGGTACAGACAGCGAAATGGAGTTGAGCAGCGAAGACGATTATGAAACTGAAGACTATTAGTTCAAATATTCCAAGATTGTGTACTTTCATTATTGTGTTTGAATAACAATAATAATGTGTTTGTCTTATAACATGCCTTATATTTATTTCTGTGTTGCTGTTACAGCTGCGACATTTGAAATCTGGACCAAATGATCAACTTGATGTCGAAAGCACATAATTACATATTTTCTATGATAGAATTTGTTTCCTATATACAGTGGGAGAACAAGTATTTGATACACTGCCAATTTTGCAGGTTTTCCCACTTACAAAGCACGTAGAGGTCTGTAATTTTTATCATAGGTACACTTCAACTGTGAAAGACGGAATCTAAAACAAAAATCCTGAAAATCACATTGCATGATTTTTAAATAATTAATTTGCATTTTATTGCATGAAATAAGTATTTGATACATCAGAAAAACAGAACTTAATATTTGGTACAGAAACCTTTGTTTGCAATTACAGAGCTCAGACGTTTCCTGTAGTTTTAACCAGGTTTGCACAGACTGCAGCAGGATTTTGGCCCACTCCTCCATACAGACCTTCTCAGATCCTTCAGGTTTCGGGGCTGTCGCTGGGCAACACAGACTTTCAGTCCCTCCAAGATTTTCTATTGGGTTCAGGTCTGGAGACTAGCTAGGCCACTCCAGGACCTTGAGATGCTTCTTACGGAGCCACTCCTTAGTTGCCCTGGCTGTATGTTTTGGGTCGTTGTCATGCTGGAAGACCCAGCAACGCCCCATCTTCAATGCTCTTGTTGAGGGAAGGAGGTTGTTGGCCAAGATCTCGCGATACATGGCCCATCCATCCTCCCCTCAATACGGTGCAGTCGTCCTGTCCCCTTTGCAGAAAAGCATCCCAAAGAATGATGTTTCCACCTCCATGCTTCACGGTTGGGATGGTGTTCTTGGGGTTGTACTCATCCTTCTTCTTCCTCCAAACACGGCGAGTGGAGTTTAAAACAAGCTCTATTTTGGTCTCGTCAGACCACATGACCTTCTCCCATTCCTCCTCTGGATCATCCAGATAGTCATTGGCAAACTTCAGACGGGCCTGGACATGTGCTGGCTTGAGCAGAGGGACCTTGCGTGCGCTGCAGGATTTTAATCCATGACGGCGTAGTGTGTTACCTATGGTTTTCTTTGATACTGTGGTCCAGCTTCTTCAGGTCATTGACCAGGTCCTGCCGTGTAGTTCTGGGCTGATCCCTCACCTTTCTCATGATCATTGAGGCTCCACGAGGTGAGATCTTGCATGAGCCCCAGACCGAGGGAGATTGACTGTTATCTTGAACTTCTTCCATTTTCTAATAATTGCGCCAATAGTTGTTGCCTTCTCACCAAGCTGCTTGCCTATTGTCCTGTAGCCCATCCCAGCCTTGTGCAAGTCTACAATTTTGTCCTGATGTCCTTAGACAGCTCTCTGGTCTTGCCCATTGTGGAGAGGTTGGAGTCGATTGATTGAGTGTGGACAGCTGTCTTTTATGCAGATAAGAGTTCAAACAGGTGCAGTTAATACAGGTAATGAGTGGAGAATGGGAGGGCTTCTTAAAGACAAAACTAACAGGTCTGTGAGAGCCGGAATTCTTACTGGTTGGTAGGTGATCAAATACTTATTCATGCAATAAATGCAAATTAATTTTTTTTAAATCATACAATGTGATTTTCAGGATTTTTGTTTTAGATTCTCTTTCACAGTTGAAGTGTACCTATGATAAAAATTACAGACCTCTACGTGCTTTGTAAGTGGGAAAACCTGCAAAATCGGCAGTGTATCAAATACTTTCTCCCACTGTATGTAAGGTGTCATTTATTGACAAGGTTCAAATTATATTAAGATGTATTCAAGGTACTGTTATTATAGTGCCTGAGTTGAAGTTTCTAATGTCGTTCTACATGTTGGAAGACACATTTTTTCTAAGTGAAGAAAAACATTTGTTTCGCATCAAGGGGTCCGCAGTATTTCATGTCGCGTGTCTGTGAGTGTTTTATTTTTATTCTTATGTTTATAGACTATTGCAACAGTACAGATTTTTGCATTTCAAGCCTACAGACAGACTAAGGAATGAACGATTTTGAATATATGTTAGAAAAACACGTAATCTATTTCTATCTACCACCAGTACAATATTTTTTAAATGTTCAGGGATAAGGCCACAACTCGAAAAGCGATGAGTGAATCAACACTTATACTCCACACTGTAAGGAAATTCCCTGTATACGATTACCAGACAAGTGCATGGCCGAGTCCTGGCTAGGCTATTGATGTATCCAAATTTCATCAATAGATGTGATCAGCCACTGATACTAACACCTATATAGAATATTTTAACATAACACATAGACACTAATATCGCTTTTTTCAATTTTGATGTAATCCACTTGTTTGCTGGCATGAACAGGAAGGGTTTGATTACATCATAAGTGGTTTATATGGAAGTCCTCATATATATAAACTATATATATATATTATATATATATATATAAATATAATAATATTATATATACATATTGACAACAAAATCACTCCTTTATGGGGACTATTTCCAAAGTTATGACACTTTTTTATTTGGTGGAATGTTGGATTTTACATTTTGAAAGAGTTTCAATTTACTTTATCTATTTCAAAGTAGTGTAATTAACATCATAGTAATGAAATATGCAGCTACATATGCATATCTCGCCATGTGGATTAAAATTTCTCAAATATTGAAAAACAACAGGAATTCAGCGTCGGTCATTTTGAATTTGGCTAATTAAACGCTTCAGCTACTCTGTTTTGTTTGCTATCATGCATTTCCACAACATAGATGTCATAAGCTTTCCAATGATACCAAACACAACCGGGCACTAATTTGGTACCGCCAAAGTGGTCGGCCTCATGGACTAACTCCCACCATCCCGCCTCTCTCATACTCTAAATCGCCCCGTTGGTAATCTGTCAATGTTCTCTGAAGTATTTATGAGTGGCTGCTGTGCATGTGGCAAATATCCCCCACAAATGGGAAGAACACGAAGAGGGTTGCATACACAGTGTGGAACAGCATGTCAGTGGCTGTATCGGGACACAAGGCATCTTGCAAGACTTGAAGGTTCTGGAAATTGGGGCACGTGAGGCTGCACCCTCCTCGTCCTTCGTGGCTGACAGGATCGAGAGGGCAGGACGATGCTCGTGGACGGAGTGTTCATTTTCCACAGACGCTCGACACCAACTGCTCAAACTTTTTTCTTCACCCTCACATGCTTTTCCCTTCTCCCACGAGTCTTCTGCATAGTTGCATCTCTTTTCCTTCTCTCATGAGCTTTTTCCTTTCCTCTCGTGAGCTCTTTCCGTCACAGCTCGTGCGAGCCTGCCCCGTTCACTTCTTTGCACTCTTGCCCTGTTGTTCTTCACAGCGCTCTCCCCCCCCCCTCCTCTCATGAGTCTTCTCCGTCTCTCATTGGTGTGCGGCCGATGGGGGTCGGTCCATGACGTGGCATGTGGAAAATTCCACGTCATTCTGAGGAAACGCTCGGTACAGCCCTCGCCCCTCCCTTCACACGCACAAGGCCGCGACAGAGGCTACCGATCCCTCCCTCACACGCAGGCATTCCGTCATACAGTTCTTTCGCACCTCATAGACCACGAATACTAAGCGTCATGCACTGTGCCATGACCATGTGTAAAAGAATGGAATTAAAACGGAGAGATTCCACCGGACCGAGGGATGACCGAACGGCCACAGGGTTGAAGGTAAAACCAATGTGGTGAAGGAGGGATTGTCGGAAGGATGTTTGGTGAAGGGGAGAGTTATTGGTGGATTGAGAAAGGCAGAGGGGAGGGGGAGGATGGAAACGGACCGATGGGGAAAAGGAGGAATGATTGAAAGTAACAGAGCGGGAGGGGGGAACCATTACACTGGAAAAATACAACCTAGCTAACGCATGTCCCCACTGAACAACCTCTCACCAACGGACCAAGGACTACCTACACAAAGACAATTGAAATAACTAATCCTCAGGTCCCCTACGTGTCCAAATATACTCTCCCCCTGGGGTAACTTTTCAAAACCAGAACAATATTTCAAAAATTTACTGGATCAGGCATTGTGTGTGGTGGAGGTGTGTGCTCCACTGAGTGCCCTTCCAGTTTAGAAATGTGTTTACATGCTGGAGAATTTCATTTTCACACCGAATATACATATATATATTTTCACACACACATTTTCGGAAAGATTTGTGTTTTATTCAACATGAGCAGTCTCCCCCTGCCCCCTTTCTGTTGGAATGATATGGGTGCACAAGGGGAATTTTAAGTGGAGTACAATCTTTACTGAAGTTAATTAAGTGACTAAATTGATGTAACGGTAATTTCTGGTTTGAAAGTGTTTTGCTTCCAGTGTGATGAGCGCTTTTATTAATTTCGAGCAGAGTACCTTTCCCCTGGGTGGGTCGAGTTTGCACAGGACTTGCTGAAAAGAGGTAGAGTCCGTATTTTTTAAGAAGACTCGATGTTTGCGAGATGTGTGCTTAAAAGGTTCTTGATGGTCGAAAGGTCGAAAAAGGGTACGTTAACAACATTAGTGTCGAAGGGATCAAAAGGGTCTAATCTCTCAAGCATGTAAAAAGGTCAAGTGGTACAAGCAGTCACAAAGCCATTCTGTCTCTAATCTGTCTTTTGGGTAGCGAGTACGAAATGATTACTGGCGCCGACAGGAGTATAAGATCGAAAGCTTCGCCTCTAAGTTCTAATTACAAGGTTCAAGTCGTGGCGTGTTCTTTAAAGGGCTCGTGTCCAGCCCGGTTATTGCTGGTAGATCGCGCGCGAGAGGCGCGTCCGTCTGCACCCTACCTTCGGTGCCGTCATTGCACGCCAGTCTTCCGTGCTACCTCTTTAAGAGTCTTCGCGTTGACGCCGGCGCTCTCAGCCATGTCTAAATGCGCCCTGTCGACAAGTTCGCCCTTCAAAGCTATATTCCAATAGCTATGTAATCAGTAGATGTACGTTGCGTCAGCGTGTCACTGAAGATCAAATAGACATCTTGTGACACACAGACATGAAGTTCATGAGCCCTTAATATATATATATAATATTAAGATGTTCTACAACTGATTTACAAATGTTGTTGGACAAACCTTTTCGACGTGCCCACATTGTATTGGTACTGTTCATACTTTGATGATCTAACATTATAAATGGTACGTATTTTATATAAATATATATATATATGTGTGTTGTTGCTCTCAATTGGCCCCGTGACTGCCCTGCAAGGACACGGCTGATAATATTCCACCGTGAACCACAGCCATGTAGGTCTGGCCCTTGGCAAATGTGTGTGGTGGCCCTGCCCTATCGGGCTGATTGACATTTGTAGTCTCACCCACCTCTGAGTCCTTCCTCTTCCTTCACAAAGGAATGCAGTTTTGTGTGCTTTTCATGGAATCCTTTCAGGCAATTAAAATTGCAATCGATCAGTTTGCACCTTCCCACTATAAAATGCAGTAGATTGGTGTTAAAATCAAGTTTGTAGCTTAAACCAATTTTGAGTTCGGCTGTCTGAAAAAAAAAAAAGAATGACCAACGGGCACTTTTAGGTTTCATTTTTCTTGTTCAACGATGACCCAAGGTTTAATGAGGGTTATTGGATGGATGAGGAATTCTCTGCAGATGACTGGTCGGTAATTTATCGGTTTATATATTTTATCTTAGTTTATTTGTTTGTTTGTATATATATATATATATAAGATTTATGTTGTCTTGAGCTGATCAAGTGTCCGGGCCATCCCAACATAAGTCTCCCGACTTATTGATGGTACAATTTCATGTTCAATGATATGATTTTAATTTGAGCCTTCCCCTTCCCTCTGACGCCTCCATCGCCCCCTCCATTGATCTTAAAGAAAAGAAAAGAACGAAAATATTTTCCATGTACAAAACCATTCTTACCCAAACTTTGTGTCTTTCAACCCCCTCTCCACTCCTGCTTGAAGGTCCTCATAAATTTGCATAATTGTTCTTTCTCTTTTATCCAGAGTGAATCTCATGATCTTCCTTTTCCCAACCTGGAGCAGCCTTTCTCTTTGCCAGACGAGATCATGGCTGTGAGAGAGAAGAAGGATGGTGAGGGTCACGGGGTTATTGTTGGGTATGCGAAGGAAGGCCTGTGATTATAAGCTGATTTACCAGGGGGAGCTTCCCAATTATGAAGCAAACGGTTTTCCTGTTAGAGTTTTTTTAGATTGTTAAGGAACATGTGGTGAGCGAGCTCACGGTCTAATAATCTGCACTTCACTTTGAGTAAAATGGATATAGGTTTAAACGATATCTGATTATCTTCGCAATTTGCCAATTTGCACAGCTGAAACGAGGAAATTGTCTTTAACCTATTACCCGCGGAACGTTATTGAAAAACTACTGTTGTTTGTCACCTGGTCGTCGCATGCTCACTCCCGCTGTATTTGTGAAAATTTTACAAGTAAAAGTTACACATCAAGAGGTCATTTGTGATAGCAACCTTTTAATAGGAACCTTCAAATGCAGTTAAACCAATTCTCTCCCAATAGAAATGTATATACTCTTTGCAGACTTTTTGTGCATTCTCGCACACCGATCTTGCCCGATTTTCCTGTCACTTGTCTGAGCCAGACGATGGTACGACGACACTTGCGCTGCTCTCTCCTGGTATCGGTGGTCGTTCCACATATTATACTTGCCACGAGTCCATGCCAGGCATTGCTTGGCTCTTCGATATGAATGTAGTGGTTCAGCGCAACCAGTCTTCCATTCTGACTGGTGAAATTCAACTCTTTCCAAGCTTCCTCAAGGATTGCTACGGTGTCCTGGAGTTCGTTCGAGAAATTTCATGGACGTGATTGTTACAGTCTCACAGCATCATGAGCAGTCATTAATACTATATGCCTGAAGATGGCTAACGCCAGCCCTGCAGATTTTACCTTTTACAGGTGTGTGAGTGTGACAAATATCAGTTATTGCAACTTCATCTGCTTTGTTTTTTGTCGTACAGGATTTCAGGAGTGTGTTGGGATTACTCTGCAGGACAACTATCCTTGTGATATTGAAGGGGTTGAGAGGCAGATGAATTGTTTTCTTGAACGTGTTGGACACAAGTTGTGAGGTTTTAGTTCTTTTTTACCCTCCAATCAATGTTCCGGACACTTGAGTTACGAGAAGGAGTGGTGTGGCTGGTTATCATTCACGGAGTTTTAGGTTTAGCCTAGAATATTCAAGTTAGTATTAGCTTCTTGTCCTTCCGTGTGTGTTTACTGTGGTGTAGAGAGAGCTGTGCAACAAATTGTTTTTTGTGAAGGTAAAGGGGAACGCAATTCTTAGCGACCTGACTCTATTAATGTTATCCTTTATGGGTGTTCATTCAGACGATTTACCAGGTACCATGGCAGTCGAGCGCGGTAGCTTATGATCACTGTCGGTTCACAAACTTGATGCATATTATAGCTGGTTTATAACTGCAGGTAATGATGAAAGGATAGTGATTGAATGGTACAATGCTCATCCCAGATCGTAGCAAAGGGCAGGTATGTAATATTCAGTAGGGCAGCAATAAACGTTCCAAATGTCTCTTGATAGCAGTGTGAAGTCATCATCTTCCTTGTTGTCGCGTTTCGTGTAATAGTTCTGTTTGGTGAAGTCTAAAGTGAAACGACTAAATATTGTTGAACGTGTTAAAGGCGCATTGTTGCGATAGGAGGCTGTATTAGTCGCTGCGTAGCATCATTGCAGCATAAATTAAAGGTCCCGTTGTGGATATTTTTGGTCATGAGAAGCGTACAATGCTAATACTTCAAGTGACTAATGATTCAATAGAAACGTTTAGGTGGACAAATCTGGAAATTGGTGCGGAATTGTGTGTTATGAACACATTTATACATTTTATATAATAAAGTAGACTGTCCCGACGAATCCTCATATAACACCAATTGTTGTCATGAGATTTTTGGTACAATATGACCGGACATTGAACCTGCATTATCATATTGGTCATTTATTCGTTAAGTTATGAGGCCTATCGTGGGAATAATACAAACACAAACAATAGAATTTTGACCATATTCGATAGTTGTTATGATTGTTCGGTTCAGTCCGCATTAGACAAGAATAATTTTTTACTCAATGGTAATTTGTGATACAAAAATTGACACTGGTACATAGAATAAATCACTGATTGAAGTTAGTGCAACGTCTATGTTATCTACTGATAGTGGCTTTTGAGTATTTTACTATATTTATAATGTTCGTTAAATCAGAGTGCATTAGACTTCAAATTGTGGTTATACAACTGTACGCTTAGCGAGGAGGTGGTAGTGGTGTGGCGGAAGCGGTTGGCGGGGGTGTGAGCACTAATGAGTATCTCGGAGGCTTACTCCTTTTCCGGATCATTGGTTAACTCTATTGGGGTAGTAGTCGCGTCAAGTTGTATTTTGTTGACAGATGCTATATAGAGTCTACTTGTGTATGGTGATTGGATTAGGTGATTGGGAGTGGATAATTGCGACGGTTGGAATAGGTAAGTTGATCGACGATGGAGTATATACGCTAGCATAGGAGGAGGCATTATCGCCTTCTTTCATAGTAGGTTTGATTGCTGGATTCGTGGGCTAGTGAATCCACAGGCCAGAAGGATATTTATATGCAGGTATATAGTGATTTGCTGTATAGAAGCAAATAGCTGTTTATGTTTTTAAACATGAGCGGAGCGAAGATCTGACAAGAACTAGAAAGGGTCAGTACGGGTGGTATTTGGTGATCAAGATGAGCAGGAATCTCCCAGATACATACGGCTGGTCTTGGTAATCGGACCGGCAACTATGATAGCATCGTGTGGGGCGTTATTTATAATAAAGTCTCAAATATCAATTCCTAATAATTAAAATATACGGATTGGATCAACCATTGAAGGGGGAGGTTCAGCCAAAAATGGTATTCTCAGTATAGAGATACGTGACCCGTAGAAGGGATTGTGTGATGAGCCACTTAGATAAGATAGAAGAGGTTTGGGATGTAGGCGTATTGTATGGTATCTGGTGGCGTGTGGTGGGTAAACCATATGTTAGAAGCCGGACGTATATTGATGGAAGGTGGGCAAGAGTAGACGAGTGATCATCTGTGGGGACCCACTCCCCTGGGAGTGATATCTGTGTATTAAATTCAACAAAATGTTCCACAACATTATTAGAGTCCATAGCTTCAGAAGGTATTAACTCCTTGTTATTCAGGAGCGAGCTAAGTAGTGCAGAAACTATACCGAAATAGCCGGCGACTTGGAAATGTCTCCAGGCTCAGGACTGCAGAAATGCATTCATGGCAAAGGATATGTAGGCAAGGAAGATATGTTCAATGCCTTGTGGAATGCAACAGAGAAAGAACGAAGAGAAGCGATATCATCAAAGGAATATTCGAGATTGAAAAATCTTGAGAGGATGTGACTAACTTATTAGAAGATGCGGGAGATACGCTTCATTAACCCCATGAACAAGAGTGATGGTGTTTTTCTGTATTTGAGCACGCGTGACTACATTCACAATCTAATCGACTTTAGAAGTTCTGGCTAAGGGAATGCAAGTGTTGTTTCTCCCTTAGGAGAATTGCAAAATGGATGACTGAACAGTTTGTTGTGACTGAGTATTATATAACCCCACAGATGCGTGCATGCCTTGATGTTAAATATCCAAAGCGATGTTGGTCATTCATGTACAAATATATGCGTGTCAAGAAATCTATGGAAGTTCTCAAAGAGTTATTGTAGTTGAAGGTTTGAGCAGAAATGATTCTGAGCAGCAGAAGGATGATGTTTGGTGGAAATGATACTGCAAATGGATGAAATACGACACTTTCACTGCAATAGATATGCTAGACGTGGAACCATGGAATGTACCAGAGGAATCAAGCACTTGCGCAGAACGAAATCCAGTATTTGGAGGTTTAACCAACCGAACGCATAATAGATCGAATGTTCATGCATCATAAACTACAGGGATGAAGCCATTAACCGAGATGAGAAACAGATGGGGATGGAATTCGGACATGAGGTTGTATACAAAGATTTCATATTGAGGAGTAGGTATAGCGCAAGGGACAATGGACTTCTGGGAAACGTTATCTGATCTTACGGCGAGATGTTTTCAGAAGAATCTATATTTTATAGATGGTTAATCAGGGCAAATCAACATTAGTTAAGACAGGAATACTTGTCGCAGAATATATGCTTCTGCCTCCTGGCTAGGAATCATTGTCTGCTGCACTAGCTCATACTGGTAGAGGCATCTGATATTTTTGTGAACCAGGCATATATTTGTTAATGAATTGCGAACGTTGTGGTATTTAACATAATGCTGCTCATCTGTGGGGCTTATTGAAGTACCCCCTGAGCTTTCACAAATGTATTTCGCCACTTTTTGCAAGGTTCATAAGTAGAAAATTGCCATTTGCAGTGGCGAGTATGATGGTAGTGAATTAGTACGCGTTGTGCTCAGATAAGAAGAAACTAGGTGCACTCTATCGTATTGGGTTATGGAAGCAATGTAATGGTATTGAGGGCTCAGAGATTTTACATGGATTCTTTGGATGAAATTCGTTGTCGAGGTTTTGTCTTTACCATGCAGATGAAAGTATTTCGATTTTGTGATGATGCAGATTTATGCAGTTGGGACATT
>CM068956.1:116981197-116993074 GCA_035128595.1 Eptatretus atami
TGGAGTTAGCTTGTTGATGTAATGCATTTACACATTGCACACCTTCATGCTGGTCTTCGTGCATCCTCGTCGGGGCCACGTGAGGGTCCAATCAACACTTTTCCTGTTCATTACCCCGCTATCAGTGCATTGTCATCTGTTGCCATGCTCTTTCAGGATCCTCAATTTCATAGGATAAAACAAGTCTCATCTTTGATTGTGAGTTCTTCTTCTCTCTGTCGCCTTTCTGGTCTCACCCCCCTCTGTCTGCGATATTCCCCCCCCCCTCATATTTCCGCAGGGTGCTCAAGGCCGCCAGCAACCCCCTTCTTGTAAAACCACCAAAATCATGAATCTATGCTCGCCTTCACACTTTTATTTCCTCTCTATTTTCCCCCACCTTTGGAATATACCCACACATTCTCTTCAATCCCACTCTTCCCTCCAGGTCTTCAAAACAGCTGTTCACCACCACCTCTTATCTTCCCCATCTAAAACCATGATCTTTCTACCCCCGCTAATCCACCCCAAACCACTTCCTTCAAATTCCCTGTCTTCCTTCCCGAAAATTCCCTGTCGTGTAAGGTCTTAAAGTCCCTGTGATGTCCACTTGTTCTCTCCATGTTCCCCGCCCCATCCCTCTCCCTTCCACAATCTCCAAAATGTCTTCTGTTCCCCACTGTTTTGTCCTTCCCTCTCCCACCCCTTGTCTCCTGCCCCCCTTGTGCGTTGTGTGTTGCTCTTCTACGAGTCGACAATTTATACAAAAAAAAAAACGTGACACCACAGTCGGTAAAATAATATACCGTTGCATTTGGTTGTCCAATCAAAGATGAGACTGTTTTATCTATGAAATTGCAGGATCCTAAAAGAGGCATGCAAAGATGACCATCGCACTGACAATCGTGGAATGAACAGGAAAAGTGTTGATTATCCTCACGTGGCCACGCAGGATGCACGAAGACAGCATGAAGGTGTGCAATGCGTAAATGCATTACATCAACAAGCTACTCCAACCAACAACTGTAGAAGAAGACTCTTCTTGTAAGAGGTATAATCCCGGTCTTGAAGACTGCCTTTCAGAGCAGAGAGAAGGCATTGCTTCAGGAAGAATTTATCTGCTTTTTTTATGCCTTTGCATTCATTTTTTTGCTCACCTGGAATATCGTCTTCCGGGAGTTTATGGGAGGTCTGTCCATCGTCCGCCGTCCATAATACTTGCAACTTCTTTTCTGAAACTACACAAACAATTTTGATGAAACTTTACCACAACCTTCATAACCATGGTGCACCAAAGTTTGTTCTGGCATAAAATATAAATGCCGATGGTATTATTTCTTCTCATTAATGTTTTGTGGGTCGCCCACCTACCAAGGTGAGCATCAGGGTATTGCTCCACTTTTTTTTCTTGTCTTTTATTGACAATTGCATGCACTTAGCCGAAAGCTAACGCTAGTGTAGTTTTCAAATAATGATAAAAGGCACTCGGTGGAGCAACGTACTCCACCAGGCCTCATTAGTTAACGTTTGGTACCCCACTATAGGCTGGTTTGGATTCGGACCTGAACATAAAAATTTATGAGCTTTGTTCTGTAACAACCACCTCGCTCGCACCAAGTTTCGATCCGAATCCGTCGACTGTCGTGGCCAAAAAATCTAGCACCTTGCACTTTTTTCAAATAATTGCATCCATTTCTTCCATTAAGAATTGTTGAAATCTTTTTGGGTATCACAATTGTGTATTTGGTTTGCAGTGAACAAAACCAAAAGGCTGAAAAAAATTATACTAATCTTGTAATTCCACATAGGGAAATCCTAAAAGGCCGGACAATTATGTGCCACCTTTCGAAGTTGCTTGATAATGATTAGATTTTCAAGCAGTGATTCTCCTTTTACTTGTGAAGTTAATACTCACCTATTGGTTAGGTGCAGGTGCTGCAATAAAAAATATATCCTTAACCAGTTGAATAGTGAAAAGGAGGGCATTTTCTGCTGTTTGTGTCATGTGGTCACAATGAGCATGGAGAAAGAATGAAAACCAGAATTGTCTGAGGAGGTCAGACATAAGGTTATAGCCAAGCTGGACTAATCTAATGCTTACAGATCTCATCTCAGAGACTTGTTGTTCCTTGTGTCTACCGTACCCAATGTTATCAGGAAGTTTTAAAGGCCCATGGTACTGGTTGCCAACCCCTGGATTGGCACAAGAGAAAACTTTGATCGAAGATTGCAGTGAAGATTGTTCGAATGGGTGGAAAGCACCGCGTCAACGCCAACCATATTCACGCTGACCTTTAGACACAGTACGAAGTTTAAAACTCACACCAATCTGTCGCCAAACTCTATTGAATAGCGGGTTCTATGGAAATGAAACCAGGAGACCCCACTGTAGAGTCATAAGAAAGCCTGACTGGAGTTTGCCAAAACACACGAACAGCAAAATCCCTTTGGAGATGTCCTGTGGAATAGATGAACCAAATTGGAGCTTTGGTGAGTAACATAATCTTGTTTGCAAAAAACAAATGAACATCTTCAAAGGAAAACAACATTTTCTACAGGGCAGTTGGAGAAGGCACCTTAAATCTTGGGAGAACTGGAGCAGTTTGTGCAAGAAGTAGGGTCAAACTGCAGTAAGGTGGTGTAGGAAGCTCGATTCATGGCTTCAGGAAGACTTGCTCAGTTATTTTGGCTAAAGGCTGTGCTTCCAAATATTAAGTCGAGGGTGTCAATAATTTTGTGTAATGCCATTTCTTTTATTTTCTGATTTAAAAGGATATATAAGTTCTGAATCAAAAAGCAAAGGTTCTGTAATATTAACAAGTGAAATAAGAATTGTGAGACAAAATACTTTGAAATTTCAACTTATTTTTAGAAAATCATTTGTGAGGTTTATTTGAAAAAGTGCAAGAGGTGCCATATTTTTGGCACAACTGATATAATTTTTGAATTTGAATATAATTATATGTGTACATACATAACATTGCCCGATCACGTCAATGGTGAAGAATCACAAAAATTATTGATCTGGATCTCACCAAACGAATCAATTTCTTCCTTGTTGCACCACCCACCTGCCCACCAGTTTCGTCTGAATCCGTTACAACTTTTGAAAATTTTGTTCACAAAGAGATAGGGTGATAACTTATCTCATCCACTTCAGTAGTGGAGGCTAATAAAACAGACGACACTTCCTAAATTTACATTATGAGATATAGCCCATAAATGGGGTAATGGGAGTAAGAGAGACTGTGTTATTTCCTGATATAAATCGAGCCAAGAATGCTTTCTATGGAAACTTGACCGAGGGCATGTGTTGAAGATAGTTCAAGAGAGAGATGAAAGTCTTTTTCCATCATTCTGTAATGTGTCCAACTTAGTCCATGTGGCCGAGGCCCAAATTTGGTCATTGGTACCAAACAAAGTGCCTGGTTCTTAGTCAAGTTTTTTTTGTTTGTAAAAATGGGTCCTTGGGATCAAAATTCACTTGATAGCAAGGATAATCGTGTAATGGCCACTGTTTGATACGCGACCCCCTCTTGCACCAAATTAAGATTTTCGATATTTATACACATGGATTTGCAGTTGGGAGCGGTTTACACTGTGATATACTTTATGTGTTAACTATTATCAAAAGAAGCTCATGGTACAGTTTATAGTCGTATAAAACATAAGAATTGAAAATAAAAACCACTCAACGCACACGCGCATGAAATATGCGGACCTTGAGCGAAACAAATGTTTTTCTTTTCACTTAGACAAAAATGTGTCTTCCAACATGTTAGAACGAATTAGAAACTTCAACTGCAGGCACTTATAATAACAGTACCTTGCATACATCTTAATATATTTTGAACTTGTCAATAAATGACAGTTACATACAGTGGGGAGAACAAGATCTTGATACACTGCCGGATTTTGCAGGTTTTCCCACTTTACAAAGCACGTAGAGCGTCTGTTAAATTATTTTCATAGGGTAACTCAACTGGTGAAAGAACGGAATCTAAAACTATAAAATCCTGAAAATCACAATTGTATGAGGTTAAAAAAAATTAATTGCAGTTTATTGCATGAAATAAATTGATCCCTAACGCAACCAGTAAGAATTCCGGCTCTCAGGCAGCTGTTTAGTTTTGTCTTTTAAGAAGCCTCCCATTCTCCACTCATTACTGTATTAACTGCACCTGTGAACTCATTCTGCATAAAAGACAGCTGTGCACACTCAATCAATCAGACCCAACCTCCTCCACAATGGGCAGACCAGAGGCTGTCTAAGGAATCAGGGACAAAATTTAGTAGACTTGCACAAGGGCGGATGGCTACAGGGAAATACGGCAAGCAGCTTGGTGAGCAAGCAACACTAGTTGGCGCAATTATATTAGAAAATGGAAGAAGTTCAAGATAACAGTCAATCTCCTCGGTCTGGGGCTCCATGCAGAATCTCACCTCGTGAGCCTCGATGATCATGAGAAAAGGTGAGGGATCAGCCCAGAACTAACACGGCAAGGACCTTGGTCAAGTGACCATGAAGAGAGCTGGACCACAGATCAAAGAAAACCATAGGTAACAACTACGCCGTCATGGATTAAATATCTCGCAGCGCAACGCAAGTCCCTCGCTCAAGCCAGCACATGTCTCAAGGCCCGTCTGAAGTTTGCCAATGATATCTGAGATCCAGAGAGAGGAATGGGAAAGGTCATGGTGGTCTGACAGACCAAAATAGAGCTTTTTGTTGGTTTAAACTCCACGTTTCGGCCGTGTTTGGAGAAGAGAAGAGATGACGTACAACCCAGAGAACCCCATCCCAACCGTGAAGCACTGGAGGTGGAAACATCATTTCTTTTGGGATGCTTTTCTGCAAAGCGGGCAGGACGACTTGCACTGATTGAGGGGAAGGCATGATGGGGCCATGATCGCGAGATCTTGCAGCAACCTCCTCCTCAACAAGAGCATGAGCATGGGCGTTGCTGGGTCTTCCAGCATGAACAACGACCAAAACTACAGCCAGGCAACTAAGGAGTGGCTCCGTAAGAAAGGCATTCAAGGTCCTGGATGGCTAGCTAGTTCCAGACTGAAACCAGATAAATCTTTTGGGAGGAGCTGAAAGTCGTCGTTGTATGCCCAGCGAAGCCCGAAACCTGAAGGATCTGAGAGGTCTGTATGGAGGAGTGGGCCAAAACCCTGCTGCAGTCTGTTGCTAACCTGGTTAGAGAACTACAAGGAAGCGTCTGAGACTCGTGTATTGCAACTAAGTTCGTACGAAATATTAAGTTCTGTTTTTTCTGATGTTAACACTTATTATGGCATAATACAAAATGCAATTAATTATTTAAAATCATGCAATGTTTGATATTTCAGATGATTTGTTTAGATTCGTCTTTCACAGTTTGAGTGTACTATCGGATAAAATTAACGAGACCTCTACGTGCTTTGTTAAGTGGAAACCTGCAACGATTGCCGTGTATCAAATACTTTGTTCATCCCCAGATGTATATAAGGAAACAAATTCCTAATCATAGAAATATGTAAGTAGTGCTTTCGACTAATAGTTTGATTCATTATTGTGTCAGATTTTCATAATGTCGCACTGTAATCGCACACACAGAAATTAAAATATAAGGCATGTTATATTGACAAACACATATTATTGTTTTTCAAAACAATAATGTGAAAGTACACACTTTGGAATGATTTGAACTATAAGTCCTACAGTTTTCATAATCGGCTATCCTGCTCCAATCTCATTCGCTGTCGCCGGTAACGTCGTTCATTGGTTGGTTTTCACATGGCTAAACTAAAGATGTCAGAACAACTTCAATCCTTGACAGCCACAGTGGACATTGAGGAACTGCGGACTGACAGGCAGCGACTTCAGGATCAACGAACTGAGTGTGCGGGGGGCGATGCCCATCCATCCAGTCTAACGGCCTTAAGTGTCTTGTTCACCACTATCGGCAACGACATTTCAGCCAAGTCCGTGGCAGGATTGGCGTCTTGGATCGTTATCAATACTCTGTCTCCAAATGTGGTTGTGATGAATTGCTGCGTCCGCCCCGCATGTTCCTAAGACAATCTGCACATGGCGGTAACTGGTAGGACCTCTTTTTCTCTACACTTTCTTTTGCCAAATAATAGTTTGTTACCGGAAACTCGTTTGACTGAAGCATCGTCCAGATGTAGCTCATACATGGCACAAACAAAACGTTCCAATCGAGCTTGAAGATGAAGACGAGAAGACCTCACTGTTGCCGAGTCTCTTTAAAGAGACTGAAATTCTGATGTTGCCTTGACCAGTTGTGAATGTGTTCATTTTCCACAACCTGCGACAGGCATGGCGGAGTTCGCACCAGGAAAAGCGTGCAATCATACTGGCCTCTGAACTCAGATCCATTCATGTGACAGACAGCTGTGATGTCATGTAATGTGTGTGAGTATGTAGTCCACATTCTGATAAATGAGGGAGCAGTAATTGTGTACAGAACGCCATGCTCAAAAGGAAGACATCTGTGTCGTCCGCTCACAAAAGATTACAGCTGCTCCGGTGTCACTTGCGTGTTTTCCATGAAGCTAGTACTGTGTCTGAGCTTCTTTCTTGCTGGTACTTCTGGTACCTTCTTGCTTCTCTCTTGCTTCTGTCTTGCAAAGCCCGGTACATCTTCAACTGCTGAGATCAGTAATATTTGATGCACTTCTCCTTTGAGGTTACAAACATATGCTTGTGACTGCAATAATGACTTGAATGTGGTTTGTTGGCATCCAGAACAGGAAACTCATGGAGTTCAGTCTTGTTGTACTACTCTGCAGGTAACCTTCTCATTGACGGACAATTTGTTGGGAAGAGTATATTCTTGAACTGAGGCTAGGATTCTTGCTGCTATGTCTCGCTCTTCGTGGTGTTTTTTGCTGGTGTGGTTGTATACACATCAAACATCGATGTCAATCCTAGTACTGTGTGCACCTTCTCTAATTGGCAGAAAGAAGCAAGGTGTGTTTTGCAATGTCTCCAATTTTTCTGGTCCCTTCATCCTTTGAACAAGCCATGCCATCAATAATCGTGGCTGATGGTGTGGTAATGCTTTCTCTGCCTTGTGCATCTTTTGTAATGCTCTGGCCAACACAGCTTTGTTTGTCTTCCTGATAATCCATCTTACAGGCAGGACCATGGAGCGGACGTAGCGGGATGTCCAGGCATCTTTCTTGTTGTTGCAATGATCCATTTGCCCAAACACTTTCGGTCTTGCTTTCAGAACTCATTTTTTCCATTTGAAGAAACTTTCTTACTGTTCTTGGTCATATCTGAAAAGCGTCTGAGGCTCAAGCTTAAGGCATGGGATCATGAATTTTCACGACTGGTGGACTTGATCGAGTCTTTCAGCTTAAAGCTCTGAAAGCTGCCTCACCACGCTTTTGCTTCCTAGCAACTGTGTTGGCAAGTCTGCCTTGTTGCAGCAGGCAGCTGTGACAGACTGACTAGTTCTTGTTGATTTTCTTCAAAGGATTTAACCAGTTTTGCAGGGTTTCTACAACAGCATGACAGCCAGTTCATCCTTTTTAATTCGTGCTGTTCTGACTCTACACTGTCCATGATCAATTTGCCTGTGACTAACACGTCTCCGGGACTTGACGCAAGAGAGATGACCGTATTCTGCTGTCAGGAAGAACCGACTCAACTGCACCAAGTGTGAGCTATACTTGCGCACTCCTCCGGTGCAAACTTTTGTGTCAGATTGGCTGTCTCTTCCAATTGTCTGTCTTCACAGGGTTTAGCCAAGGGTTCTCTTCTCCTAGTTGGACAGAAAATTCTCCTCAGGAAAGTTTGAAAGTACTTTTATGGTCATTCTGAGCTGGGAACATTTCAGCGTAGTATAACTGGAATGGTACCGGGCATAATTCGTGTCGGTCATCCGGCGAGCACCAGACAATCATGCCACGAACTGCAGCCATGGTGCAAATTCCATCACCTTCTTGGAAAGCGCAAATTAGGGCCAGGCAATACTCCCCCAACATGTCAAAGATGACATCCATAACGCTGAAAGAGTCCAATTGGTGTGCCGTAGTGTTCACAATATTTCCTCAGTGTTCCAGATCTGCAGAGAACAATCATGGTCAGCGTCTTTCCTATATTGAACTTTGACAGAATGTCCAGAAGATCACTATCGTAATTCAAAACTGATCGACTGGTCATCTGTGGGTTGTTGTTCCTTTTCAGCCATTAGCAGAAATCCCGCCCATAAGCAATCTGAAAGGGCCTATTATAGTATTGTGGTTCGGAGAGACCTGTTGTACTGTCTGCCTGCATGAACTCGTTACGGACCCCTCTGCCACTATCCTGCCTCATTGCAAAGTCACGCAGTGGCCTGTCACTCAAAAGTTTTCCAATATTCCCAGAAAAGTTGCAGACCTTATATGAAAAGAGCGAGGTAAGAATTCTCCGGGATATGACATCTATGTGTTTTCCACAGAACTTGGCTCACTTTGGAATGAAAGGCGCTGGTCGAAAAGTACAACTCTTGAAGATGTAGGCTCTTTTACCTCATTGACCTGTTCAAAATCCAGCTGCTGTTGCCATGCTGGTTGCTGAAAATTGATTGGGTTAAATAGCCTATGTTGTGCTGATGAAACTGTCTGTGGTCCTGTCTCAATAATGATCGTTAGATCCTGTCCATCTGGAAAATTTGGTTTTCCGGGTGCATTGAGTAGAAGAATCAGATCAATCTCTTTCTGTGGTGATTTTTTGAGGAAGAGCGGGTATTTTCAGTAACTGTTTTGCTTCAGGTCTCCTCTCTTCCAGTGTTATAAATGGAAGCTGTTCTTCATATTTGATGAACGTGTTTTTCTTTTCTATTACAGGTCGTGCCGATTCAGCTGAGGACCTACACAATTTTGTTGAAATGATGCCATTGACCTTGGCTTGGTTCCTGCTCCTGTTGCAGTTTCCTCGAGAAATCTTATGTTGTTCCAAACGAGAGCGGAATAATTGAGGGTAACACAATCAAGAGTGGACAGAAATCATCTGAGGATGAGGCCTATTTTTCTGAGGTAAGGCAGTGTCGTTTTCCCTGAACAGTAATATGAACTCCATGCCCCAGTTTGTTCATTATCTTGGATGATTCCGAGTTTCCTGTCAGTGTTTTCACTGCATTGATAGCAGATGTGCATCGGTGGTCACACGACCACAGGTGACCGGTTAGACAGGATCTTGGCCATATGAATCACTAACATTGAATTTTCTGCGGGCACTTGCATAAGCTTGGTTCACCTGAAGGACACACGTATGAGAATTTGCAGAAGTTCTGGTAATCGGAGCCACTCCAGTTCACAAAGCGGCGTAGGAAGGCCACTTGATCCTGCGTCACCCCGTATCTCTTTTATGGAAGATCGAATTATTTGGCCAAGCTTTTGATACGACAGAAGAATCACCAGATGTTTCTGGCTGTAAGGGTTCTCTATCTTGTCTTGAACTTCGTGGTTCTCTTTCACAGTTCGTGATCGGCTGAGAGGAATACGCGTGTTTCCCTTTATCATTTACAGAAATGTAAAGTATCGCAAATTCTTTTCAATCTTTTGTCGAATATGTTCTTTAAATTTCTTGGTATTGGTGATCCTGTGTTTGACATCACTTCAACGACGATTGCTGGAGATCAATAATATCTTTATACACGAGGATTCGTGGAATAAAATCATTACACGGATTAATGTTGTAGAGCGATTGTCGTTCGCATGTCTTTCAGCCGTTGTACAGGCAGTCTTCTTCGGCATCAGGGAGACCAACAATTGTTGAGTTTACCGCCTTTATTAGTGTACATGCGGTACATGAGTGGTGGTAATGTGCCTCAGCGGCAACTAAGTCTTCTGATGCAATGCTAAGATCTTCGGGTCGCTTTTGCATTGCGCACCCGTAATTCTCTTATTCCAATCGCGCTCTGTCCATGTACAACTGATTCTCTTGTTCTTGATGTTTTTTATACTTTTCTCTTTCCAAGAATATGCATTTGTTTTGTAACCCGTGTTGAAGGCTTTGACCTGGAAGATGTTTATGCTACCAATTACTGTGGTTTCACCATACGCTTTCCGATGTTTCTAAGAGCTGAAGGTCCGTTCAATGATAAAGCTGTGACGACACTGTCTATGGTAAACTATGTCAGACACTGTCCTTCTGATAGATTTTGAGCTTTCTCCAGCAATGGGCATGCTGAGTACAATGCAGCATTAGCAATGTCTGCCATGATGAAACATCTTTGGGAAGTGAGGCGAAGCTTGGGAATTTCCCTCGATAATGATAACACAAAAGTTTAGATCTTTTGCTTGGGGGCGAAGCTGTTTGAAAAGCGGTCTGTGAGGCGCTTCACCACTGTTAGAGGATTGCATGGCTATTATTATTTATGCTTTATTGGGATACCTGAATAAAGCAACACAATCATTTTATAATGAAAACAAACGCCAAGTATTGCTATGAGTGCAGTCTCAATTACTACATGAAAGCAAAAAAAGTGCATTCGCAACAGTACAGATTTTTTGCATTTCAAGCCTACAGCAGACTAAGGAATGAGACTTTTGAATATAGTTAGAAAACACGTAATCTATTTTATCTACACAGTACAATATTTTTAAATGTTCAGGGATAAGGCCACAACTCAAAACGATGAGTGAATCATCACTTATACTCCACACTGATATGAATTCCCGTATAGATTACAGACAAGTGATGGCGAGTCCTGAGGCGTATTGTAGTATCAAATTATCACATAGATGGATCAGCCACTGAATACTAACACATATACTAAATAGTTCTTAACATACCACAAGACACTATATCGCTTTTCATTTTATGTATTCACTTGTTTGCTGCCATGACAGGAAGGTTTGATTACATCGATGTATGTTTTATGGAATCCTCATATATATACTATATATATATATATATATTTAATATAATATATATATATATATATATATATATATACATATGTTAGACAACAAAATCACTCCTTTATGTGGACTATTTCCAACAGTTATGAACTTTTTGTATTTGTGGAATGTCTTGGATTTTACATTTGAAAGAGTTTCATATTTACTTTATCTATTTCGAAGTAGTGATTATAACATCATAGAAATTGAAATATGCACTACATATGCATATTACTGGCATGTGATTAAATTTCTCAAATATTGAAAAACACGAATCGTCAGCGTCGGTCATTTGAATGTGCTAATTAATACGCTTCAGCACTCTGTTTGTTTTGCTATCATGCATTTCACAACATAGATGTATAAGCTTTCCCAATGATACCAAGACACAACGGCACTAATTTGGTACGCGCAAAGTGGTGCGGCTCATGGTACTAACTCCCACCACTCCCTCTCTCATACTCTAAATGCCCCCTTTGGTAATCTGTCATGTTCTCTGAGTATTTATGATTGGCTGCTGTGCATGTGGCAAATAATCCCACACATGGGAAGACACGAGAGAGGTTTTGCATACACATGTGGAACAGCATGTCAGTGCTGTATGCGGACACAAGGCATCTTGAAGACTGAAGGTCTGGAATTGGGGCACGTTTGAGGCTGCACCTCCTCGTCCTTCGTGGCTGACCCCACCCCCCCCCCCCCCCCCCCCCCCCCTGGATCGAGAGGCAGAGACGATGCCGTGGAGCTGGGAAGTGTTCTTTTCCACAGACCTCACAACCAACTGCTCAAACTTTTTTCTTTCACCCTCCACATGCTTTTTCCTTCTCCCAGAGTCCTTCTGCATGTTGCTCTCTTTTCATTCTCTCATGAGCCTTTTTCCTTTTCCTCTCGTGAGTCTTTCGTCACAGCTCGTGACGAGACTGCCCCTTTACTTCTTTGACACTCTTGCCCTGGTTGTTCTTCACAGCGCTTCTCCCCCCCCTCCTCTCAGGA
>CM068956.1:117099067-117109092 GCA_035128595.1 Eptatretus atami
GCAAATGGGTAAGTGTTGTCCGGATGTCGAAGTGGAGGCAGTTACTTTCCCTGCGAAGTGACGACAAACTTGGATAGTTCTGAAAGAGAAAAATGACGATGGAACAGACGGGTTGTGCCTTATTTGTCCGTAGTAACTCATCTTGATACGTTTGTCAGTAGTGGTTAAATAGTGGTAAAATATTGTCGATTGATCATAAAAGCTAATTCGTTTTTTGACAGAATCGATAGTCTGGACCCTTCACAGCTGTCTAGTACATGTTTTCTCGAAACTTTTGTTATGCTATAACCGAGATTAAATTAAATGTTTTAAATAGCATTTAGAATTGAAAAAAAAATCAGTGTCATTTTTACTAAGAAAGTCAATGATATATTACATAAAAATAATACATTGATATCACAGCAGGGGCATTCATCCAGTATGTTTGTCATCGAAAAAATATAAATGTATCTGTTAGCAAACTGAGCGAAAAGAGATTTCACAAACTTAGCATTGAGAAAAGACTTCACGTGAAATCAAAGTTAGTGCCATGGGCCAGCAAGAAATTGCCACTGTTACCATCTAGTAACCATCCTATATGAATTTTGAATTGTGTATTAAATAATATATATTGATGTGAACATTTGCAGACTGCAGTTATGTATTATCATCTCTTGGAAGTAACCCGCATAAGGAAGCGAAAGTCAACTAGAACATCTAATGATGCAATTGCTGTATCAGCATGGCTAGGAATGAACTGAAACCAAATCTGTTAAATCTTTATATACATCGAAAATTGTCTGTATTACTGAAGCAGAATTGTTTAGAGAAAGGGGACAATAGGGTATCAAACATGTGCTGTAGTGATTTCAGTTCATTATTTATAATATGTATACAGCCTGTAGTGTAATGACCGACTAGCCTAACATGCACATGTGTGTATGAGAAACTTTATGAACATTAACAAGTTTTTACCAAGTAAAGGAATAGCCCTTCCTACCCTAAGTTAAAAAGCGTCAAAATTAATTTAAGGATCGCAATATCACCAACGCTATAGTGCATGTAGTTACAAGACTCTGCATATTTGGGCCATGAATGTCCTGGTGATGGCAAACATCCACAGGTCAGTAATTAGTCTCATCATGTAAGACATCAGCGTCATGGAGTCACATCATTTTTTTTTCTCGACATACGGCTGATTGCTGCATCTTGCCACGTCAAGCACTTCAGCTATAGCAACGCACGTGCAGTCTGGAGTTGACGACCGTTCCACACTGCAGAAAGCAGTTGCAAAACTGCATCGGTGCTGGGAACCGAATCACGTCGATGGCAGCTTCCAGTATCAGTGTCCCACACCTGCTTGGAACTGGGTTGCATTGAGACACGTCCCAAATACCGGTTAGTTTGCATGGACGACGTTGCATGAGTAGGAGTCTACCATGTGGAAGCTGACTGGCTCTTCTCTCTCCCGTGGCAGAAGAGTTGATGTCGGAGTTCAGTGTTTCGTGGTTGCAGACGCCGTCGTGGCAGGTGACCTCTGCAGCTTCTGAAAGAGCCGTGATACTTCATGATATCGAGCTGACGAAGCTCTTGGTAGGTCTACCACTCATCCTTCCAAGCCCATCTTATCCACGCTCAAGCCACTGACTGGATCACAACCGAGAACAGGAAGTCAAGGCATCACATAGAACCTGTCCCATACTGATATAAGCAAGCTTGTATGTCAGTGACCGGGTGGTTTGCGTACACATTCTGACACGGGGAACATGGATGTCTGATTGAAGGCAGAACACAGACGGGCATCTGTTCTTCGGCAGTGAACGCAAGCCTTGTACCCTCTCTGCGACAGAGCATTCGGGGTCATGCTTCTCCGGTGATTCATTCTCTGCATCCTCAGTGTCTTGTTTTTTGGTTTTTTCTTCCAAAACGTCAATATCATAATGGAAACATGGAAAGCAAAATAAATCATACAAACTGCTCTCTAGAAGGCTATCACATATGAAATTACAATAGCTAAAAATTAGTAAGCCAAAGTTTGGTTCCAGATGGACAAGATATATTGCCTGGCCGCATGACATGTGCAGAGTCAGTAAAAAAGTGACACTGGTGCTGACAAACAAGCAACAACGAATACATAATAGTGATAAAGAAAGCTACTTGCCTCAGATAAAAGTCTGCACTCGTCGAGATATTCACAACAACCGACGATAAATGAATAGCGTGCATACCTTAAAGACTCAGAGGCTTGAGTGTAACATCGGGTATCACAGGTAAAACAAACATGATGTGGAAAACGATTGAGCAAAATTTCTTTTGTGTGGCCATTATCCTTGAAATATAAGGATTTCATAAACATAGCTCCATATCGAGTACCTCTCTTAGAAATCTCATTAATCATGACATAGCCAGAGTTACGGTGAACGTGTGTGGTAGCATGATTTTTGCAACCATATGAGGAGCCTTACTCCGTGACTATCCTAGTGCTAAGGTAAATTGATACTTGTAATAGATTGGCAAAGATTGGAAGATGAAATTAACTGAGCAGTGAGGTGTGGAGGAAAGAACAATGAAAATAGAGATCAGGATACAAGGGTAATTTTAGAGCTGACACACAAGAAGGATATGGGGTTGTCAGGAACGGAGTAATCAGTAAGACGAGTGCAGCAGCTCAGTGAGCAGTGAAAATAGGGTTAGTGTTATCGTAGGGATCTTTTTTATAAATCAAAGAGGGGTGTAATGTACGAATTTAGTGAGGGCCCAACTAGATAGTGTGCAGTTTGTCACCAGTTAGGAAGTACTGGATGCACAGAGGGTCACGAGGATGACCAGATTCATTCTGCCTTACAGCTTACTCAGATATGAGATGGCGAAGAGAAAGGGCTTTTTCAGAAAGGATGGTTACAGGAAATGATGGACGATGTTTAAGTAAGAAAGGTAGAGATAAATAAGTGAAGATGAAATTGGTTCACAGAGTAGAAGTAAAGGACCAGGCTATCTGGGAGTAAAGAGGAGAGTTAAACCATTGACAGGGTCACTCAAGAGATTAAGCTGGAAGGCTCCTGGAAAGTAGTGACAGCGAAAAAGTGATAAGTTAAATGAGAATATATATATCTGAATTAGGAAGAGAGTTGGGGATTAAAATTAGGTACTTGAGCGTGTAGTCCATGGCACCCTGAGTTCTATCTTTTTCTTGATGGTATATCTGAGGAGGTTAATTTTGGTTTAAATAGGTTAATGTCTGGACCATCAGCTGATAGACTCGTCGGCGTGTGCTAGTGTCATGTATAACCAATCTGAATGCCAAGGGGTCTTTTTGTAAATGTAACAAGCACCTAAACTGTGAAACTCAGTTACCACATTACTATAAACATACAGTCTAGAAACCAAAAAATGGCATGTTTAATTCGTGTGTATTGGAACTGTAATATATGAAGTATTTTAAATACTCTCGCAAAAAAAAACGTACTTCAACCACAATCGTAACAAGTTACATAAAAAAACATTTGGAATGATCTGGACTAGTATGCTATCGTTAGTATGCGATACCATTCTTGATTGATAATTGGCTCCACAGATTCTAATTTAAAATATAATTACAAACTGTGATTAGCAAACTGTCAGCTGAAGTATTTCTGTAGTGAACAGGACCTAACAATAAATTTATTACCGGTATGTACATAGTAGTTAGTCTAATTCGCTAGTATTACACAAGAACCGAAATCTGACAAACATGTTGCTATTGTCAAATCTAGCCTAATAAAAATATCATTATCACTCTGGTTGCATCAGATCTTCATACATTCCCCATGTCTGATGGTTCATCATATCCTCATGTTACACGATGTAAAGTACAGCATCGTAATTCATTCCATACCATACAGAACCGGGAAGGCTCAGCACGCTTGCATGGTCAGGACATGAGACTCAAGAAACATCAGGAGCAGGAGATCCATTCTCAGTGATTTTGAGTGATTTGTTCACATAGGACCACCAGTGGCAGTCCATTGGGCTGGAAAGTTGGGCTACTTCGAGCACGTGCAAATTGCTGATTGAAAGTTGGCAAAGGATGGTGGTGCATCTTCATCGTCCTACATGGTGCAATGTCCTGTCCACTATTCCTGATGTGTCGGATAATACAGATACTGCATCTCATTAATCGAAAATATAGACGAGGAATATACAAATGCAACAATTCTTCAAGCGTCTTGGGTCAGAGATATGGTACAATCCTGCTCATTTGTGATTGCTTGCTGAATATCAGGTGTTCCTTTGATAGATTATCAAGAGTCCAAAAATTTCCAATAGTACCACTGAATGCACTGCTGTCATGCCAACAGCCAGGATTGCATGCTTACCAATCAGAGAGTTACAGACCTGTTTGCCCAGTGAGGGTCTTTTGCTACATCTATAATCGGCGTGATTTTTAGTGCCACATTGTGAAGATTTGCAGATGGATAGATTCATGGAATGCCAGAGAGAGTATGAGGGAATGTCTATCCTGCAATGATGACAATTCGATGAGACATCGATGATGCTGGCTTGCTGAAGCAGTGAGAGTGTGTCGCTTCCTCTGATATTTTAGTCAACGGCTTTCATCACAGGTAATTTTGTAATTATACCTTGTAACATACATCATATTCTCTCAATCTTCTACGCTATGGGGTTCGATCGCGTTCACAACGAATTGGATAACTTGTCTACTGGACGACAACAAAGCTGGCCATTGTTCGATTTGTGCCTGAATTATTAAGTATGATGAGCATGTCAGACCCTAGTGGGTTCGCTTGGATTTTTTGATAGCTGTTTATATCGCAAAGACAAACGATCCACACGCTGACTGGATCGCACGGCTCATAAAAATTGGAAGTACTGAGAGCTAGTTCATCAAGGCATGTGGCATCCATTGGTTTTGCTGGATGAGCTCATTGTCGATGATAGAACGAACTGAAGATTGCCGTAGATTTCCTCAGCTGAAATACAAATTTAGTAGAGTTTCCTGGCCAGAGCACCTTATTTGTCTTCTTTAAGTTTCCTCAAGTTGGCAAGTGCATTGGAAGAGGCTCCGGGGATATGAATGCACCTCCTTCATTTCAATTCCCGATCGATGCAAAATGACTATGTGCTGGAAGTTTTGTGTCGTCTTTAGGATAACCTCCGTTTGTTCTTCTTCGTCAGCTTCTGTTTGATGCTGGCTTTTTCAGCCACAGTTTGGGTATTTATCAAAGAATCCAATGCACGTGGTTCATCCTACACTCCTGGAATGTTGTGTATGTGTCTTCACATTTTTGCTAGGCTTGAGGAGGTCATTGACAACATTGGGTGGTGCTTAGTAACCTGTCGAGGCTACAGTTTCAGGTTGGTTACTACAATGGACGCAGTTGTTATTTTTTATTTTGTTTTTATTTCCATTAACTCATGGACTTCAAGTGACTGGAGTCTGTCTTTACTTCGGTCTTTCTGAGTCTTGAAGGAGTAAAGATCGTACTGCTGTTTTCGTGATGTTCCATTGTGTCATGTTCAAAGTTGTTTCAGACATAGGCTCCTATAACTGCATATGAATGTAGTATTGCTGAATGCGCCACCTGAGACTAAATACTTTCGTTCTCTGCTGTCTGGTAATCTTGGTTGACAAGTTCTCTATGGTGATCATGATTATGACAATAATGGGATTATGTCGCGAATGTCGAAAACATCCATTGTCTGGAAATGATATATACATGTTTGGCATGTGTCCTGGATGTGGTCTTGGCAGTAGTATAGTGATAAAATACTGGAGAATTTGTTCTGTCCATTATCAAACACTAGTGGAATATTGACCTGATGGCTGATGAGAGTGTAGCATCATCGCCTTCTTGATGACCTAATCAGAACGCGACAGTTCTTCACATATAACAAAGTAATCTCAGATGTGGCTATGATCATTATGTGAACGGAGATGGTTAGATAGTTGTCGACAGATTGAATTATGATACAAGATTGATCGCCAGAACGTTCTAGGTTTCATATGCTACATTTCTGAAGTGGATCGAGCTGTTGATCATTCCAGCAGATGTGGAATCGTACAGACGTATTCTGCTAGCAGAGATAAACCTTCACTAGCTGCTGAGCAGTGCTTCACATGTGAATTACAGATACGGACTCAGATTGTAGTACGTTATCAAGAATGTTATTAGATGAACCTTCTGCTAAGATGCAAGATTCATGATTGATGTATTATCGACCAGCGAGCGAATCGTTACTATGAAGTAAGAGATGCATAGTGTATTGGAATGCCGCATCGAAACGTGTCTGGTTATGTTCTTCATGGCTCCATGTGCTTTCTGCTGCTTTGCATTAAGGCTGACAAAAACATAGCATATGTCGGTGAGGTCCAACGTCTCTGGATTTAGTGTTGCTTAAGGAGTTTGTGAACTGTTGATTCAGTTGTGTCGCTGGGTGTGCTTGAATTGTAGGTAGATAGTCCACTGTGTCTTCTTTGACATCTAATGATAGGCTGCATGTTGGAAACCGTCCATGGCGCTGATGTTGATCACTGGTGTCATGCTCATTTTGACCAGAGCAGGTAGAGGTGTATGCATCTTGAATGACAGATGAAGTTCAAGGCAAATACTTGGATACTGGGGACATCTTTCCGTGCATTAATAGGTCAGTGAATTTCAATGAAACTGGAGTTATAGTCTGCGCTTATTCGACTCGTTATGATGCTGGCAATACCTTTCATAATGAGTGGTAGCATTATGCGGTTTTGTGGTTGATATATGACCGGTTTGAGTCGATTAGATGTACACCACTACTGAGTCTTCAAGGCGATCAAATGTAGTGAAGAGGGCAGTGTTGCTGGATGTAGATGGACATTTGTAGGCAATGCCACATTCATTGTCTCTGTCATTCTGTTGCTACTGAGAACAGGTGAGTTATATTGACTTCACCAGTTTGGTAGTAGACATCCATGGTAGGGTTTAGAGCATTTGAAGTAGTATTCAACATTGCTTGTCAGAGATTCACACTCCATGAGCAATATGTTTTCTGGGTATTATGGACGTCCAGTAACTGCATACACGAAGTCTGACCTGGTTGATGAACCAGGTCGGTCTCTTCAAGTGAATTGAAACTGTACTGACTGTTTGTGCATCCCCAATCATAGAAATTTTTAGAACTATTTATCAAGAGTTCCAGGGAGTTCATTGTGGTAGCTGTCATCATGGTCAGGTTTGGTGGCAAGTTTCTTTGCTTCATTTTCCTTGATATCTGAGCGGGAGATGCAGATTTTGGCTACCTTTCTCTATCCACTGTAGTGTAAAGGAACATCAATGGCTATGAATTCATCATCCTTTGACAAGTGGATCAAGTTGTTTAAATTGTATATCAGGTAGATCAAGAAAGTTTCCATTGGTGTGGTTACAGAAGTGGAGCGATTCGCGATCTCGATTCAAGCGACGTCGTATTTGTTCTTGGTTGTGGAAGAACTTGATCAATGATTATCGTAATGCTCTGAGTTCCTCAATGTTTCTGTCAAACTGGTCATTTTAAAACATAGTACTGGATAAGATTATTATGATATGTTTGAAGAGCAGTGTATGGCATTCTGAACTGCTAACTTGATATGTTGATTTCTGCATCTTCGACTAGAGGGTTCTAGCACTTTAGTTGCTATCTGGTGAAGTTAGATAGCATATAAATTGGATGGTATGGCTTCTGCAGCATAATGCTGGATGGATTGCAAGGATTTTGTGTCTCTGATTTCAAGAGCTGCTGTGCGATCTGCTTATGATCTCAATCTCCTAGTGATGCACACTTTTGATTGGTCCTCGTTCACTACTTATCTTCTTGTAGACATATCAACTTCTTTTGCAAACTTAGAAGGTCTCTAGCAGACGCGTTTAAGTGTTTGGTTCTTCTGTATTATACCCTTGATTGTTTCCAGTGTCCTTTTGAGATAAAAGTGGCTCCCGCAGTCCCTATGGTTAAAGTAGATTGTCATCATCATTGGGTCTAATTGTTATAAACGATTGTGCGTTCTGTATTTATTATGCTGCTTCCAAGTAGAGTTTAATACCGAAGAGTGCTTGGCTTGTTGATCTCAGAGGTAGGAGATTTCTTCATGAGAGTTAGCACGTAACTCCTCGTGCGCGCTTTGTGTGGTATAACTTTTCTTAAGTATCTAGATGGTCATCCTAATGAAAACAAAGAAATTTTGATATAAACATCATAATCAGTGTAAATTTAAACAAGCACTACACCTTCTGACAAGACGTTCACAATATGTTGTTCACAAAATAAAAATCGGCTCGTGTAGGGTATAATGGCTTGTTAATGGTTTATAATAAAACTAATGCTGTAATATAGATATACTTCAAAATTTTATCTTAATTACGAAAATATTTGGCTTGACAAGTGGAGATGTAATAACCATAAAACTGATAAAGATAAATTTAATTCCTATACCAATATTCAGAAAACGTACAACATTTAGGGATGAAAGTGAAAGCAAACTTTCTTATCTTATTATATGTCGAGTATTGGAATAAATGAATGAAACAAATACTGGCTACTGTGTGATTGGTTTAAAGAATTAATCACATCGCACGCATCTTAATTTGCAATATAGTTTCACATAGTTAGTGTTAAGCATAGAATATATTTCGAAGTTGGGCACTTAAGTCTTCCAAAATACTATACAATTGAAATTATCTTAGAGAGTTCTTTGATATATGCATATTTGCATAGGGTAAAATCATTACCCTTTTTAGTTTAATTTCGTAAGAACACCTCATAATTTACATATTAATACTACGAGACAAAAGTATTAATTGTGTTTCAGAGTGCTGAAAACAAACCTAGGAGAAATGCCGCTGTCAATTCTAAATTCTCAATGGCTTGAGCTACCCTGTTGGAATAAGTCTATCAGAGCAGTTTGTTGTGTTATAATATACTAAGCTAATAAAATACTTTCTGTGACCGCGCATCAGATGATAACCACTTTTATCCAGCCATGGATCTAGGGTGAGTTACAGTGAGGAGTGCTGTTGGTGGGGTTGTCAGGGGGGGTTTGTGTGGTGGATGGTGTGTGTGTAGCCAAGCTCATGCTCATTCCTCCCTGAGGAAGAAAAGGGAAAAATAAAAATTACAAAACTCATAAATTATAAACTAAAAAACTATCGTATGCAAATATAGGTTAGATCTCGTGCCGTGTGCGAACGATCCGCTTCCACAATGCAGACGCTCGCCACCGAACGGATCAATTAGTCGCGAATTCCGGAACGAATGCCATAAAAACCGTCACGGTGGCTAAAGCACACACACCTTGTCTCACTTGCGCTACAGGGTCGAGTGCAAAGTAATGCTTAGGCTAATTAGGCCGGGTAAGTACGAGGGATGTATAATAGCGGCCTGCTTTGGAGACGTCGTAAGCAGCTCGGTCGGTTTTGGGATACAGAGTGGTATTTGAAGAGCTCGCTGGTGAGCCGATTCTTATATCTCTTAAAAAGCCGCTATATGCGTATGCAATAACGGTAGTCAATGGAGGGAAATGACGTGACGAAAGGTCAACAATTAAACAGCACATTTATCGACACCGTATCAGGAAGTAACATGCAGATATGCAAAGAAAGAGCTATCGTCTATTTATTATGTATGCAGTTTACATACGGTTTATTGCGACAAGGCCCACAAGTTCATTCAAGAAAACCCTCACAGACAAGGGGTAGACTGGACCTCTTGGTCTTTTGACGGCGAGTGGTAGACGGCAGAGGCTCCGTGAGGCTGCGGCTGGTACTTCCTCGCTGGGAGATACTCCGTCGACGTTCTCCACGCGGCAGCATAGCGTAACGGGCCGGACTGCGGCTGGTGATGTCGGAGCCGAGCCGGAAGCGAGGGGTGGTTACAAAATATTGTCTGATTTGTATCATTAAAATGCATTATATCGCTTGTTTTATTGACAGAATGCGATAGGCTGGATCGCCTTTCTAACAGCTGTCTAACGCGTACAGATCTGAGTTGTTTCCTCGAAACTTGTGTTATTGCTATTACATCGCAGATTAAATTAA
>CM068956.1:117147348-117191594 GCA_035128595.1 Eptatretus atami
ATGGTCAGTCGGCGACTGAATTTGGAGGCCAGTTGGAAATGTGACTTGGGGTGGAGGCGGAATGTTGAAGACTTGGGGTTTGGGAGGGCAGTTGATTACTGAAGTTTGAGGTGGGGAGAGTTAAGGACTTTAAGGCACATGGGTCTGGCTCGAGATGGAGCTGAGGACAACAGGGGTTCTCATGTGGAGCACTTATGCACATAGACCCACGTAGGGGCCGTGCAAAGCTGGTAATAGGCCCAGGCCAGATGGGAAATGTAGGCCACCATTTCAAACTGTTCATTAAGTATTTTTGTAATCAGTGCTAAATACATATGACTAACACTATCCAAATCCGTGCAATTGTGTCTTGCACAGTCAATTTCTCGCTGACCCTTGTCTTACATTGCTCTTACACAGCCTTTTTGACATTTTATGCAGTGAGACAGGAAGGTGTTCTTCAGTATCTCCACTGCTGGGGACTTGACTGAAGACATTGAACATTTCTGTTTGGTAGGCCCATGTCAACTGGCCCACCTGACCCCCCCCCCCTCTGTTCTGGCCTGCACGTAGGATAGTTAGAATGGATGGCCGTGCTCTTTCCGCATCTCTTGAGGACCAGAGCGTGCCAAATAAGATGTTGTGTGCACCGTTTGCCCATGAGCCTTGTAGAAAAAAAAATAACAGAGTGCCAGAAGTACATTGGGGGAGGGACGTGTCTCCCAATAGCCTGTTAGAAAGGAGCAGGATATGCGAGTTACATTGTGTGGTGCTGCTCACGAAGTATTGGCATTAAGGGTGGGGCACTGAGAACACTAGAGAGTGGTCCCGTTATGGGTCCCATGAAGTCCCATGTCAGTGGTGGATGGAGAGACCAATCGGTGATTGCTGAAGCGTCTCATCGGTGTCCCACAATGAGCCCAGAGGGCACAAAATAGTCAAAGACAAGAATAGGCAGGTTGATAGACAACATACCTTCTAATGGAACTGCTGCGGTGAAGATATTACCCATTATCATTGTAGTTCCCATCCTGTTGACCATAACCTGGGCCTGCATTTGTTTCTGTTGCCATATCAGGAATATACCTTCAGCAGCCCCTTACTCTTCTATCACGAAACAGATGTGTTTAAACCATAATTTCGGATGTTGCATGCACATACCACTGTTCACTTCTTGAGTTACCTTCATTTGGTAACTTCTATGTAGAAGCAGCAAGTAAAATATATTTCAAGAAGAATCATGAGTGTGGCATATGTGTTACCAGCTACATTTAGTAATTAAAATTTAAACAGTAAGAAGTGGTATTTCGTAAGAGTAGGCAGCACAGGTAAATATGAATCATAGTAATGTCCGGCAGCCAAAGAGGACAGGCCAAGTGTGTACGTCTAGTGTCCAGAGCAAGAGCACAAGAGCCAAGCTTGGGTACCTTCACATTCTTTTCTGCTGCAGTCCCCTTTCCCCCTGACTGATCACAATCACAGCATTATGCCTGCCCGAGAACAGTGAACCAATCATAGCTCAGACATCCACCAATGGTAGACTGGGAACTGTCCGAGGCCCAGTCCCTGCCCACCCCCCCCCCCACATTGATGGAGGGCTTGGGTGGGGGGAGGAGGGGGAGGGGGCAGGGTCCTCCTCACTTTGATGGCAGAGAAAAAATTCTTATCACCCACCCATTCGCCCAGCTCACGCAGTTCAACAAGGGGACATAGGGCGAGACTATCTCTTACCCTATCTAATCTCAATAGACAAGGCTAGTTCCCTGGCAAGCCATTTGCCAGAGACTTATCCTATCCATGGAACCAGGCCAAAGGATGTGCTTCAGGTCCGTAACACACTGGACAGTCCAAAGCAAAGCTTCCCGGATGCAGAAGAGTGGGTGGAAGAATGCAGACAGTCACACAGCAAAGACGTGGTAGACCGAGCTCAAATGGGTGATGAAGTCAAAAGAGGCTCTTTTGCAGGACATAATGTTAAATGACCCCATGCTGTCACATGTTTTGGCCTTGATCGTAGCAATCACAGAACTCTCATGACAGCCATCAGCCACATTATGGCTAACACAGCCCTGATTACAGCCACGGAGGACCATCTCCCACATGGTGGCAGAACTCGTGCATTTTTGTCGGCCTGAGGCTAACCCGAGGCCGGAAGCATGCTTGAGCAGATCTTGACCCATAACCAGTTTTCAACAGGTTCACACACAGACACGGCATGTGTATGAACATTCTTAACCTCTCTACATCTAAAAAATCAAGTCCGTCTCATGCATGGTCATGTATGCCAGACATCTTATTCCTAACATGTGTCCTTATACAGGTTAAATCACTAAAAACTGTGCAAATAACATATTGGTGCTTTGGTTCAACTCTCTCTCTTCTCTTTCTCTCTCTCTCTCTCTCTCTCTCTCTCTCTCTCTCTCTCTCTTCTCTCTCTCTCTCTCTATCGAGTGCAGCCTGTGGCTGCTGGTTGCATCATTGGTGGACGCGCTATGCCGTGATGATGTCCCTCTTACCAGTCATGGTACTCATTTTGCCGACCTCGGAAGGATGACAGCTGAGTCACCTCCTGGTGTATTTTAATTCAGTGGCCAACGGGGCTTGAACTCAGACCTCAGAATCCAAGCCGCCACCCTAACACCGAAGCCAACACCAGGCTGGTCTCAAACTAACCACTACCCTTTGCCCCACAATTATACAATGATTTTACCAGGGTTGCTCACCAAACTTAACTTCACATTCTTTAGTCTGGATTCAATCATTGATGGGGACATGATTCAATCAACCGATTGTAGCGGGGTCCTGGTGCTTTGTGGGTATGGTGTTGCTTCATATCATATACCAACCTTTTTTGGGGGAAATTCAGCTGGTTCATCATTTTGGCAGCAGTTGCTTTGGACATTAATGAACATGAACTGCAAATTATCTCAGAGTAGAATGCCGTCTTAACCCCTCTCGTCTTGGTTAAATTCTGGACGAGACTATTAAAATTCACCTGGTGCTCTTAAGGTAGGGTCGCATCAATTAGTGTGCCATCCTTTGAAAATTGATGAGCTGGGAGTCCCAACCGACCCATTAGCTCGGTGAATAAGACACTGTGGTGTTTTGCACAATAGAATATTCTGTTCGGCACCTGGCCAAATTCCAAATTATTGTCTTGATCTGCAGACACAGCTCTCCTCAGCTCTATTTACGCAACTGTAAGGTTGAATCTGTAATTGATCCCTGCCAATATGCAATTGCTCAATTAGATTAATTGATAACCCCTTGGTGCTTTTGAAAAGGACAGGCCAAACTTTGCTGGTACATGGCCAAATGAGAGCTGCTTTGACATGTTGTGGGATGAAATGGCAACCTTTCCAGGGTGAAATTCTCTGCATAAATGCTTGGAATTGTCATGGGCTCCCAAATGTCTCGCAAGGGTGACTGGAGAAAGCTGATCATTGTGATTATTGTTTTTATAAATGATTATTTTTCTAAGCAAATTAATAAAATATTAATATAACGTGAGTCAGGAAGCAGGACTGACGTCATCTGCAATTTTACTGCATTGACTACTATACGTAATTTTCTCTGGTGAGTTTTATTGAGACATGAAGGGTATAATGATATTGAAACAGTCCACTGAGGCTTGTGAGGTAACAACATTACATCTTGATACAGCAGTGGTTAACCTCAGGCTCTGAACAGTGTTGTGAGCAATTGACATAGCAGGCTGCAGAAAAAGCTCCATTGAAAGGCAAATAGAACAGGGCTACAGTGATGTCATTTTCCTGACTGTGATTAGTTTTGCTCTCCTTTTTCAAAAATCACCTTGCATTGCCACAAATGACAGATTGGAGGTAATTTGCATGATGGGCGTGTGAAAATGTCGACAATGCCTAAGATTGACAAGGAATATTCAGTTTTACTCGTGAATGTCTTTCTGGACAGGCTTATCTTCTGAAATAATTGCGCACACTGTCACCACAGCTTTAATGAATTTGTCTCTTGGGAAATATTTTGGCATGCCTGGTGACTGACATTGGAGCTGAGAAAATCCCCTAAGTGCCTGAGGTAGCCTAAACCATATTCAAAGAAATGGATTTAATTATCATGACAATGTGGGTGATAATGCCCTTTTAATAAGCCCCTAAATCATCTTGGTTACATCTAACACTCTCAGTTCTTACTGCATACGCTGTAAAGAACTGATAACATTTACACTGGACATGATAAACTCCCAAGGCAACATGCTAATAAAATGAGTCGAAGAGTGTTCAAAATATCTTTGGTTTTAAAATGTTTTCTTGAAATCTAAAATCATCATACTGGATTCAAGAAAAAAAAACATGATCCTGATATTGATGACATTACTGTTTCATTATTGGCAAAGAAGTATTTTGAAAGTGCATCACTAATATCCAGCTAGTGGACCACAAAAATGGAAACACAATAAAAGTCACTTAATATGGTGTTGGGCCACCACGTGCGGCCATATAGCCTGTATGCATCGTGGCATAGAGTCCACTCGTGTCTGGATTTCTGCTGCAGGGATGAGGTATCATTCTTGCATGAGAAGTCAATCAATTCAACACTGTTTGATGGAGGTGGAAAATGCGTCATTTCAGATATCCCATAAATGCTCGATTGATTCAGATCTGGTGACTGAGAAGGTCATGACGTATGGATAACATCAGTGTCATGCTCGTCAAACCATTGGACGACCACACACATGCTCTGTGGATGGGGGCATTGCCATCTGAGAAGACACCCTTCCAGCAGGAAAGAGTCCGGGCGGTGTTTGTCTCGGAGGCGTCCGGGCGGTGTTTGTTCTCCGGACGCGTCCGGGCGGGTGTTTGTTCCGGACACGTGTGGACGGGAGTTTGTTTCGGAGTGTCTGAGTGGTGTTTGTCTCTGGATAGCTTAGCTCCGGACTGTCCGGGCACTGTTTGTCTGTGAACGTATCTGGGCAGTATTTATGTCTGCATGGGAGTTTTTCTCTGGAGTTTCTGGCGCGTGTTTGTCTCCAGACGAGTCCGGTGGTGTTTGCCTCTGGACCGTGTTTATAGTATGACCAGTAGAAATGAATTTCAGACATTATTTTGTTTCCATCTTCACTGTTATTCTCTGCAGAATCATTTTGATAAACAGGTATGAATCGTAATTAACGCTTCATCGTAAGTCTGCATTCTCTTCCTCTCACCTCTCGCTGCCTCCCTTCCCCTCCCCCTCACTTTCCCTATCCCCTCCTCACCTTTCTCCCTCTCCTCTCACTACCCTCCTTCCACGCTCCCCTCCTCTCGCTTTCTCCCTCCTCTCTCCCTTCCCCCTCCCCCACCCCACTCTCCCACCCTCTCTCTCTCCTCCTCTTTTTAGGTCATCTCTATATCTCAGTAGAGATGACCTAATAACCCAGTCTCGAAGTCGTCCATCCGTCCGTAGTCGTCCGTCTCCACAATCAAACCGAGTGAGAAAATAACCAATAGTGGAATGATAGAGGTCGATGAGACATGCACAACGATATACTTTCAAGGTCGTCAATGTCGAGGTCAACGTCACGAGGGCTGTCAAAGTTGCGAAAATCGTCGATTTCAAATCGTATCTCCTCCCTCATTTATCAAGAGAGATCAATGTTATTAGTGATTCAGATATATGGCTATATTCTAGAACAACACGAGCCATTTTTTTGAAATTTGCTCTCGTTCCGATTTATAGCCCTTCAAACTTCGTTCTGATTCCCCGTATGGGCCGTTCATAAAGTACATACATACAAAAAAAAGTATAAAAAATTAAGAACCGGAACTCTCCGAGACAAATATTAAATTGAAGCTTTTGTCAGATTTAACTAAAACAATGGAATACAAGTTTATATGCACACTTACTTTCATTTATGACATTAACATTGTTTTGAACGTCAATTTGTACTTTTATTTCAAAATTGACGTGCTGTGATATTAAAAGAAAAAGGTAAATTACACACTAGGGACTGCATCGTCATGGCTATCAAACAGGTTCATAAGGAACTGCTGGCTTGCAAGCGATTAGCGATGTACGAGGGGGGTGGTGGGTGGTCACTAGCCTGCATACAGAGGGGGGGGGTGGTTTTGAAACCCGGAAGTAGAGCGTACGTACTTTATGAACTGCCCCTATTCCAGTCTGGCACCGAGTTACTTTCGACCTCTGGCAGAGTGACCGGCATCCCTCTGGGGGTATTTTTTACCCTCCTCTGTGTTCCGTCAGCGAAGCGAGAGGTGGTATTTGCTGGTGTGGCTAAGATGTCTATTTGTTTGTCCCACCCTGAAACATGGAAAACGCTTTCGGGAGGAAAATTATTCAGGAAAATATGCTTCAAGTTATCTAAAACCGACAGGGAAAGTTTTTTTTGTTTTTTAAATCAGAAAGAAAAATTGACCTGGACGGTGTACAGGCAACCGATGGTTAGATTGCTTCCAATTTTTTTTTAATGTATGCAGAGATATGCCGTGATATCTTTGCTGTTCGAAATATGAGTTTGGAATTAAGACACTAGACTATATAGTCAGGCAGCAATTGTATTCTACCTCGTTTTTTTGCAAAACTCTGGTTTCTCATTTTTAGGTTGTCCACTTATCAAGGAACAAATTCAACTTGTTGTCAAGTTCTCAGACACATTTTTGATACAGTATTGACCTATACCAAAGTACGTTAAATGGGCAAAAACTGCAATATGTGAACCAGATGTTTATGAGATGAATAAAAATAACTCAACTAAATGTTTTTAAGCAGTATTTAATCATTAAAAATACTTTTCTGATGTTCATTAATACATGCAAAAGACACAATAATTTCACATTTTGATATAGTAAAACCCCATTTGTTCTTACAATATAACATCACCTAAATGTCGAAATTGAGGCTGCACATCACTTATCTCAAGACTTCTTTTTAACATAGTAGATCAAACTGGCAATCTTTTCTGCACAATGTACCTTTTTGGCTTGTATTTAGCCATAATTACACTAGATCATGTACAGTTATCAACCGTAGTTCTCAAATGCAAAGATGTAATATGAAAGTACTTAACTGGAATATCAGTCTGTCTCATCTATATCTACAGGTTTGTCCAGTACAATGTTCTCACATATCTCTCCACATCACACAGGTCTGTGCATACCAAATGGTTCTTCTTGCATCCACATGATTGTCTGTTACAACCATTTTTTGCATTTAATCCTTAGCTCTAACAAGGCCTCTGGGCTGGGGCATTTACACAGAAGACTGGTTTGAGGTGACCCTCTACTGACTCCAGCAGTAGTCCGTAGGTGAGGGTATTTTGGGACAAGGTGCTTTAGATAACTTCCACACAAGAGCCATATAGAAAGCTCTGGAAGTGTGTGGCACTAACGTTCTCGAGTTGGGGTAGCTGCTGGCCTCTTTACCTTTTTGTGCAAATAATGCCCACCTAAGTTCTCAACGATATTCTCACTGATGTCTGAGGTTTTGTATAGTAACACAGATATTGCTCCATTTGATCAAAGATACTTGTGGTATCTCTTTTGTCAACCCAAATGCAGTAAATGCTTTCAGAATTTCATCATCAGCTTGCAGAAATGCTTTGAAGTGATTAATACACCTTTGCCAGCAAATATCCAGTGTTGTCTGTTCCCTTGAAAGCATACCATCAATGAGTGCTTCTGTCCTCTTGGTCCAAGTTTGGTAGCAATCTTGATGATATTCTGTCATCTTTTTTCTGAGAAGTATAGTTGACTTGGAGCAATGGAAAGTGACCTAAAAGGGAACAAAAACATCTGTGTCAATGAGAAGCATCCAGGGTGGATTGGGGGTTCTTGTCCATGACGTCAAATGCATTCAGCAAGACAAGCTGGTCACCTCCTCAAGGTTGTGCTGACCATTCCATCTCGGGCATACTAACAATGTCAGACAAAGAGTGATTAGCTTTCATTGTTGTATGGTGCATAACTATCACTCTCTTTGGCTTATTTGGTAGTGACTGATGAGTTTATCTGACAGATACTCTGTCAACTCTGCCTTAGTGTTCACATGAGAGAGAAAGGTCTTCAGGTTCTTATTTCGGTGTTATCATTAACATGATAGTGAACTGGTGTTGTTTTACCATTCGCTTCTGACGAGTTGTTTCCTTGAGAGAACCAGTAAGGTACTGATAAAAACAATCCTGACCTCCTCATATGAATCACTCATGTCAGCCACAATGTCAACAACCTCTTTGCAAAGTGCAAGGCATTTGACATTTCAGGATTTTTTGGCACCATGTTCACTATACACATTGCGTCAATTATCAGGACTGAGATGCATCCCTCTCTGGTTCTGAGATGGCCAGGTCGTCTGGCAATGGCAATGGTACATTCATAACTGCAGATACCAGTTTGGAATTTGTCTGAGAGCATTATTATCATTGATCCATCTGGATGAAAGTTGGAAGGTGGAGCTACACTGAATCAAACTCTGTATAGCATCCTTAACAGAAATCAGTTCTAGTCTTGCACACACAAGTAATCGAGACAGCAGTGACCTCTCCTGTTTAATGGATACAACTGCCTTTGACTTTAGTTTGTACTGTAGCTCCTACATCTTGAAGTACGACCAGTTGTTCTTCTTTTGAGCATCCACAGAAATTGACTGATTGTTCCACCATCCGAGTAGAGACAAATTTTTCCAATGCCTCTCGCCCCAATTTCTCACGGTTTTCAATGTTTTTGCACACACTGTCAGGTAACAGCAAATGTACAATTGAACATATCACGTTCAAGAAAGGGATGCCCTGTCTGGTAAGTACCTTGGAAACATTTGCTGCAGATGAAATGATCCTAGTACCTTTTGCTCCAACAAGTTCATGGTGAAGAGAACTTGGCTGCCGCGTTTGATTCCAGCATAGTCTTTGAATTCCTGTACAATTCTGCATAGTGTGGGGCTATAATGAAGTACTTCTCCATGGCATGCTCTTTGCCTGTGAGCAATAAACCCTCCTTTGACTTCATCTTCTTGTGCTCCTGTTCAATACATGGTCTGGATCAATCGCAGTGAAAGAACACTGTGTTTTGTAATAGAAAGTTGCCTTCATCTAAAAATTCCCATGTCTCAGGATCTGTAGTTTGCAGTTCCAACATGTCGGCAACATAGAGTGGTCCCCATCGTCCATAGTTGTAGCTTGAGCATGAAAATAAGGCAACAGCTCCCCACCTTAGCCAAATGAAGTGTCCAATTGCACATCCTTGTAGCAGCAGTAAACATCAATAGAACCTCAACCTGATTCATGTAGTTTGTTAGGAATTTGGAGATACTTTGCTGTTCCTTCACATCATTTAGCCTTTCAAAACTATTACAGGCAGAGAGGTCTAATGCATTTCAGCCACTTGTGATTTGAATTCCTCCAAAGTGGAATCAGTCCTTCCATCTAAATATGCTGCAAGCATCAAGTACTTGGCTGATGTGGTGCTAAAGAAATGCTCTTTGTTTCTGAGAAGATTACCTGTATGCACATGGTGAAAAGTGCAATCAGTGTAACTATGTGAGTTCAATGCATCTGTATATGTGACGACCATCCAATATTTGGCGTACTGTAGCTGATCCATAGATACCAGCTTCTTCCCATGCCAGATCATGCCACTTCTTCTATGTACTTTCCCAGGCACTTCAGTGCTGCCATAGTTATATGTAGACTCCAGCCTGATGCACCAGTTTTCTTTATAATCCTTGAGCTTTACTGCACGGTCATACAAATCACCATCAAGGGTTAATAGGTCTTTGCCCTTCGCCAACAGTAATGCAGTTGAGTTTTTGAGCATGCTTTAAAATTGTGAGGAGCACTGCCATTACGTTGGACTTCTCCTGTAGCAATGGAGCAACAATACCAACATTCCATACTGGTGTTTGTCGTGTATCAACGAATTGAAGGTGGACCAAGTGGGAGATTTATGACATCTCTCTGGCAGTGTTCTACATGCACTATTGCTCGTGCTACTATCTTTGGAGGAAATCTGGGGTTCACTTGAAGTAGACCTGGCTGCTGTGGAAACATATTGTGACACTGATGTTTCACCTGAGGTTGATCTGACGAGACCACAATTCCTTGATTGAATTCCACTGATTCATTGAGGCTAGATCCAACTTCAGTCCAAGAATCTGCATCTTGACGTTTATCCACTATTTGTGCCACAGAGAGCACACATAAATAACCAAATAGTGTCACACTGTGTGTAGTCAGTAGATACCTTTTCAGGTGTCTAACATGTAGGTTACTTGATGAGACCACTCGGACTTACTGGCTTATCACAGTCATATATGGCATATCTAATGTGTTTTTCAGGGCTTTGTCTTGAATAGTCAGGTCAATTTGAGGTCATTTGTAATGAGAGGAGCACCATCCTATGATCTCTGGGCAATCAACAAATCAGCACATGAAACGAACCTGCATCACTTCCAGGTCAATGTTACAATTGCAAACAGTGGTCTGATTCCCTGCTTTACAAATGGAGGAATATGTACACCTTGCTGTGTTGGTGTTATTGTCATCCACGATGGCTGCTGCCATTCTCTTGTTGTCGCTCAACCTCATCGTAGGTAACAGCAACTTGCAGGTTATTCAGTGTCTCTACATCAGATGGGACCTATTAGCCCTTGGTTTTCAAACCCGGGGCGTGACCCCAAGTGGGGTCGCGAGCAAATTTCATGGGTGCGGCGGGCGTCCGCTTGCAGCGAAAAAAATTGTCTATTTTCGATCGGTGTTCGCTTTTACGGGATGTAATATAACGGTTCGTTCAAAGTATGGGAACGGCGCAACATGACACTTGGAATGGATCCAGCCGATCGCGGCTCGCTGAAGGGCGGTTCATTTTGGCGGGAAATAGTGGTTTGATACCAGGCTCTCAGACTCAGACTCTGATCTATCATTAACGTCTATTCACGTCTCCACGTACGACTCGAGACCTTATTTGTGATGCAGCACCGGCCACCAGCAAAATCTCGAGAACGTTCTTACCAGGATAAATTTCTGGACTGGATTTTTACTATGTGGTGGATAAAATGGGGCACAGAGGCTTCAGTGTGTGATTTGTTTCGAAGTGCTTTCTCCAGAGTCTATGAACAAAATAAGTTGCAGAGGAATATTGACTACAAAGCAGGCGCCTTATCAGAGATAGGAGAGAGCGTTCTTTGAAAGGAAACTTCTTGCACTCAAGAATAATGCATCTTGACAGAGAGAGTACATGCCATCAGACCAATTCTCAGGCTTTAGAGGCTCGTATCGAGTGTCGCTCATGTGCAAAGACTAAAAAGCTCACTCCGTTGCGGAAGACTCGTGCTGCATGTGCAAAGGACATGGTATCTCTGATGGTTGGGGAGGAAGCGGCGAAGAAACTGGCAGTTATACCTCTCTCTGACAACACCATCCAATGCAGAATTGAAGATAGAGTCTGGACGTAACGGCTCAGGCGTACAGAAGATCAAGGAATCGCCGTGGCACGCCATACAGTTGGACGAGTCCACTGATATCGCATCGTACGCGCACTAATCATCGGTCTGTTTCATCAAGGCTGATAACTTTGTCGATGAGCCTCTGCTCATCAAACATTGGAGGCCACCACAAAGGCGAGGACATTTTTGAGAAAGTAGAGCAGTTTATCGTGACCTGATCTGGACTTCGAAAGTTGCTCGGTTCTACAACAGACGCGCGCCAGCAATGTTAGAAGTGCATTCTGGATTCAAGGCTAAATTGCTTGAGGTGGCTCCTCAGACCTCCATGGTACACTGCATGATTCACCGAGAAGCGCTCACCTCTCGTACTTTGCAGAAACCTTGCAGAGCGTGCTCTCAGAAGTCGTAAAAATGGTGAATCACATCAAATCGAGCGCCCTCAACACTAGGTTATTCAGCCTATTCTGCCAGGAGATGGACGCCGACCATAAGAATTTTCTATTCTACACTCAAGTCAGATGGTTATCTCGAGGAAACCTTCTTCTGCGCGTTACGAGCTCAAAGATGAACTGAAGGAGTTCCTGCAACACAAGGGAAAAATGGCATGTAGCGTTGCTTGAGTCGGACTCTTGGCTGTCAGAACTGTGCTATCTCGTTGACATCTTGAACGTCTCAATGCCTCAACCGCTCCCTCCAAGGAAAAGACGCCACCTCATGATTTTTCACGACAAAATGAGCGGATTTCTGGCGACTCCTAAAATTACTGGCAGACAAAGCAGCTGTTAGGTGCTTCAGCCTTTTCCCCATCTGGTGGGCATCTAACGACCTGCCAGTGGATGATATTGAGCTCGATAGTCGTTCTGGGGAGAATAGCACGTCACTTAGGTTGCTCATTGAAGATCGAGCACTATTTCCCTGAGCTGGATGTGCAGTCCTTTTCTGTGGTTCGGGACCCTTTCACGGCTCCATGGACTCGATTGCTGATGAAGATATACAGCACAGAAGAGCTTGTACAGCTCCAGCAGGATTCAGGAGCACAGGCTCTTGGCGGACGAATTCATGTCAACATTCTGGCTGCAAAATGCTGCCGTCGTACCCGACCTGTCACGGCGCGCCTTAAGGTCTCATGCCATATCTTCATCATACTTTTTGTGAGCAGTTGTTTTCCACCATGGTGGTGATTAAAACAAAGTACAGAAATCGCCTAGAAATGGAGCATGATATGATCCTGGCATTGTCATCTACTTCTCCACGAATAGAGAAGTTGGTTTCTGAAAAACAGGCTCATCCTTCTCATGATTATCTAAATGTCATTCGGACTAAACTTCTGAAACATTCAACTGTACTATTTGGATACTGTCGGCTATTCTCCGTTTACTCGTCTATGAAAAAATGACGATGGTGAATAAAGTAAACAGTAAATGTTCTTGTGTCATATGAAATCTTATCTTATATATTATGAATTGGGTTTTGAATCCTTTGGGTCGCACATGATGTAGAGAGTTCTGAAATTGGTCGCCACTTAAATAAGTTTGAAAACCCTGTATTAGCCTGATATGAAGTCAGAGCAAGACCAACTGAAGTGGGGTTGTCTTCGCTTTTTGAAATTTGCCATCGGCTTTTGCTTTGTATTTCACTTGTCGCTTCGACCTAAATGACGATATAATATGTTGAGCAAGATTTCTCGAGGATTTTCTATTTCAATCTCTCGAGTTGCATTGAGATTCGTATGAGGCCCACTGATCACCATTTCAGAAATTGTTGTAGCTTCATAGGCGTATTGAAGTCAAGAAATTATCCAGTAAAATGCCAGTCATCCATTTCTGTGATTCCTGCGAATAATCTGAGATGCCTTGAACACTGTTCCATCTCATCTCCTCCGACATTTTCATGCATTTTGTCATTAACTTTTCCTGGTCAGTGTTGAGAAAAATTTTCTGGCTTCGGTCCACAGCTTTGCAAAGTCTATCCTGGTACTTTTTCCAGCAAGATATTCTTGATAGTTTCTTGTAAATGTTTTAGGGTGTGTTGTCACACCTTGTTCTTCAGAAGGAGTTATATGTGTCCTCTACAGAATTCATGTCAAAGCTAGGAAATTCTGATTCACTCATCTTTAATCATAAACTCTACAATTTGTGTTATTTCTACACACTGCCTTGATAAAATATTGACAGCTGTCAGTAGTAGATGTGGATGAGCCATAGTCTTGTTTCATTTCTCAAGCAATTAATATGATATTTCATATTTTGAGCAAAAGCATCTTTTTCATTGTAAAGATAAGCAAGTCTAGCAGCAACTTCCTCACTTTTAGTGGACTCCTTGATTGCAAAATTTTCCCATGTCATGGAGGAAACACTATGCACTGCACTATTTTCATTGCTTTGGCAAAATATGCAAAGCTCCTGATCAAATGTTTTTCTCGTTTTAGATGAAGAAGGCTCAATGCTTATTCTCCGCGTTTCTTACTTTCCGCAGCTGATGCTATGTCATCCTCGTATTTCTTTTGAGCTCGTACCAGATTACCTTTATGGCACAGAAACTGGTAACACTTTCTATGGTAGATGTGTTTGGTGTCATCAGAAAATATCAGATCTCTCACTCTGTTAGAATATCAAAATTCTGTCCGATTTTCGTCCAGTCTTCACAAAGGATTGTATGGTCTCTAAGGACTTTTGACTTGCAACTGAATAGGGACACCACCTGACTCTTTGCAAATGATGCATTCATCCATTTTTTCAAAGTTAATATGATCAAGCTGTCAACGATGTACCTACAGCTCACCAGTTGTCTTGAATCTGGAAAGAGAGATAGATTTTGGTAGTATTATGATACATACAATTTAAATAGTTATGCATTTTTTTAGCTTTTAAAATAATGAAATGGACACAGTGGCATTAAATTTGGTTTATTAAATAAAAATTGTGTAAAAATAAACATTCTGGCAGAAATATAGTTTGCAATGTATCTAACACATGTAGTTTCCCATATTATTGCACCGATATTATCGAAAGTTTAAAGCATTGGCATTTCAAGGAAAAATTACATATAAACTTGACAACAAGTTGTATTCCATTTATTTACACCTAAACCTTATGAATATGTAAAAAATGGAGTTGGCAAAAAAACGAAGTAGTGCCATTATATGAACAAATGCCGCCTGACTAATACAATCGATCTCCAATACACTGGTTCGTTATCTATTTACGTGACATTTCTTCCACTCATGAAGTCATCATCCGACCACAGGTTGGTTTATGCCAGGCAAAGACTATTGGGCAGTGATATTCAGATGCCGGAAGAAAAAAAAAAAGTGGGAAAACAAAGTTCGTCGTCTGAGATAGAAGCTGACTTCTGGGTCATTTCAGTGCCAGGTAAGTTGTAGTCCCGCATGTGTGCGTTTGTGTGTGGTGATGTAATCGTATTGGAATTAGAAGTTGAGTATACATCATCGTCATCGTCATCGTCACTTGAGTGTTTGTAAGTTTGTTTATAATTTATTCATGTTAGTCGAAGTGTTGTAGTTGCATGTTTTCAGCACATGTGAAGGATTACATGCACATTGCACACACATGTTTCCAGTGGTACACAGTTCTTGTGTTAAAATAAACGAAAAGTTGGAAAAAAAATATCCCCTTCACTTATGACTCATGTTCATTTTAATGCAGCTCTCTTTTATTCCTTTTTTTTTTCTTTCGAAAAATCTCTTCGTTCCTGTTCCGCTTGATTGCGAAGAAAAAGCTTTTCCTATCCCTATCTTCTCAAGGGACTGGCAGGATTGCCTCGAGGTACGCACAGTCACACACTTGTCTCTTAGCTATTTAGCCAGAGTTTGAATCCCGACTTGGCTACAAGCTGTCATCCTGGTGTTTCACAGAAAGGGTGACTCAACAATGTGTGTGCCATCTGCTATCATTCGTTGGTTGATGTTTAAGATCCCACGGTGTCCTTCGCCAGGAGAGGCGAGTGATCACCGGCATCCTGGTCAAGCCACAAATTCCTGCCCTGGCTGATTCCTGGGAAGGCAATGGCAAACCACCAAGTATCACCCTTGCCAAGCAGCCAAGGACCTGCCCTCAGGCAGAGCACACCATCAATCAATCTCCAGCTCGCTCTTTCTCTTTTTTTTCATTCACAATTGTTCTCTTTTCGAATTCTCTACTCTCTTGATGGTGTGCATATCTGCCCTGGATGGTGTGCCTCCATTTCTCTTTCACTTTCCTTCTTTCGAATTCCTACATTCCGTCACTACCTGTGTGTTTCTTCCACTCGCTCGCTCTGTACACCTCAAATTAAGCACTCGTCAGTGTGAACCTTCACTTGACTTTACCGCCGTTACTGCTCTATGTTTCAAGGTTAATTCAATCCTGTCTGACTGTTTGCTTATTCTGAATGTGTTGGAAGAATGAAAAAAAACAAAAACATTAAGTAATCATCATGTAATCTCCCTTTTGGGCACAGAGAAAGACAGCTCGATTAGAAAATGGACATGCAGCCAAATACATGAGGCACACACAGGACTGTTAGACGAGATAAACACAGCCATTGAGCTTGGGGGAAGTGCCGTCACTTTACCTGGGCACTCTGAGTACCAACGTTGTGTTACGACAACAGCACCACCCTTCTCACCACACTCAGCGGGGCATTTCCTAATGCGGAATTTCCTCCTCCCCATGGATGCCAAACTATGGGGACTGTCCATGCTCTCTCCTTTCAAATGCTGAACATCCAAGCAAGTAAGCGATATGTACCATTTTTGGGTAGTCGCTAGACTACCCTTAGTCTCAGGTTTTCCGTCTGTCTGTATCTGTATGTCTGTCTGTCTGTTTGTTTGTATTTAATGGACAGCTCTGGAGGCCAGAGGAGTCAACCGATTTTGATGAAACTTGACTGGTAGGTTCATACCAGGATCTAGTTGTATGCTTTTGAGCACCGTTGCTATGGACGCCACCGTAGCCTAGCAACGGGACTTTGAATTTTTTGAAAAAATCCGAAAAAATTTTTTCGAAAATACAAAATCGGCTTCGGCGCTTTCATGCGCACTATAATCAAACTCTTTGTCAAAAATTTTCAACCCGATCCGTCAAAAACTGTATGACTAGTATACAATTATATAGCGACCACCCATGTTGCCTACCAGCTTGTTGTAGTGTTTACTGTGACTGATCTGCCGGGGTTTGAACCACCGACCTCCCAGACTCAGAGTGGATATACTTCCCTTGTTACCTCCACCACTGAAGGTGAAGGAGGTGTTTTCACCCCTTCTTCACAACGGCATGAAGAGTTTGGGAGTGAGGGGTTTAATGGGGGTTGAAATATTGTTACGGCTGTGGAAATTCGCATTACACCATAAAGGGCCCGCAGGTGAGATATCTCTAAGTACAGTGTGGTAGTTAGCCCAACCGTTGTATAGAGGGAATTTATGTGATTCATCGCGGCTGTGACGCTTTGAGTTAGCCATTTTTCTGTTCTATTTTTATTTCAACAAACACAGCATCTCACAACCACGCCATCCCACCACAGCGCCACACCAACTCACGCCAGCCACCGCACCATCTACGCTACCACATCTTCGCACTACGTCCGCTTCCGAACGGCAACAAAGGCCAAGGAAGGAACTGCGAGACGCGCCGGTTTTCCCGCTGTTTTTCCCACATTTTCCCGCGCTTGGTGTGAAGGAAGGGGAAGGGCAGCTCGCCGCTGATGGTGGATGACCAGCGTGAGGCGGTCGGGGTGAGGGAACGCCCCTCTTCGAGAACCCTCTCGAAGGAGGGTGGAGCCGAAAACGGGGCAGGGCGAAGGGCGGAGCCCCGTGCTATAAAAGACGGACACGGGCGGGGCGCGCTCTCTCTTCCTCTTCGTCTTCTTTTCGTCTTGGCTGGTGGTCTGAGTCTGGTCTTCTGTTGGTGCGGTCCGAGACCCGCTGGCGGGACGGAGCGTCTGCATTCCACACCACGACCTCGAGCATCAACGTTTCCCCCCCCCCCTCTATCCGCGCGGAGATAGCGCCGGAAACCCGTCATGCGGTCGAGCGGCCAACACGTGCCGGCGCGAAGCACGCCGGAGAGGACTCGCCGACGCCAGGGCACGGAGTCGGGGCCGGGCGCGACCACGCCGACGGACGTGGGAGAGGGACTCGACGGCCCACAGGGAAGTCGCCACTTTTCTTTTCTTTGGGTTTGTGTAAATGACTGGTGGGTGGTGCTGTCCGACAAGTAGTATTTTTAAGTGTTTGCCGTGTGTGGTCTTATTGGTTGTTAGCTCTGATTGTTTCTTTTGTTTTAACTGTTATATTGCATTTTTGTATGCTGTATATACGTGCCTTCTGTGCTGGTCTGTGTGGATATAGTGTTGTGTGAACTTGTTCCCCGTTTGCGCTGCGTCCTTCCCTTTGTTTGACTCTCCATCCTGCATCACGTAAGGGGTTTGTAGTGGGTTTAAAACGCCGGTAATTAATCGGAACGTCGAGGCCGACGATACACCGCTCGGTTATCACTGTAGCACAGGAACGGACCGCTTAAGCGGTTTCGTGTCCGGAGTCGGCCTGTGGCATGGTACGATCGCCCGGTCGACCATTCGCGCAGGTACTTAGGTAGATCGAATTTGGCGAGCAACCTTATCCTGCGCGGTGGGCAATTGGCACGATCGTGTGAGGTTAAACCCCACCCGTGACTAGCTCCGGCTTGTCCGAGAGGGTCACGATGAATTGTCCGTCCGGTGGGCGACGTGCCGCGGTTCGAGTTACGTGGCCGTTCGCACACCGGCGGGCGCGAATTCGCAACAATATCATGGTTTTGGAGGATGGGGATGATCTGAGATGGTGGTGAACAGTTACACCACCGAGTCTGGTAATAAGTGACATTGTTTATTGTCAATTAAAACAAACCAATTGTTTATAGTCACAACCTGCAGTGATCATTACTTTCTAGATTTTTGTGTTTTATCATTTTTGTGTTTTAGAAGCACTTCCATGAGCCTAATGCTGTTTAAAATGTATTTCGTTATTATTTGTTCAGGTGATGCCAATGCAGTTGGGGAGAGAAAATATATTTTGCTTCGGTCTGACAGGTTGTGGAAGGCAAGTAGTTGAAACAAACATTGTCCTTTCTCTTCGACAGTGGAAATAAAAGCATCCCGGATAGCTCAGCCCTGCAAGCAAACAAATGAAATTACGAGCGAGAGATTGAACGAGGTCCGAGTGAAAAGCAACAACCAGTGTAATTGGAACTATTCATAAAAGGACCGTATTGAAGTCCACTTTTCGTATTTCTGGAATCACACAGGTTTTGTTTTGTGAGATACAAAATTGTCAGGGTGATAACGGTTCCCTTTTTTCTTATTACTTCATTGCTGCTGTCATGTTTTACGGCTTTTACCTTTTTATTGTCTGTTTTATGTTTTTGGTGAACATGTATGTTATCAGCAGTATATTCTAGAGAAAAAAAAAATGTAGCAGGTTTAACTTTCATAGATGAAAGTGAGTTATTTTTTTTCGTTCATTAGCAACCAGTGTGACCTTCAGAGCTGCATTCTCTTCACTGCGTGTGGGATAATTGGCTGCGTTGATGACTTCTTTGGAAACCTCCAAAGAGATAGGAATTTTTTTTTTTTTTGAGATGCCGAGATTGTATAATTATAATGATTACCAGTCGCATCCAGAGGAGCAAAGATGGAGTAAAAGTGAACTGCATGTAAATCCCACTTATTTTCACAAAACAACCGATAGAAAAATTGGCCAATGCCTCTCTTCTGAATTTGTACTATTGCAAATATGTGCGAAGTCTAACGACCTAGAAGGGCACTCGGTAGAGCGCATATCTCGGGCACGTAATGCCTGATCCACCAGAACATATCTGGCTCAATACATTTTTGAAATTTCATGCTATACAGTACTATATTGTTTTTTGTCCTATCTCTCAGTGGTGAAGAATCATTTTCAAAATTAAATAATTCTCTTATCCAGATCCGGATTCGGATCTTCACCAAAATCAAATTAATTATTCCTTGCCATGTATCCAACCTGTCCACCAAGTTTTGTCCGAATCCGTCCACAACCTTTTGAGATGTCGTGCTGTATATTGGTTTCGCACAATCTCCCAATGGTGAAGAATCACTTAAAAAATTATCAGATCCAGATCAAGATCTTCAGCAAAAGTGGAATCATTTCATCCTTGTCACACACCCAACATATCCACCAAGTTTCATATGAATCTGTCCACAACTTTTTGTGATATGGTGGGCTATATTTCTATTTTTGGCCGCCATCTTCAATGGTGAAAGAATCACTTAAATTCTAGTTGTTGGAACCTGATCCAGATCTTCAAACAAAATCTAATCAGTTCGCCTTGTCACACACCGGACCTGTCACAAATTTCATCCGGATCCGTCAACAACTTTTTGAGATGTCGTGCACACAAACAGACAGAAAGGGGTGAAAACAACCTCTTCACCTTCGGTGGCGGAGTGGTAACAAGGGAAGTATTTTGCTATATTACTGTATTACACATTTTTGTATACAAAATTGAGGCTCGCAGAAGAGACAGAAAAAAGCAAGAGGCAGAAAGAGGGGGGGACACCAACAACAGGGTTGAAGATAAAATTGAGGGACACGTTGGACAATTACAGGAAGTTTGGAGGAAAGAGGTAGGGTAGAATGCATGCATGGGGGTGGACAAGATGGATACAGAAAGCCAAAACTCTCAGGAAGGAAAAACTGGAAATTTAGGGGGAGGTGGGTTTGGGAGTGAGGGGTTTAATGGGGGTTGAAATATCATGGTTTTGGGGGATGGGGATGGGGATGATCTGAGATGGTGGTGAACAGTTGTCTTGAAGACTTGGACGAAAGAATGAGATGGAGAGAATGTGAAAGTTGATTCCACAGGTGGGAAAACAAGAGGACTGATTGAGTGGAGGTGAGCAGTGATTCTGGATTTTTGCAGTTTCACCAGAAGGGGGTTGATTGTGGACCATGTACAACCTTGGGGGGGGGGGGTTAAGAGGGGAGGGGGCCAAAGCACAGAAAGAGTAGAGGTTGCAAGACCATAAAGGAGGTGGTATAAGGCAGAGAGACCACTGGTCTGTCTGTGGTGGGAAAGTGATAGGCCCATGGACTCAACTTCAACGTGGGAGTTTTCCACTTATCGTGAAAGCCTTGGTTTCCAGAGTGTCAAGCTGAGCATGGTGTAAGGCGGGGGCCAGCTCAGAGTGGGGGGGGGGGGGGGTGGTGAGCAATACTCCATAACTGCCAGATCGAAGGTATTGTATGTGGATTGCAATTCAGGAGTGTCAAGGAAGGACTTTGAATGACGGAGGATGGATGCCCAATAGGCGAACTGGGTTTGGAGGCCAACTTTGAAATATGGTTTGCCCAAGAAATCATGGCTGATGAGTGAAACCCAGGAATTTTAGTGAAGAGGATTGTCAAGAAAGGTGATTGGAGGGTTTGCCAGATGGTTGATAGAGAGATAGAGATGTAGAGATATATAGAGAGATAGATATAGATATCAGGATTGAAAGACATATTCCAAGTGGATTTTGTCAAGGTCTGAAGAGTGGGAAGAGGCTGCTGCCTGCCTACCTGAAGGATTATGTATGTCATGGCAGAGGGTGGAGTCATCAGCAAATAAAGAGGATTTTCTGGAGTGATGCTGTAGAGGGGGACATGTAGAAGGGGTGTGGTTGAAAGGAAGCAGACTTGTAGGAGATGTGGGGAGGGTACTGATATGGAGGGGGTTGACACTGTAAAATGACGTGAAGGAAATTTGTTGTGCACAGCCAACCTTTTAGTTCGGTAGTCAGACCACTATTTTGGGGTGCAGTGTGTATTAGCATACGCACAATTTTTTTTTGTGATATTTCAATGAATCTTTGGAACACCCCTCCCCCCCCCCCAATCAGATTCTGCTGGGTGGTCAATCTCAAAAGGCATTAACCCTCTAGAGCCCCAGGGGTTATTTTTTTGTTCACCCAGAACATTTTGTGGGCTCTAGAGGGTTAATATGCAAATTAGCTACCACCATAATAGAAATTACTAATTTAGCTTATATCTTGGTAAGTTTTGATACTGCCGTATTTCTTTGCGGCCAGACTCCAAAACTATGCCCGATATGGTCTGTACTATCTCCATTCCGTGGAAAGACTAGAGGGTGATGTTCTGGATAGATCCATGAAGGGTGAGCATGTCATGCGACAGAAGAAGGGTTTTTGGAATGGCATCTGGCCCGATATGTTTATAGAGTCCACCTTCATGCGCTTATGGACATGGCCCCCATGGCATCGTTGCAATGACAATGAAGCCCAAAACCATCAAGAAGTGGGCTTACAGTATACGCAGCCGCATTTTGCAAGATCTTTCAGACGTGAAGGGCTGCACTGTAGTGGAGGTGAGAAGCCATAAAGAGGAGGCGTCTTCTAGAATATGGTCTAATGCAGCAGACAGAATGAACATGAAGGGAAAAACTGGAGGCGTACATCGATCCTTTCGATACAACTGATCATCATGAACATAGTAACCGGCAGGATTAGACCCAACAAAGTGAGCACACATAAGGCATTGGACATCGGAAGAACACAGATGAACAAGCATGCCGACAGCTGGCTAGAAAGGGCTTCAATGCAACAATTACAAAAGATATTGTAACTATGGCTGTATCAAGGAAGGTGATTCAGGTAGGATCTACAGAGGTCTGTGGCATGACCTTGATCTACTCCAGAGTGCTTGGACTACAGCCGTCACACAAAATCAAGTTTAGTGAAGTCCTGAAGCATGAACTTGTGCCGATACCCACGTCCATGTTCATTGACAAAGGGGAAATGTGAATTGCAAAGTCCAAGGCAGGTATGAAGAAACAACTCATGGTCAAGTCCTCTGCCCAACGAACACTGCCACCAGATGCAACAATTGTTGATGGCAGTGCAGTTCTTTTGGGAGTGCACTGGCCAAACAAAGGAACCACACAAGACTACATCAGTAACTTTTGCTACTTCATTCTGGAGAAAGCTAAACACTCCAATGTGTACTTGATATTTTACCGTTACCAAGACTTCAGCATCAAAAGTGGCCCTCGATTGGCCAGAGCCAGGCAGCATGCCAGCAGACGACACAATGCCACTGTTGCCTCAGAAAGTTGTTCTCAGTTACGGAGAACAAGGTCCAGTTGACTGAAATGAACAAGGTCCAAATGTGAATGGCTGTGAGCAGAGGGAAATCTGTCAGACACCGGGTAGTTGTCACAGGAAAAGGTTTGATACCAGTTGAAATTCACCATGGGAAACAAAGTGACTATGATGGTCTGCAAACAACCCCACATATAATCATGATACATCAGGTTACACAGCTTGTCAGTGAAGGTGCAAAGAGCATCAAAGTAATCTCGGATGAAATAGATGTCTTTATTCTTCTCATGTACGCCTTCTTGGCCCATCAACTCTCATGCTCAGTCACGATGGAAAGCATGAGCTCGGAGAGGACACTTATCGACATTGATGCTTCATCAAAGAATCACAGCAGAATCATGCCACAGTTACCTGCAGCCCATGCTGTCACTGGCTGTGACATGGTTGCGCAGGATTTCATTATTGGAAAAGCCACAGTATTTAAGTGTGTCAAGAGCAGTCATTCCCTTCACAAACTCGGTGACATTCATGCTGGTATGGACGAGGTTATCATAGAGGCGACGGCATCCATGGCTGTGTGCTATGGCAGCAAAAAGGACAGTTTGTCTGATGTGCGCTTGGATATCTGGTCAGCAAAAATGGCGAAGATGAAGGCCACAAGGGCACCGGAACTTAAGAACTTACTACCTCCCACAGAGGCATTCGAGATGAATGTACAACTAGCACATATTCAGACGGTCATATGGAAATCTGCTTGTGAGGCTGATCCACCAACATTGAATCTGACATTATATGGCTGGAAACGTGAAGAGGTTTCAAGGTCTCTGGTACCAGTGTTACTGCCAGCTAAGGTAGTTCTAGCTCCTCCGGATAGTTTGGAGATTATTCACTGTGGCTGCTCTTCAGTAAGACCATGCTTTACAGCACAATTTCCTTCCACTGCAGCCCAGTTGCCACGCACCATGTTATGCATGTCACAGGGAGAATCGGTGTGCAATAATGAGAAAACTCAGAAGCCACAGAAGAGGACGATCCCGATACTGAGTAGTTCAGTGAGTACCATTTTCGGAGAATGATCATGAACAAAAATAATCAGTTATTTTTGTTAAGGTTTCTTGCTCATGTACTTGTGTATAATTTGATGCCTATTTATCATGAATATATGGTCTGAATATCTAATTTTGATGGAAGGTGTCATCTATTTTGCAAATAAGTATAACCAAGCAGGATTGTAAATTCAGTGGTTTCATAAGAATTGTAGACCTGAAGTTGTGGGTGTAGATAGACCGATTTTTTAAAGAAAGTTTGTGGATATGTACTTATTGCAATACAGTACAGTAAGTCCTCGCTAACCGGGAAGTTCGCATATCGTAGTTTCGATTATTCGTAATTTAGTTTTAATGACCAATTTTTCAATTAGCGGCAAACATTTTATGCCTATCGTAATGTCATTGCAAGGAAAAACGCAAAAAAAAGTTTCAAACTGCCTGAAAAAACAACAATCACACAGGATGCGCATAAACACACTTTCACCTTTCTGCGCATGTACTGTACGCTGTACTGTACTGTATTCTCTTCACGCTCGCCTGCATACTTCCAGTATGAATCCCAAGCGACCCGCAAGTCTTTTGCCGAGCACACCCTCGTTTCGAGACAACGAAAGGGCTGTCACATCGAAGGTGAAATTGGATATAATTAAAAGACAAGAACGAGGTGAAGGACAACGGAAATCAGTCCGCAGCGCATGCAATTCGCTGCATCGACTGTACATTCGATCGTTCAAAGTTCGGCAAAGATAAAGAAATATCACAGATTGCGCCGAGTTCGAGTGGCAACGACACTAACGAGAATGAGAGATGGTGCCATGCACAACATGGAGCCGTTATTATGTGTGTGGATAGAAGATAAATTAAACGTCGCATGCCTTTATCTCTTGCTGTGATACAAGAAAAGCGCGCAGTTTGTGGAACGATTAAAGAAGAAACAGGAAGCTGAAGGAAAGGGTGAAGGCGCAGAGACCTTCACAGCGAGCCGAGGCTGGTTCATGAGGTTTTTGTCATCGCGCCAACCTCGCACAACCTGAAGTGTAGCGGTGAGGCAGCAAGTGCGGACCATGCTGGCCACATCAGAGTTTCCAGCAAAGTTGAAGAAGATGATTGAGGAGGGGGGTTACTCACCGAAGCAAGTCTACAATATTGACGAAACCGGATTGTTTTGGAAAAGAATGCCTCTCCCGTACATACATCGCACGAGAAGAAGACTGCTCCAGGGTTTAAGCAGCAAAGGACAGGCTAACCTTATTACTCGGTGAAATGCAGAAGGGGATGTAAAACTCAAGCCGCTTCTTGTTTACGTTTCTGAAAACCCACGAGCGCTAAAGAGTTGCCTCAAGCCACAACTTCCTGTAATATGGCGGTCAAATACAAAGGCTTGGATGACTGGGGCATTGACCCACGATTACGTGATCAATTACTTCTCCAATCATTTGAGAAGTACTCCAAGGAGAACAACATTGACAACAAATCTTTGCTGCTTGTAGAAATGCTCCTGCCCATCCTCAGCAATGGAAGACTGGTGTGAAAATCTGCAGGTAGTATTTTTACCACCAAATACTACCTCACCTTTACAGCCTATGGATCAGGGAGTTATTGCTGCTTTTAAGGCTATTATGTTAAGCATACCATGCTGGCTTATCAAAAAACTGATAAGGACAAGCTATCAATCAAGGAGTTTTGGCGAACATACAACATAAAAAAGGCTTTGGAAACATTAGGATTCATGGGCGAGGTGAGTGCCTCCACAATGAACGCTGTGTGGAAGAAAGTGTGGCCTTAGTGTGTCCACAATTTCACGGGGTTTGCTGATGTTCGTTGATTACAAGTCAAATTGTAGACTGGCGCAGGAGGCTGGTTTTGAAGAGGTTGACGAAGAGGACGTGAATGACTTACTGGAGTCTCATGCAGAATCCTTAAGCAATGAAGATCTTATGGAGTTGGAGACAGCAGTGGGCTCTTGAGGAAGAAGAAGATGCTGTGACACCTTCATCCAAGCATCTCACCATGAAAAACCTCAGCCAAATCCTCAGCTCGTTTGAAATGCCATAGAATTTTGTTATCGGAGCAAGATCCAAATCTTGAAAGGAGCACTGATTTTAGCCATGTTGTTAATGATGCCCTTTGTTGCTACAAGGAACTTATATGCAGCAAAGAAAAGAAAGCCATCCAGCCCACTCTCCACGCATTTTTTCAAGCCAAAGTGCAGCACAACTCCATCACTCATCCAGGATGCTCCTTCAACCAGCTGCAAGAGACCGTTCCCGCTGGTGGAAAGTGACAGCACAGTGTCAAGTGAAGAGGGGGACGATTCTGCCACTCTGCAAGTGTGACTTGTCCACCGCAATCAACTCCGTTCCTCCAGCCTTTGGGTAAGTCGCCACTACTCGAGGAGTGTGTTTTGTTTATTTGTGTTTATGTCCAAAAAATTTGTGTTTATGTCCAAAAAAATTCCGAGCCAAAAACGCACCCCCCTTTAACACATTGGTTTCTATGGAAAGTATGTTTTGTTTAACACAGTTTCGCTTATCTAAGGTTTTCCAGGAACGCAACCCTTGCGAAAAGCGAGGACTTACTGTATAAGATAAACTAGCAATTCCTATATTGGTGGCAGCTAATTTACATATTAATGGATTTGGTTAAAAAAAAAACTTTTTTATCAAAGCCTGTGCCATTTATGTCAAAATTTTACATTAAATAAGTAATTTGTTGTTTGAAATAAAAAACAAGTCCAGTAACATCCTGGTCTTGCATCCTCTGCTCTTTCCATTATTTGCCCCCCCCCCTTCTGGCTTCTGGTCAAACTATCTAAATCCAGGATTACTGCTCACCTCCACTCATTTGTTCCACTTTCTCCTCCTGTGTTCAACTTCCACATTGTTTTCAATCTCATTATTCCCTCCAGGGTTCAAGGCAGCAGTTAATCACCATCTCAGATCATTCCCACTCAAAACCATGATCTTTTCTGCCGTTGTCACATCCATCCCATCCATTGGGACCATCCTCTGTGCAGAGCGTTGGTGCTGCCTAAGCAGTCTCCTTGGCTTGTGGATACAATCCTGGACGGGTCGCCACTCCGACACAGGATACCAACAAGCTGGCACTCATTTTGCCAACCTCGGAAGGATGACAGGACGAGTTAACCCCACCTGGTATTAATTCAACAGCCAAGGATCCTAGGATCCCAAGCCCACCACCCTAACCATAAAGCCAACACCAGGCATACTATTGTTAACCCTGACCCCAATCCCTCCTCCTTCCCAATTTCCAGTTTTCCCTCCTTAGAGTTTCCTTCTGTATCCATCACTAAGCTGAATATATAACTATAGCACACCCCGCTACCGTGATCAGGAGGCAGCGAGTAGTACCAGCGACCCACCATCTTGGAATACCCTAGAAACTGGTCAGCTGCACTGGTTTCAGTGAAAAATATGGTGTTCTGTTGTGTTTTTGGCTGCAATCACAGGCATTCCCATGAGTTGAAGGTTACCAACAGTATCACTTGTCACAAGAAAGGGAACTTAATTTTTTTGAAATAAGTTTTTGAAATGTTTAACGATGTTATTATTGTTATTTTATTATTTGGCTCTTGGTGGTGAAGTATGAACTCTGTCGTAGTTGCCTGATCAGAGTCGCCGATTAGGTTTATGCTTTTGCTGATGTCTTTAATTTATCAAGCTAACTTTTATTGTTACAATCACCAGTAAATATTGAGTTACAATCCACAGTGATATTGAGCCTTTGTTTGTGTGTGTGTACTTGTTGTTTGTTTCAAGGCTTTGGCTGCAAGGAACATTGTTAGGGCTTTGTCTGTAAGGAACATTGTTGGGGCTTTGTCTGCAAGAAACATTGTTGGGGCTTTGTCTGCAAGGAACATTGTTGTGGCTTTGTCTGCAAGGAACATTGTTGGGGCTTTGTCTGCAAGGAACATTGTTGGGGCTTTGTCTGCAAGGAACATTGTTGGGGCTTTGTCTGCAAGGAACATTGTTGGGGCTTTGTTTGCAAGGAACATTGTTCAAACCCCTCCCCCACTTACATTACATTTTATTGAGGATCTGAAATTCAATTATTCTCGCAAACCAACTCAATTGACATCTGACATCTTAAAATCGCTCTCAGTTTTGTCGGTCACCTTTGTCCCTCTATTAAAAGGCTCCAAAGGAAAAAAAAAAAATAAAAAAAGAAGAAGTGTGTAAACAAATGTGAATCGATCTGTAAATGGAACCCGATAAAGTCCAGCGCTTATCACACTCAGCTATGTGTGTACCTCTCATGTTTTCGCAAGGGAAGGGTATTCAAACATGGCAGCTGCTTGGCCCCAGAAGCACATGATGCAGGTATGCCCCAGTTATTTATTTACAGCTCATTAGTATCCATCCCATGCATCCTATCCTGCCTCCATTCCTCCCCACACCCATTGTTTGTTCAAGTTTGCCTCTATCTTGACCTTCAACTCTGCTGTTGGTGTTTCCTCCCTCTCAACTGTTCCTTTTGTCCTGTTGTGTCCTAATCTGTAGATGTCTCAGCATAACCACGAGCAAAGATCTCAATCTGGGTGTCTTGAACTTTATTCTTCTCCCAATACAGCGCTTGCACACCGTAAGGAAGTTACGAACTCCGACTGACACCCAAGAAACTATTACAGTGCAAACAAAATACCAAGAGTTAGATCAATGTCATGCTGCAATAGTTCAACTTTCCAATTGATGGAGATATAATAGCGTGATACAACGAACATTGGTTGGGCCCAGAAACATGAAGACTGAAGAGAGAACCGAAACTAAATAATACTAAAGTTTGGCATTAAAAAAGACCTTTGAAACCACATAATACTGTTACGAATTTCGGTCCGTCCGGCGTGCGATCGGCCACGTAACTCGAATCGCGACGCGTCGCCCACCGGAACGGACAATTCAGTCGTGACCCTCCTGGAACTACCCAGGAGCCAGTCACGGTGGGGGTTTAACCTCACCACGATCGTGCCAATTGCCCACCCGCGCAGGAAGGGTTGCTCGCCAAATTCGACCTACCTAAGTACCGTGCGCGAGTGGTCGACGGCGATCGTACCTCGCCGCAGGTCGACTTCGGACACGAACCGCTTAAGCGGCTCGTTCCGTGCTGCAAGGATAACCGAGCGGAGTTATCGTCGACCTGGACGGTTCAGATTATTTACCCGGGTGTTTTAACCCACTATCAATCCCTTACGTGATGCAAGATGGAACTTTCAACAAAGGAAAGGACGAAGCGAAACGGAAACAGTTCGACAAGCAAGCACTTTATTTTCACACACAGACAAGCACGTAAGCGATAATGCAATGTACAGAAAAAAAGGAAATGCAACCAAAGCAAAAGCACTACTACTGACTATAATTATTTACAACACTTAAACAATTATACTTGTCGGGACTCGGCGCCACATCATGCATTCAAATAAAAGAGGAAAGACCTCCCCATAGGCAGGGAGGTAGAGGGGTCCGTGGACCAAATGTGCCGTGAATCTGGAGGAGCGGCCAGGTCCACGAGACCGAAGGGTCCTACCCGTGCCCTGTGGTGGCGATGGCGGGCAAGCCGCAATGTCCGCGCAGCTGCGCCCACTCGTGCCCCTGGCGTGGTCGGTGAGCCCTCTCCGGCGTGCTCCGCGCCAGCACGGTTGGGTCGGCACCACGGTTAGGGTGGGGATGAACGGGGCCACGGCACTATCTCAGCGCGGATGGGGGGGGGGGGGGGGGAGGGAATTGTTGAATGCTCAGGGTCGAGCGAGGGGAATGGCTGGCTGGCTTGGTCGCTTGTGAGAGCGAAGGTGGCTCGATTCCAACACGAGACGAGCGCCACGACGGCGACCCAGACAGCAGAACGGCAGACACACGACACCCACTACTACTAACCAGTTTCACACAGACTCGGTCTTTATAGACGGGGGGAGGAGCCTATGCAGATTTTAGGATCAAAACTCGATTGGAGGCGGGCCCACGCCACCCTCTGTTCAGCCATTGGTGTGGCAAAAAGGGGCGTGAGCCTCTTTTGATCCGAATTTCTCTCCCGTAAAGAAATCCACATTCATCGCGCTTGGAGGCGGGGCCATACCGCCCGACGCTCGCCCATTGTACGGAGGAAAAGGGGCGTGAAGCCTTTCCTGATCCGAATTTCTCTCCTGTAGAGGCATCCCATTGCACTCGCGGCTTGCCGCGTTCGGCAGCAATCACCGAACGGCTTCGGACAGTACGACGTTCGGTGTTTGACTGGTGTAGTGGTGGAAGGAGAAAGGCGAAGGTGGTGGGGGTTTGCTGTGGTGGTTTGGTGGTTGGCGGGCGTCATTTGGGAATGGCGGTGAAGCGATGTTTGCAGGATGGAGTTGTGGAGGTAAAGAGGCAAAGGTGGTGGTGTTTGAGTTGTTGGCGGCTTAATGGTCCAAAATAACAATAGAGAAAGAAAATGGCTAACTCAAAGCGTCGCAGCCCGGTGAATCAACATATTCCCTCTAAACAACAGTGTGGGCTACTACACATGAACTTATCGATATATCTCACCTGAGGACCCTTTATGGTGTATTGCGAATTTCCACAGCCGTAACAATACTTTGTTTCATAGATGCCCGACATATTTGGCACTGAATTGCAATGAAGAAATACCTTGTTGCCTCTTTATGCTGGGCTCTAAAGCCGAGTTTGCCGTTCATAGATCATGAGGCTGTTCTTCCTTTCGACGTTTGGTGAATGAATAAAAGACATTATACCTACTTTCGAACATGGTCAATGCCTGGTGTTGGCTTAATAGTTCGGGTGGTGAGCTTGGGATCCTAAGATCCTGAGTTCAAATCCCACTCGGCTGTTGAATTGATACCAGGTGGGATTGACTCTGCCTGTCATCCTTCCGAGGTCTGCAAAATGAGGAGCAGCTTGTGGTATACTTGTGTCGGTGGTGACCCATCCAGGATTGTGCACAATAGCCAAGGAGACTGCTTAAGCAGCACAAAGCTCTGCACAGAGTATGGTCCCAATGGATGGGATGGATGGAACATTGTCCAAATAATCACACGCGTCCATTACAAGGTATTCCAATGCATGACTGGGCTTGACAAACATATCTTGTGGTAACAGTGTGTTCAAACTGAAGTATATCGATACAAATCGGTGGTTATTTTCAGCACTATTTCCTGATTACGTATTGTATGTACACAAACTTATGAGTTACTATGTGGTCCTCACCAAGAACACTGTACTGTATGAGAAGTAAATCAAGATACCAGTCCATTAAATTTAACATTACCAGTTACAGTAGAAAGAAAATGAAAATATATCATATCATGAAGCTATATTTAACCACCACTAACAGCAAATATAATTATGCACTGTTGTCATTTATATGATCCGTTCAGTGTACTAATTCTAGCTCATCCATGAGCTTCCACGATGTATTTATATTAAAAAAAAAAAGAAGTCAGATTTCAAAAAAATGAAAATCACCAAATCTGAACATTGCATTTCTTTTTTTCATTTTTGCATCATGATATGAAAAACAAAAGACCAATAATCAATTATTGTTTCTGAATGAAAAGTGCCTTTTTATGAATTGATTGATTGACTAATGCAACTTCAGTGAATTTCCCAGTGATGTTTGTGGAGATAGCCATGTCTTGTTCTCCGTTGATTATGAAAACATGTTGTGTCACATATGCACTTCAACCAATCATAGACAAGACGCGGCTGTATGAACAGAAATTCAATGAAGTTGCACGATTTGAATGGGGATATTTAAAATAGAAAATGGATGTGAAGAGAAAAAATATTGATAAAGATCAAACTAGCATTTCTCCCTTTTTGAAATTGGATTTGTTTCACTTTAGTCAAGAAGTTAATGAAGCGTATGATTGTATAAAGACTCGTAGATTATTTTTCTCAATCGAGCAGATGGAGCACATCCCACGGATGCCTCTACCTCATGCTCCCAGCAATTAGTTGTACCAGCAGAGCTTTCAAGCACCTAAGATGAGCATTGTGATTCTTCAGGATTATCTTCCAGCTTTGAACCGTGAGATAATCAGGCATTTTTGAGGTTTCTTTGAAAGTAAAATTATTGCTGAAATTGCTATTATGAAACTGTAAATTAGCTGACGTATCTGAATCAGTGAGCGAGTGAAAAGTGTATTCTGCTGAACTTGCAAGCATGTACCTCAATTCCAGTGAGTGAATAATCTTATCTGTGACAAAAATGATTACCGCTGTTCTTTTGAATTTTTGGTCTTCAAATGCTTCTCCAAAATAGTTTTAAAGACTTTCAGGAAGGGTCTTACCACAACATTGTGTGCTGTTTCCTTTCACAAAATCCTCGCTTGGCTTTAGCTACATGATTAGATGTACCTGTAGTTGGTGGAATTTTGGGGAGGAGAGGTTGGGGAAGGGGTATTTTTTTCTTTTTTTGCAACAGTTGTAAACAACAGTCTTCTTGATACTTTACTAAAATCTAAATAACCCGATATTGATCAGGTGACCGAACTTGCCCACCTCCAAATTTTTTTATGTTCAGCCCTCCGAACCCTCTATGCTCCTACAGGGCAGATGTGTTTTTCCAGTAACCAGCTCCTGTTTAAAATCCTAAAATCCCAGTCTTACTGCCCACCTCCACTCTTTTGTTCCTCTTTTCTCCCATTTGTGGGATGGCCTCACAGAAACTCTTCCCTCTACACACTTCCCTCCAGGACTTCAAACAAGCAGTCCACCACCATCTCATGCCATTCTAGATTTCTACCCATTAACTTTTCATGAAGCTTACCCAACCCAATCCTGTTACTTGCAGGTTACTGTGCTTTCTACCCTCCTTTTTTCTCCTTTTTGCCTGTTCATAAAATCCCTTCTTTGTGTCCAACTGTGGCTCCATTATCAGTTTGTTGCTCTTTGTCCCCCCCCCTTCCCCGTCAGCTCTTTCTTCCCCGAACTTAGATTTTGTAATCAAAATAAAACACAATCACCTTTGTTACCTCACTCGATATTCAGATAAAACATTTCTACATTTGTCTCATGAAGTTTCCTCTCAATATTTCACATCCTTTTCTTACTATCAAAGTTAAACGTAATGATCTGTAAGTCCTTGCTATTCATGAACAATGAATCGGCGAGGTAGATCCAAATTTTTTTTGGGCTAGAAGGTATAATTGCTTGATATTCTACTTTTTACTGAAAAGGGATAAAGTCTGAGAGGGAGAAGGGTGGGTAGAGGGAGAAGGGTGGGTTGGATCTGGTATCAACATGATTGAGCGATTGGTCTTTCTTTGTACTTTTAATTACTCTTTGTACCTTGTAGATGTACATTATAGTTTATATTAAAACTTGGAATTTGTCATTATTAATTCATTTACTTCACCATTATTGATTTTTAACAATGGACTGAGCCTCCTTACTCTGTTGCTTTGTGCTCTACCTCGAAATAGGGCAAGAAACTTGAAATTATCTCTAAAATATTCTTCTATACAACAAGAAGCGAATACTTTGATATCGCGTGGCGGGGGCAGTAAAAGGTTAAGAATGATGAAACAATTTGCAGTTATAAAATTTAAATGTAGACACGGTGAATTAGCATACATGATGGAAGAGTTGTGATGTTGGACAAATTTCTATTTATAGCCCTCAGATCAAAGGACGACGACGCGCCATAAGTGTGACAGCAGAGTGACAGAAGACACAGGACAGAATACCAATTATATAACAGCGCATGTCGCCGCGCTGTAATAACCACTTCTGTCACCAAAAAAAGAGGAAGAAAATCACCTCCACAAGATGTTTTAAAAACACTTCTGTTGAAAACAATGAAGAACGAGAGTTACAACGCTGCGCGTCAACAACTAATGGAACAGGAAGATTATCACTTCCTGCTCAGAAATCAATTCCAGCGTCACCAGAAACGATTCAGCACAAAAACGTGCTCTTCCGCATTACCCGCCACAATCCCCGGCAATTCCGCACAATCACCCGCAATCCCCACATTCACCCGGCAATCTCCGCCCACAATCACCGGAATCTCCGCCCACATCCACCCGGCAATCTCCGCCCACAATCCACCCGGCAATCTCCGCCCACAATCCACCCGGGCAATCTCCGCCACCCAATACACCGGCAATCTCCGCCCACAATTCCACCGGCAATCTCCGCCCACAATTACACCCGGCAATCTCCGCCCACATCCATCGCATCTCCCCACAACACCGGCAATCTCCGCCCACAATACACCCGGCAATCTCCGCCACAATCCACCCAGCATCTCCGCCCACAATCCACCCGGCAAATCTCCGCCCCACAATCCACCGGCAATCTCCGCCCAATCCCGCAACTCGCCACAATCCACCCGGCAATCTCCGCCACAATCACACCGGCATCTCCGCTCACAATCCACCCGGCAATCTCCGCCACATCCACCCGGCACTCCGCCCCACAATGCCACCCGGCAATCTCCGCCCACATCCACCCGGCAATCTCCGCCCACCAATCCACCCGGCAATCTCCGCCCACAATCCCACCGGCAATCTCCGGCCACAATCCACCCGGCAATCTCCGCCCAAATCCACCGGCAATCTCCGCCCACAATCCACCCGGCAATCTCCGCCCACAATCCCCGGCATCTCGCCACATCCACCCGGCATCTCCGCGCCAAATCCACCCGGCATCTCCGCCCACAACACCGGCAATCTCCGCCCACAATCCACCCGGCAATCTCCGCCCACAATCCACCGGCAATCCCGCCCACTCCACCGGCAATCTCGGCCCACATCACCCGGCATCTCCGCCCCACAATCCACCCGGCAATCTCGCCACAATCCACCCGCAATCTCCGCCCACAATCCACCGGCAATCTCCGGCCCACAATCCACCCGGTCATCTCCCCCACATCACAACACACAATAAGTGTGACAGAAGACACAGGACAGAATAGCCAATTATTAACAGCGCGACGTCGTGCGCTGTAAAAAGTGAATGTTTCTCGTTTGTGTGTGACATAGTCGCAGCTTGTGGAAGAGCTAGTACGAGTATTATGAATGGATCAGGATGCAGCAGGACAGAAGGAAATAGAAGGAGAGAGAGAGACGAGACCGAGACCGGAGACCAACAGCAGAGCTGAAAGCCAACACAGAGGAGGCGGTGAACTTGGGTGGAGAGAATTGGAGACAGTAAAGGATGCATTGGGAGTGCACAACATGGATACAGATGGAAACTCTCAGAAGGAAATTGGAAATTTTGGAAGCAGGAAGGATTGGGGGAGGGTTAACAAGGGAAGAAAACAATCATGGTTTTGGATTGGGGATGATCTGAGATGGCGTTGAACAGCTGTCTTGAAGACCTGGAAGGAAGAATGATATTGAAGAGAATGTGGAAGTTGGTTCCACAGACTGCAAAAAACAGGAACAAATGAGTGGGGATGAGCAGTGATCCTGGATTTTGGTAGTTTCACCAGAAGGGGTTGATGGTGGATTGTGTATGCCCTGCAGAAACCTGGGAGGGGCAGAGCACGGAAAGAACAGAGGGTGCAAGACCAGAAAGGAAGCGGGAGAAGAAAGAGACCACTGACCTGACTGCATTTGCAAAGTTATAGGCTCATCGATTCAGCTTTGTTGAGGCAATAGTCCTCAAGTCCTTAGTTTCAATGGTGTCAAGCTGAACAAGATGTGAGGCATGGCAGCCAGCCCAGATGGGGATGCAGTACTGCATCATGCTGCGGATGAAGTCTTGTAGGTGGATGGATAGGAGTTCAGGTGTGCCGAGGAAGGACTTTGCATGATGGAGGATGCCAATTTGTTGGCTGGCTTTGGTGGCCAACTTTGAAATTTGGTTTGCCCAAGAAGGATCATGGCTGATAGTGAGACCCAGGAGTTTGAGTGATTGAACTTCCTCAAAAGGATTGTGAAGAAAGTAGATCAGAGGGTTTGCCAGATGGTCCTTTCAGAGAGAAAGGGTGAAAGTGTGAGATTTGCCAAAATTGAGACACATTCCAAGTGTTTGACCAGCTTGTGATGTTTTCACGGTCTGAAGAGGTTGAAGAGTATGCAGCCTGCGTGTCTGAAGGATGAGGGATGCAACGGCAGAGGGTGGATCCATGAGCAAATAGATACAGAGGATTTTCCAGTGAGTCAGAGAGATCATTGATGAAGATAAGAAATAGGACTGGGCCCAGAACACTGCCTTGGAGCACTCCAGCATTGGCATGGAGAGAAGATGAAAGGAAAATTTCATCTTTGCAGAAATTCCATGTTTGTGAGAATTTTGATGAAATTTGTGCTTATTTTGACAAAAACTTTGCATTGATTTTGACCTCAATGTCAGACATGAGAGGGCCGTCTCTCTGGACATATCTCGTGCTTTTGACTCTGCCTTTTTCTTTCCAAACTCTCTGCCTATATGGCATCCTAGGCCAACTTCACACATGGCTTACTGACATCCGCTATTATCGTAGCCATTGTGTGGCTCTCAATGTAATCCTTTCTTCACCTCTCCCTATTGACGCTGGAGTGCCCCAAGAAAGTGTTCTGGGCCCAGTCCTATTTCTGATCTTCATCAATGATCTCTCTGACTATCTGGAAAACCCCCTTTATCTATTAGCTGACAACTGCACCCTCTGCCATGACAACCCTCATCTTCCAGAAAGGCAGGCTGCAGCCTCTTCCTTCTCTTCAGACCTTGACAAAACCACAAGCTCGTCAAACACTTGGAATATGTCTTTCAATCCTGACAACTCTCACAAACTCAAGATCTCTCTCTGAAAGGACCGTCTGGCAAACCCTCCGATCTACTTTCTTAACAATACTCTTGACGGATAGTGAGACCCATGAGTTTGAATGAAGAATTCTTAACAATCAATCCTTCATTCAAACTCCTAGGTCTCATTATAAGCAATGACCTGTCTTGGGCAAACCACATTGCAAAGTTGGCCTCCAAAGCCAGCTTCCAACTGAGCATCCTCCATCATACAATGTCCTATCTTGGCACACCTGAATTCCTTTCCACCTACAAGGCCTTCATCCGCAGCTTGAAGGAGTACTGCGCTCCCCTTTGGCCTGGCTCCCCTGCCTCACATCTTGTTCAACTTTATGCTGTGGAAGCCAAGGAATTCTAGAGTATTTTAATCTCCCACGATGAAGCTGAGACTATGGGCCTATCACTTTGCCATCGCCGATAGGTCTGTTGTCTCTTTGTCTTCTACCACATACTGTCTGGTCTTGCACCCTCTACTCTTTCAGCTGCTTTGTCCCCCCCCCCTCCCCCAGGTTTCTGCAGGTTGCATACGGTCCACTATCAACTCCCTTCTGATGAAACTATCGAAATCCAGGATCACTGCTCACCTACACTCATTTGTTCCTCTTGTTTTTTTTTTTCCTGTCTGTTGAACCAGCTTCCACATTTTCTTCAATCTCATTCTTCCTCCAGGTTTTCAATCTACAGCTGTTCACCACAATCTCAGATCATCCCCAATCAAAGCCATGATATATTTTTTACCCTCGTTAACCCACCCACCAAAATCCCTCAGGTCAGGGTCAGGTATGGGAGCATGTGCCAGAACAGCGCGTCGCTGCGTCCACTTTCCGCCGGTACTCCAGGGGCCTCCGTCTGGCCATCCCCAGGAATGCCAGGCCATCCCCATCTCCTTGAGATGATGGTCAACCTGCTGCAACCACGAGGCACGTGGTCGCCCACTGGCCTCCTCCACTCATGAGACTCCCTCGCTGAGAGAATCTGGTGAGCAGGATCAGCGTCAGGAAAACGAGCCACATGTCCATACAGCCGCAACTGACGCTCACGGACTATGCAGGTAACAAATCTCATCCGAGTCTCTCTCAGCAACCGCTCGTTGGACACAAAAATCCGACCAGCGATAGCCAAGGATTCTCCGAAGAGACCTGGTACCAAAGGAATTAAGTCTCCGTCTCAGATCCTTGGTCAGAGTCCAAGTCTCACATCCATAGAGCAAGACTGAAGTACCAAGGACCTGAAGACTCGGACCTTCGTCCTCCCGCACAGGTACGCGAGCGCCACACCCATGATCCAGTGAATCCATGACTCCCCAGGCCGACCCAGACGTCTATTGACCTCTGACTCACAGCCAGCAGAGACATGAATATCGCTGCCGAGGTAAGTGAATCTCTCCGACCTCAACATCCTCACCACAAACAGACACAGACAGGACAGCAGCATCAAAGATGTCACCGAAAGCCTGGATCTTAGTTTTGACCCAAGAAACCCGTAATCCCGCTCGACTCCTCATTCAGCACCTCGAGGCCCCCAAAAGGATATCTAAAGTCTCCGCAAAGATGACTGCATCATCTGCAAAATCAAGGTCCGAGATCTTGACATTCCAAACGATGCACCGCAGCTTGATCTCTCCGACATCCTCCCTAAAATCCAGTCCATACAAGTGCTGAAAAGTGTGGGCCAGTACACACCCTGACGAACTCCAGTAATAACTGGAAATAAGTCAGAGATGGTACCACCACACTTCACAGCACTCTCAGTCCAGAGTAGAGTTCAGACATCAGATCGATCAGTTTTGGTGGCACCCCACGAAGACAAGAATCCTCCAGAGGGCATCCCGATTCACTGAATCGAACGCTTTACAGAGATCAACATAGGCTGCAAGCAGCCCCTGCCGAAACTCTCGTCTGCGTTCGGTGAGGACACGAAGAGCAAGGATACGGTCAATCGTTGACCTCTTGGTGTAAAGCCTGACTGCTCTGGACGCTGGTGCTCAAGCAGATGGTGGCGAACCCTATCAAGAATTATCCGAGCAAAGACCTTGCCCGGCACTGAGAGCAGCGTCACCCTCGGTAGTTGTTGCAGTCTTGGCGATCACCCCTTCCCTTTCCAGAGAGGAACAACAAGGCCCTCTTCCAATCAGTTGGGATGAATGCCTGTGTTCCAGGCAGAGCACAAAACTGCATGCAACGACACGAGTGCAGCATTTCCTCCTCCTTCCAAATTTCCACTTTTCCTTCCTTAGAGTTTCATTCTATATCCCTTGTCTACCCCATATATCCTCTCCTGTCCTCTTTTCCTCCTGTGGTGGAAAAGAACTCAATTTCTACACGATGGATCAGCATACCAAAAGAGAATCTTTAATTTCGTATGTACGGAGGAAGAACATTCAATGATTCAGTGAAGCATTCGAATGAACTTCACCAACTAGAAGCCCAAAGCAATCCCTCTTATACTCATTTAACATCCAAAAAATGGGTGGGTGAGACATTTGGCAATTCAACTACAGGATGAGCTGATAGGCACTAGGCGAAAGAACTCAGAACTGCAATACGTGGCCACTGGGGCAATTTTTTGTAGCGCTAAAAAACGTGAAAAGTTGCATTCATTTCACTAAAAGTTTCGCTAAAAAGTAACTTAAAATCCATGCCCAGAAGCTACTGCAACGACAAATTTTCAGTTAATCATTTATTTATTAAATTCTCAAAGCGAGAAAGTAGGCAATGATACAGCGTTTTCATGAATTCAGCAATGATATGACATTTTACAATGTTTTTAAAGTCAGCATTAAATCAAATCACTCCAATTCATAGTTCATTGCTGTGATTGTAATACACAGAAATATATTTCTCAACGTTTTTGGGCGCGAAATTACGGTCCTTCGCTCGTCGTTTTTTTATCATCGATAAAGAGCGTTCAACGCTCACCGAAGTAACTTGACACTTTTGCAACTCTGCATACAAACTTGGTGGAATGTCATCACTTGCCAGATCCATGATCTGCTTTATGTCCTTGTTCTGCTCCAAACGCCTCTCCAAATAAGACGCCATCCCACATGGATCACTGCCGAAGCTGAGCAATTTCAGATCGTTGAAAGCATCAGAGATCATATACATATAACTTTTGCATTTAATAACCAGCTTAATCAGGCACGTGAAGTCACGATTGATACTGAGCAAGTCCTTTGCCAGGTGTTCTGATGCTATAGTTCCTTTGCTCTGGTAACAAGCAAACCATCACCTTGAAATTCCCCAATGATTCTCTTGACATCTGGCAAATTGTCAGCATAGTAGAAAGCTGCATTTAACCAGCTTGCCCAGCAGGTTATGATGGGTTGAGGTGGGTATCCAATTGCGAAAAACAACTCCTTATGGTCTTTGTTCTTGACAACAGCACTCTTGACCCTCTGCAAACAAAATTCATTCCACTCATAAATAATTTGTGACAGCATGACATTTTTGGGTTGTTTATGTTTTATGCTTCATTCACTGTAACCAGCTGTCCTATCATTTTCAGATCATCTCATTTTATCCTGGTGTCCCACATCCTATTTCGTACCTTCCCACGATGATATTTGGCCTCTATTCGCAATATTGTAATTACCTCCGCCACTGAAGGTGGACAGAGGATATTGTTACGGACTCATAGTTTGAGTTTCGCCATGAGGGGAAGCACTCCAACTTCTCCAAAACTTCCAGCCCTGAGGCCTCCAGTTGCGGATAACTCCACGGTCCGGTGGGTTGCTTGTCAACCACGAACGCCGATTGATACCTCCAAACCTGGCAGGGTTCTTCCTACTATGCGCGTTACCTTTCCGGTGGCTTGACAATATCAAGGGAGGTTCGCACCCTATATATGTACTTGTCTTATCTTATTTAATCATGTGTAGCCGGGCGGAGCTGCCAAGTATGTACCAGCTAATGTTGTGGAGCCAATCGGTGGGGTAAAACTTCCCGGTTAATAAACATGCGGACTGTGCTGGGCAAATGGACGAAAGGATGCTACGAGCAGATTGAACTGAATTGACATTGGGTTTATTTATAAAGGAGCGTGAGAAAAAAGCATGTCGCACAGAGAAGACAAGGGGTTTACTCACAATGGTATTTGTACAGCAGGGACATCCAGTATTCATGTGGTGCGGCAAAAGGCATGCAGTGCCACATTCATGCAGCAAAGAGACAAAGAGCAGAACTAACACCAATTCTATCGAGCTTATACACACTTACAGTAACATAACAGGCACCATCAGGATAATTCCATGGAAAGGGTAGAATAGCAAGAGAAATGAAAGAAAAGCTGAGGTGTTGGCGACCTCCGGCTTACGCTGCACATACATGCGGGCATGTGATCGTCCAAAGTGCAGGGAAGGTAAGGGTGGGGCGTCATGAAAATTTTTTTTGGGGGGGTCTGGGTGTGTGTTGATGTGCGAGTGAGGTGCGGTGCTGGTGCGTAGAGTGAGAAAGACATGCTGTGAGTCATTGGTCGCTCTTGAAAGAGCTTTTCTTTCGGCCTTGCCCTCAGTGATGACTCTTATGCATTCACACAAGACGAGTCGGAAAAGAGAGAAAGAACGTGTGAGAATGATTACTACCTATCATTTGTTATTGCTGATTTTGCCTTGCTCAATACTATACCTGTACTGCTTGGTGCTTGGTCCGCTTTGTCAGCGCTCCATTCCATTCCGTTCCAACCACCACTAGCTCTCGCTCCAGACGACTCACTTGCGGAAGACTTGCAGAGGGACTCTCAAGACTCGAGCAGACCTCAAAAAGAACTCCGAACTGACTTTCCCCACGCCTAACACTGATTCTTAAGGATGTGGAGGTGGGGGGGGGATTAGGGGTGAATCCCCACCCCTTGTGGGAGTGGTCTTGGTGAGCATGGGTCACGCGCCACCCCCTTTCCTCTGAGCATGGCATGCGTATTGGTCGAAATGCGCTCTGAGGTGACGTCATCCTCCCTGTGAAGTTGCTGTGCTGGATCCGCCTCCAGTCGTCCTCCGACTGCGCCATGCAGGTCAGCTCCTGACTTAACATGGGGCTGATGTACAGTGGTCCTCCTCTAACATGGGGCTGGCCTATGCATACACATTGTGACCCTAACATGCTCTGGAATCCACTTGGGCCTTGGGGTATATTTGTATGCTTAAAAACCTCATAACTTCTTTAAAGACTTAACACCTCAAAGCTTATTTTAATACTTAAAACTTCATAGATTCAGGGGGTGTCCCCCACAAAGGCCACTGCCCCACAAGGGGGCCCACAGTACCTCCCTTGATTCCTGCCTGAGTGTCCCTTATTTTTGTTTTTCGTGAGAGCTGGTCACCTTGTCACGATTTGCTGAAATTAGCGAGCATGTTTTTACTTGAGCTGTTTGTGCCAAAAATATTCAAATTCCCATGGATGGAGAACCGCATTACAAACTGCCACTTAATTCTAAAACCATTTTGGAGCATTCCATTAATTGAAGGATGCAATAAGCAGGTGGCTTTCTTCTCAGACACCTTTCTCAATTGTGAATGTGAAAAACTACTTACTTTGGAGAGCCTTTCCAGAAGTTATGTTCATAATACAAAGTTTGATCATAACATGTGAAGCCTAACATAGAAACAATTGTATAATGAATGACTATTACATTTATAATGTAATTGTTTCAAAATGACACTAAACGTCATGAAGTTAAATATGTAAAGAATGGCAATACTGTAAAATACAACAGTTTTGTAAATATCTGTCAATGGCTTTCATGTCGGGCCATGGACTTACTGATCATCCCTTGTATGTGTTTATACATGCACATCATAGCTTCAACATGTACGTACGTGTTTGTATTTATATACATCATACAAGCATAGATAGACATTGCATGAGGCTTCCAACAACTACTACTTCCTCATGTTCAAACTCGAAGCTCACCTTTACTTCTTTACCTTTTTTTTTTTCGTTTGGGAAATCGTCTCTTTTGAGTGTGTCCTTTTGTGCTCTTCTTTCCAGGGCAATGAGACGGCTTCCATTGGCACCTTATTTTGTCCCTCGTACTCACCCGTGATCTTCATGATCCTGTTCCCTTGATTGACCTGCAACTTAGGTACCGTAACTACACTTATTGATGTTACTTTGTATGTAGATGTGTGTGTTTTCCTTAAATCTGCCTCTTATCCTTCCTCTGTTGTTTTCCAGCCCTTGTCGGTGAACTCTTCCTTAATTCTTGATCTCCGTAGAAAGTTAACATTTCATAAAAGTGTCCCACATGACATGGACTTGCACATGAAGCTTGACTAGAAATTACAGGTGGCATTACACGGTCAGTCAACCCTGGGTCAAAGAAGCAGATAAAAAAAAAATTCTCATAAGAACAAACCTCATTTGAATACAGATGAAGTTAACACTTGCTCTATTTTTCATCGGTAATTCAATTTTTAATAATGACACGTACAAGTGGTGTATAACAATAAATAATAATTGCTCACATACTCTGCTTGGGGGTATCAAGATCACCCACAAATTGGTGGTGAATGTATCCACAGCTAAGAATGCACCCTGGGCATGTCGTCATTGCATCGCAGATTTCTGCTGAAGCACTCCTCAGTGGGGAAAGGGATTTTAAATTTCAAATGTATTGGCACACAATGGCCTAATCTTTTTGAAAGGTACCATGGGATATTTAACTTCCACAAGCAAATGTTAGCAGATGGAAGTCTGCTTAAGGTCCTTTTTGAGGTAAGGTAAACTGATGTATAGCAATTCACACTCCTAGTGTTGCATGCTGCATTAGATTAAATATTGTTCTATGGTGACGATTAAAATCATAATATTTCAGAAATTTGCATATAGTTTTTCGATTTAAGCAGCATATTCTGCCTCATGAATAAATCATAATTTCATAGAAAAAAAATACTTCATATGCAAAGCTTTGAAATGACTTTAAAAGTGACCTTGCTGTTCATGGTGACATCGGCAGCAATTTCATCTTTCCTTTATTCCACCAAAGAGTGAAGCCTTGTCAGGGGATTTGCTTTGGAGTGCTACAGAGTACGATTGAAGTCGCGGCTGTTTTTTACATCTGATCGGCGCTTTCCCTGCTCTTGAATCGAATGAATGCAACAAAGCAACGGCAGACAGCAGAATGCCCACTTGCAGCTTGTGGTACGATTGCTGATGCCTTTGTGATGCAACTGGAGTGTTCAAAAACCTAATTACTAGGCTCATACCTGACGAAATGGACACAAATACTAAATACTTGATGCCTCCCTCTGGGAACCATAATTAAGTCAACCACATTGTGTGGACTGCCATCACATGCAAACGGGACCAGGGGGGGTGCAGGCAGATTACTGCTTCCTTGAAGGTTGAGTGAATCAGCTGTGTATTAACTGACAATCCATGAGCAACCTAACCATTTTCATACATCTATCTCAGTTTCCAGAAAATTACATTCCAAATCGTTAACAATGCTGTCTTCAGAGAGAATGGAATGCACAACTTCTGAAATACCACTCCAGAGTCCTCACCACGAGGCCATCATGAATAAAAAACCCGAAAGATGTTGTGCATCGCACGATACTTGAGAAATCCATAAAACAAATTTGACCTTAAAAATAATAGGTGGTTGAATTCAATGACAAAGTCCACAATTTCTCTTCAAATTTCAAGTCAATCAAATGAAAATGAGGATTTTTGAAATTTGGCCGATGTTGACGTTTTGGCCTATGTTGACCTCAAAAATAATTGGTGGTTGAATTCAGTGACCTGATATGCAAATCCTGTTAATTTCTAGTTCATTGTATGAAAATTGAGGATTTTGGAAATTTGACAAAGTTGTTGACCTTTGGCCAATGTTAATACTTTGACCTCAAAAACAATAGGCTTCTTGCTTATGATAAACTCTACAATGTGGTGAAATTGCGTGAAGATCCGTTTAAAATTGTGACCTGCAGGCGATTGAGATACAGACAGACAGAATA
>CM068956.1:117198358-117224858 GCA_035128595.1 Eptatretus atami
ATATGGAAAAACACTTCCTCCATGATTACAAGGATGATAGATATGTCTTGGCTCTTTCTTGCATGTATGGCCATTGATTGGTGCGTTTGTTTGTTTGATGGTGGTGGTGGTGCTGGTGGTGGTGGTGGAGCAGGGTCAGATGAGTCATTGATAGTTTTGGATTGAGAATGATCTGAGATGATGGTAAACAGCTGTCTTGAAGCCCTGGATGGAACAATGAGATTGAAGAGACTGGAAGCTGGTTGTACAGTGGGGTGGGTGGGTGGGTTGGAGCAGATAAGTTGAGGTGAGCAGTGATTCTGTATTTTGGGAGTTTTACCAGATGGGGGTTGCTGGTAGACCACTTGTGCCCTGCAGAAACCTGGGTGGAAGGGGAGTGATGTGATGACATGGATAGAGCAGAGATTGCAACACCAGAAAGGAGGTGGTAGAATACAGAAACGTTGACCTGTCTGTGATGTGAAAGTGATAGGCCCATAGACTTAGCTTCATCATGGCAGATTTAAATTATCTTGAAGGCCTGCATTCCTACATGACATTAAGTTGAGCGAAGTGTAAAGCAAAGTTGTCAGCCCAGAGGGGAGGGCAGTAGTACGCCATCAACCTGCAGATGAAGGCCTTGTTGGTGACTTCAAGTTATTTTGTGCCAAGGAAGAACTTTTCATAATGAAGGATCTCAATTTGGTGGCTGGCTTTGGAGGCCAACTTCGAAGTGTGGCTTGCTCAAGAAACATCATTGTTGATAGTGAGGCCAAACAGTTTGAGTGAATGAACTTCTTCAAGAGGATTGTTTAGGAAGTAGATTGGAGGGTTTGCCAGATGGTCTTTTCGGAGAGATACAGTGAGAGTGTGAAATTTTTCAGAATTGAATGACTCATTCCAAGTGTTTGACCAACTCTTGATTCTGTCAATGTCTGTAGAGAGGTAGGAGGCTGCTGCCTGCCTATCTGAATGATGAGGGATGTTACGGCAAAGGGTGGAATCGTCAGCAAAGAGATAAAGAGGATTTTCCACACAATCAGAGATGTCATTGATTTTGATTAGGAATAGCACGCAGCTCAGACTTCTGTCTTGGGGGAATTCCAGCCTTTCTGGGGAAAGGAGTTGAGAGGATCTCGTTGAGAGTCATGCTTTGACTACGAGAGTAGAGGAAGTCAGGAAGCTATGTGTGGAGTTGGCCTTGAATGTCCTATGCAGAGAGGCAAGGCGGGATGCAAGATTCTATCGAAAGCACAAGATACACCACATGGGCAAAAGTATGTGGACACCCATTCTAATTAATGGATTCAGCTATTTCGGCCACACCCATCGTTGACAGGATGTTACAAAATCAAGCACACAGCCAAGCATTCTCCATAGACAAACATTGGCAGTAGAATGGGCCATACTGAAGAGCTCAGTGACTTTCAACGTGGCATCGTCATAGGATGCCACCTTTACAAGTCAGTTCTTCAAATTTCTGCCCTGCTAGAGCTGCCCCGGTCAACTGTAAGTGCTGTCATTGTGAAATGGAAACGTCGAGGAGCAACACCAGCTCAGCCGCAAAGTGGTAGGCCACGCAAGCTCACAGAATGGGACCGCTGAGTGCTGAAGCGCGTCGCACGGAAATTCGACTGTCGGCGGTTGCAACATTCACAACTGAGTCTAAACTGCCTCTGGAAGCAATGTCAGCACAAGCACTGTTCGTCGAGAGCTTCATGAAATGGGTTTCCATGGCCGAGCAGCCACACACAAGCCTAAGATCACCATGCACAATGCCAAGCGTCGGCTGGAGTGGTATAAAGCTCACCGCCATTGGACTCTCCAATAGCCAAGGAGACTGCTTAGACAGCACGAACACTCTGCACGAGTATGGTCCCAATGGATGGATGGATTGGACTCTGAAACAGCGGAAATGCGTTCTCTGGAGTGACGAATTATGCTTCACCATCTGGCAGTCCAACGGACGAATCTGGATTTGGCAGATGCCAGGAGAACACTACCTGCCCAAATACATAGTGCTAACTGTAAAGTTTGGTAGAGGAGGAATAATGGTCTGGGGCTGTTTTTCACGATTCAGGTAAGTCCCCTTAGCTCTAGTGAAGGGAAATCTTAATGCCACAGCATACAATGACATTCTAGACAATTCTGTGCTTCCAACTTTGTGGCAACAGTTTGGGGAAAGCCCTTTCCTGGTTCAGCAGTACAATGCCCCCATGCACAAACATGAAGTCCATACAGAAATAGTTAGTCGAGATCAGTGTGTAAGAACTTTACTGGTCTGTACAAAGCCCTGACCTCAACCCCATCTGACACCTTTGGGATGGATTGGAACGCCGACTGCGAGCCAGACCAAATCGCCCAACATCAGTGCCCGACCTCACTAATACTGTTGTGGCTGAATGGAAGCAAATCCCCACAGCAATGTTCCAACATCTCGTGGAAAGCCTTCCCAGAAGAGTGGAGGCTGTCATTGCAGCAAAGGAGGGACCAACTCCCTATTAATGCCCATGATTTTGGAATGAGATGTTGGATGAGCAGGTGTCTACATACTTTTGGCCATGTAGTGTATGTCGAGAGAGATGGCCCTGATCTCATGTCTGATACTGAGAGCCTCCTTCCATGCAGACAGCAGTGCTTTGCCTTCCTCAGCAGCTTTTACCGGCATTGTCGTATGGCTTGAGCTGCCATCCCTGAACTTGACTTGGTGGGAGGTTTATGGGTCCGTGAGTGAAGTGAGCTGACTTACCTCCTGAGCTGATTTTTTTCCTGAGCTGACTTACCTCCCATCCCTGCTTGTTCTTTCCTGACAGGAAGTAGCCTTTTGCTAGTCTCAACAGGTAACAAACTGCCTTCCTTGGTGCACATAATAACAGTACAAATTAGCCAAAAACTGTCTGTTTACAATGGAAGAATTTATCTTACTCAAGCACACAGACCATGATATATGAACAGTTCTAACGAAATGTCCCCCCACTCCTCCCCACCCTCACTCCACACAACATTACATTGAGGATTATAGCCGTGAGAATGTCAAGCTTTCTGCCTGTGGCATTCAACACTGCCTTCTTTCCTAGACATCTGACTTCATCCAATTATGCAATCAACGAGTCGCTATCAATGGAACCCTCTCCTCCCCTCTCCTCGTGGAGGTTGGATATCCCCAAGGCATTTTGTTGGGCCTAGTCTTGTTTCTCAGCTGTATAAATGACCTCTTCGATGCTTTGAAAAACCCTTTCTTTTTGCGGATGACTGACTCCACATTGTGGCCTACAGGACCCCCATTCCTCTGTTAGGCAGTGTACTACTGAATCACTTTTGCTGATCCCAGGGATTGATGATATGCTGGTCTGATAAACGGAACATGTCTTTCAGTCCTGGAAATTCTCACTCGCCCGATTACTCCAGAAGGATCGTCAAACGAACCCACGTATTTCCATTGTCAGCCAATGGAAGAGGTTCAGTCTCTTCAACTTCTTGGCCTCACATCAGCCATGACATCAACTGGGACAACAACAATTTTGAGCATTCTCACATGCAACCAACAGCTGTCACTGAAGCAAACATGTTTAACAGCTCATTTTGGAAGAAAAAGAAAATATGCTAGTTTCCTTCTGTGAATAGGATGTTAATGTTGGGAGTGTTGAAACAGTTATTTATTATCACTAGAAATTCAAAAAAGATGATGCAAGGTGGCTATCGGATGACATCATGTTTGATGAAAACTCATGTGGTCATTGTAACAGCTTCTGCAATGCTGTTATGTTATAAACATTGAGGGAGATGATTTGTTGAAGATTGTGACGTGATGGAGCAATAATTTCCACGAGAACCCAAGTATGGAATGGAGATTTTCATGATCATTATGACCAAAACTATTCAAGGTACATCCATCAGCAAGAATGCTTATGCCAATGGTGTTTTGGGACCTTAATGGTTTGATTATAGTGTGGAATTTCTTCAACTTGGGAAAATTTTCTTTGCACAGTACTAGATTGGTCTTTTATAATGGAATGAGACAGACAATAAGCAGACAAAAGCCAAGTTTGCAGTCTCAAGGCATGACTTTTACACAATAATACTTCCCTCCAAACAGCAAATGTGACCATTACTACTCTCGTAGAGCCAGATTCGGAACTTCCAAATCATCAACCATATACTGTCCAGTCTTGTCATCTTCTGATTTTCTTTTCTTTGGACCACTCAAAGTACATCCGGTTGACATTAAGTGTACAATTGATGAATATATCCTAGCACATGTCCTGAAATGGCTGCATTCCCTTCCCAAAGATTTATACACTGATGACTTTGAAATGCAACCACATAAATGGGACGAGCATGTCCATGTAATGGGGAATACCTTGAGAAACAGACCTATGAAATTTCATCAACTTCCCTTGACTTTATGATTTCTTGACTAAAGGCCAACATCAACCTTCAACTATCCTTGTATACGTGTGTATTTTTTTTTTAATCATAATAATTTGGTGAAGATGCTATATTGTACAGGATGGTTTACAAAGGTAGCCCTTTGGAGTGGTACTCTGAATCCAGAATTGTCTTGGATTCAAATAAGTTTCATATCAAACGCTCCACATTTTCGCTTTCAGACAATTCTTTTTTTGTTTAACGACCACAATTATTCCCACGTTCTTGTAGGGTTGGCCGGGAGAAACTTTGCCCAAGTCTTCCACCAACCGGCTGGCCAGGCCTGACATGTGATTAAGGTGAGCGCACAAATTTGGAATTTAGCCATGGTGCTGGCGATTGCTCACCTACTCTTCGCGAAGGACACCATGGGATCTTTAAGGTCCACCAACTAATGCCAGCAGACCGGACACCCAGTTCAACGTTCACTGAGGGATGACTCGCGCGTTGATGAATTGCCCTGCCTGTGAAACACCAGGGTGACAGTTTATAGCTGTGCCGAGATTCAAACCCAGGCTGCTCACAGGTGAGTGTGCATACTTCTTGGCCATCCTGCCAGCCCCTTCACATTGAGGCAATTCCTAGTCCTTAACCATTATAGGAGAGGCATTCAAAATGTTCTGGGATCTGCGTTGATACCCTAGAGCTGTGGATTTTTGTTCATTTTGAACTTGTTTATAAGCTTCTTAAATTACATTCGTTTCATTAATTTGATGTTTGTTATTTAAATGTTGTGCAAACTTCTGGGTTACACTTCCCCAACCCTGCCCCTCGCTCCCAATATATTATGACCTGGCTCCTAATGAGTCTGTGCTTCAATGTTGGAAGTCCCACCTGCATGCCCACCGATTCGCTGACGACATGAAGGAAATGATTGAAGCAACTCAGATGTGGCTGAAGGAGCAATCTGAAAACCTCCATTTTACTGGTAAAGACAGTGTGAATGACAGACAAATGGAGAAAGTGCATTGAAATCAAAGGAACTGTTTTTGAAAAATATATTTAAAAACTTTTGCGTGTCTTGCATTTCATTTGCAGAATCTTTTGAATGCTCTTCATAGGTATCCAATGAAGCTCTTAATCCTAGATCAGATCACATGAATATTCTTCAAAATGAGACAAATACTGTGCTTGATTTCCCCCTTTCTTCGCCCATGTCCATCATTCCAACAGCAGAGCCATTGCTCAAAAACAAACAGCTATTTATTGTTTCCCATCTCGGACGTTGGGAAGATCCATTAGAATTCCGCGTGCAATGTTTTTTCCCATGTTGATGTGTCTCATGAACCGGCGCGACCGTTTCTGTTCGGTTCTGCGCAAATGAGCATGCAGTGGGCATTCATCATGTGTATTCGAAGTCCCAGGCACTGCACTCTTGGCAACTTTTGTCTGCATGTTTGCTGTTTTGTGTGCAGTGCGCTCGGACCTTGTGGGTTGGAGAAATGGGCTTTAAAAATCCGTGAAAACTTACCCATGATAATTCGGTCTATATACAGTGCTTTCTCAAAATGACGTGCCAGCTTCGGTACCTGTGTGCGAAACAGTAGGCAGACACTGTCATTTGGTGTGAGATCACAGAAGATAGTGCCAACAACTCGGTGAGCCAATGCATAACACTGGTGGGTTACAAACAAGCCACCTGGTCTGTCTCATACCGAGATGAATGCTTGTAATAACTTGTGGAGTGTAGACGTGGTGTGTGATCATGGCTCCTACATCTGATGGATTGCAATGCTGTGGAATGGAAGTAAGGCCTTTTTGCCTTCACATTCCCGTTCCTGTTGGCGCAACTTGAGAAATTCAGGAATTTCCTTTTGTCGAGGGAGCAAGACCAGGTGACGCAATTGACTGGACCATTTACTGATGTATTGATGTTTAAAAATGATATGCTTTGCTTCTTAAAAACCATTGTAATCAACAGGCTGAGTCAAGATTATGTTCCAGTCTACCTCCACGAGGCTCGCACATCCATTGCGGTAGATCCATTATTTGTCCTTGTGGATCCCAGCTTCGATAAATGGGACACAGTGAAAGTTAATTAAAATTGGCAAAACCCCAGGACGAACCATCAGCATTGCCTTTTCATGCCTTGCATCGAACAGCTTGTCAAATTAAAGCTGCTTCATCCATGTGCTTCCTGCCAGACCAGCCGGTGTGCATTATCACACTCGTGATGTTGCCGTCTCCCTATTGGAATTTAACTATGCATTGATATTATTCTTCATTTTTCCTTTGAACACTTTCTCATGTAGGTAGCAGGAAAAATATCTTTGCAATTATACTGATATTACAGCATATAATGATGTAAAATGGTTCATGAAAAACAGCATATTGTCGTGTGAATTGCTCCCACCCAGAATCGCAAGTGATTATTAACACTGAAATCTAACAATTCCAAGGGCTCAACCAAGCAGACTATAATTTGCATGAGGTGGCACTGAGCAGATTGCGTTGCCTCCTACTCCGACCGCAATCAAAATCTGCATCAGTATATTTGAGAAATTACCCAATTTATTCCTCCAAGGATTATCAATCGAAAAGCCGAATTGTTAGAGTGGTGAAAATGGTGGGACATCGAACGCACACGCAGTCTTTTAGAAATAAATTGATACATTTATTACACAACGATGGACGGCACAAAATCCCAGACAAGAAGACATAAGACGACGACGAGGAAGCACACAGAGTAAAATGTAAACAGATGGAAACTAAAAACCTCTTGGCACCAAATGCACATATTCATATGAAACTGGGCCAATGGATAATGTGCTTCAGGGCCATAGCACACTGGGCAGTCCACAACCAAACCTTGCAGGATGCAGAAGAGTGGGTGTGAAGAGGGAATTCAGGCACATCAGCAAAGACAGCAGGAGAGTGAGCTCGAAAATGTGACGAAGTCCAAGAGAGGCCTCTTTTACAGGGCATGAACTTAAATGCCCCCATGCTATCACAAGTTTCTGGTCTTGGTCGTAACGTTCAAAGGAATCTGGTGATATCCATTAGCCAATTATGTCTACTACCTGCTTTGGCACAGCCCTGATTGATGGCCATGGAGGCAGAGGCATCTCCCCGCATCGATGGCAGAAACCCGGGATTTTTTTCTGCCAGCCTGAGCCTAACCCAAGTTCGGAAGGCATGCTTTGAGTGGACCCTGACCCAGTTCTCAACCGGTTCCACACACAGAGAGGACATGTGTACAAGACATTGTTAACCTTTTTACATATAAATAGACCAGGCTCGTTTCTTGCATTTGCCGTATGCCAGGCAACTTATCTTAACTCGTGTCCTTAATACATATAGTTTAAAACTCCTACAAATATAAATCACACAAATGCACATCAATAAATGAATACACATAAAAGCTGCACAAATCCACTACTGTCCTCTACCCCATAAACATAGTAATTTCCCATATAAAGAATACATTAAGCGTACTGCACCAACAACTCCTTCATACACCATTTTAAATGTGATGCTGATAAATGTAACAATAGGTAAAATAACAAACAAAACTAATTTCATGCAGACGATTCGACAGCAATATTATAACATTTGATGAGTCTTTATGTGCTGTCTTGATCCTCCATTTGACACGAATGCAACTGATCATGAAAATATTGAATTGAGTGTTCGCTTAAGTTTGTGTTTCATCCAGCAATTTTTTTTTCCCTTCCCACTGCAGTCTTTCAACAGAGGGAATATAACATTTACGAAAATTCATACCAATACTCCAAGCCAAGCTTTCTCAAAATATGATTTGGTTACGGCTATTAAGCAACGAAGTATGGACATCAAGCCATGGAATACAGAAAGTTAACAAGCCACAGCTGGTAACTGTACAGACTGCACTCCAGATAATTGGAGTGCAACTTAATCAAATAATTGTGTACAACAGCTTGCAGCAAACAAAATCAACGTCCATAAAGCTATTGTATGATTAGGTATTCAGGATATCTCAAGGAATGAATAGCTTTCTGAAGTGGTGTGCACCAGACAGATTAAAATTGTCACATTTTCAGTTGAATCTCTATACATATATCTGCAAAAAATATCGTTGAATTTTCTCACCTCTCCCCCTCTCAACTCAAATCTCCAACACGTCATAATTTTTTTTTTTAATTCTTAACTTGTCTTATTTAAAAAAAAATTAATTTCTAATGTTTTTCCCCACAATTATTCCTTCTTATTCCACAACAAAATATGGACAAACTTGTACATTAGGGAAGGAATGAAAGCAGGGATGAAATAGATGTTTTAGAGATGAATATTTTTCACAGATCAAGCAGAAAACTCATTTCATGGCAAATTGAGTGAGGGCATTACACCATATTTACCCTCGTTCAGAAACTCATTTTCCAAGTGTGCTCTTGCTAAGCGATCACATTGGGTTTGAGAAAGGTAACTACCACAAGTCGAAAACAGCTTTTGTAATGCTGCAGAAAGAAGAGTCGATATGTCCAGATATTCAAACAAAATGTCATATGATACCATCACATATTGAATGAAAGCAACATACACATTCCATCGAATAGATTGATAGGGTCTTTATGGCCATTCCACCATCCCAAAAGGCTCTGTTGTTGTGAAAGATCCTATAGAATCCTTTCTATCCAAATAATTGCAGAGAGGACAGCCGGCTTAGTGTTCCTTTCAAAGTAGGGTGTACTGCTTGATGCACAATTCCGGAACAAAAGGCTTATTGGATTTGAACCCAACGCGACTCGGAGGCAAACAGGACATTACAGATTGATCGATCGTGGTGTATCTGGGAATGGTAAGCGGCCATCTATTAATTTGTAATTAAGTATCTCAAAATGGCAAGACTTTTTGCCCTCCCCTATGTATACCATACATCTTTTTCTCGTCCCTCTCCTTCATTTACTTCAATCTCCGACAAACCTCCTTGCTCTTTTATCACCTCTTCTGCATCTCCCCAAACTTTCCTTGTTCCCTTCGATTGTTTTCCCAACTACTCCTTATCTAACTTTTATTTTTCACAAATTACCATCCCTTCCCTCCCTGTGTACACAAATTATTAGTGAATTTCAGTTTCACAATTCAACTCTTAGTCCCTTGTACTCTTGCAAATAAATAATCAAAATTCTAGACATTGCAAATAAATGTTAATCAAAAGCCCAGCACTTCTTGTTGCCCAACAATAGCCCAATAAGGGTTGGCAACAAAGGTTTCATTTCAAACTTAGAAACAGCAGACTCGTTTAAATTTTCACAATTCTAATTTTTTTTTTTAATTCAAAATTTTTTTTTTCACAATTCTCTTTATTCACTCTAATTCTGGCTTTTTCTTCTTTTTCATCTCTTACTCTCTATTCCTCTCACTCGTTATCTATCTCTCCAAGCAGAAGTGAATTATTGCAGAATTTTTTCTGTAAGGCTCACTTGGCTGCACCTGGATGGGTTTGAGGGTTGTGGAGTAGCGACTGAAACCCGAATCCTATCCAGGTTCCTCATGATGACTCCATGAGACTCTTTTACTTCTTCGGGTTCCTTCTTGGTCTTCTGTTTCATTGGTTGTACCATATCCTGATGCTGTGTGGACTGTACTTCTCCACTGATGGATCTCTGGTAACTTGTATATGTTGCTACGTTTGAGACTGAGGAGTAACTGATGAAATGCATCTGGCCGGGTTCTTCCCGACATCATTGTTCTTTGTTCCTTTCACACTTCTTTCCAATTTTTTTTCTTCACAATTCTCTTTATTCACTCTAATTCTTGCTTTTTCTTCTTTTTCATCTCTTTTACTCTCATTTCCCCTCACTCGTTATCTATCTCTCCAAGGAGAAGTGAATTATTGCAGAATTTTTTCCTGTGAGGCTCACTTGGCTGCACCTAGATGGGTTTGAGGGTTGTGGAGTAGCAGCTGAAACCTGAATCCTACCCAGGTGCAGCCAAGTGAGCCTTACAGAAAAAATGAGCCTTGATGACTCTATCTTTGCTCTTGTTCGGGTTCCTTCTTGGTCTTCCATTTCATGAGATGATTGGTTGCACACGACAGACTATTTGTCATAAAAAAAGAAAAGAATGTGTTATTTGAGATAATGCAATGAATATTGGTATTACTGTTATTTTAACATGACAAAATATCAGCGAGGTATCTCAGTATTATACATATACAAAAATATGTCTGTGGTGTGGTGGAGCTGTGGTAGTGGGAAAGGCCTGTAATTTAAACAGAGCAACTGGATGCTCACAAGAAGGAGTTATTTATTTGAGTAGAAGAACCAGTCCTGGAGAGGTAGCCACACCCTTCTCAGGGAAGACCTGTGCCTATTACGATAAAGTGAATCTTCAGGTCAGGTTAGGTATGGGAGCATGCGCCAGAGCAGTGCGTCTCTGCATCCACTTTTCACTCCATGGGCCTCCGTCTGGCCATCCACCCAGCAGATGCCTGGCCCATCCCCATCTCCTTGAGATGCCGATCAACCTGCTGCAACCACAAGGCAGGTGGTCGGCCCATTGGCCTCCACTAACGAGGCTCCCTCGCTGAGAGAATCTGGTGAGCAGGATCAGCGTCAGGAAAACGAGCCACATGTCCATACAGCCGCAGCTGACGCTCACGGACTATGCAGGTAACAAATCTCATCCGAGTCTCTCTCAGAAACTGCTCGTTGGACACAAAATCCGACCAGTGAGAGCCAAGGATTCTCCGAAGAGACCTGGTAACAAAGGAATTAAGTCTCCATCTCAGATCCCTGGTCAGAGTCCAAGTCTCACATCTAGAGAGCAAGACTGGAAGCACCAAGGACCTGAAGACTTGGACTTTCATCCTCCCGCACAGGTACCGGCAGCGCCACACCCTATGATCCAGTGAATCCATGACTCCCCAGGCCCGACCCAGACGTCTATTGATCTGACTCACAGCCAGCAGAGACATGAATATCACTGCCAAGGTAAGTGAATCTCTCCACGACCTCAACATCCTCACCACAAACAGGCACAGACAGGACAGCAGCATCCAAGATGTCATTGAAAGCCTGGATCTTAGTTTTGACCCAGGAAACCCGTAATCCCAGTTGCTCCGACTCCTCATTCAACACACCGAGGGCCCCCAAAAGGATCTCTAAAGTCTCCGCAAAGATGACTGCATCATCTGCGAAATCAAGGTCAGAGATCTTGACATTCCCAAATTTATGCACCAGAGCTTGATCTCTCTGACATCCTCCCTAAAATCCAGTCCATACAAGTGCTGAAAAGTGTGGGGGCTAGTACACACCCCTGATGAACTCCAGTAACAACTGGAATTAAGTCAGAGATGGTACCCCCACATCTCACAGCACTCTCAGTACAAGAGTAGAGTTCACACATCAGATCGATCAGTTTTGGTGGCACCCCACGAAGACCAAGAATCCTCCAAAGGGCTGTTTTCATTTATATGTTTTTCATTTATATGAACTTTCAAACTAGTCTCTGTCCTCCAAAACCTGGTGGTACCTTGTTAATTCTGTCTCTTGTGTCTGCCACCCTTCCATCCCTTCCCTCTCTTCAAATGGCACCACGACCAACCGTGCTCGTGAGAAGGCCAAATGACTCAATTCTGTGTTTGCTTCAAAATCTCATGTGAGAATTCAAATTCCCAACCCCTCACTCTCGGTAGCCACCCTTCCCTGTTGTAACCAACTACTCCTGAGAAGGTGGAGAAGGTTCTTTCAATGCTCGACTGATTCTGCCACTTCACCGGATGGCATCTGCTCACATGTCCTAAAAACCTACTCTCCTGCTGTTGGACATTCTCTTTCTGCTCTTTTCACCACGTCATTTGCATTCGGTCATCCTCCATCTGCTTGGAAATCCGCCAACATCACTGTATTACAAAAACTAGAAGGGCACTCTTCGACATTGCGACATCGCCAGATATGCCTCTGCCAACATTATTACATCATTATACATGTACCAAGTTTGATTTAAATCCCTGAACGCAGATTCAAAATATTAAATAATTCTGGCTTACAGACCATGCATCCGATCAGGTTGAAATTTAAAACATATATTCCTGATGACTACGAGAGCATAACTGCGATGTTTCACTGATTGATGAAGCGGTTCAAGAGAAATAATTTTTAAAGAATTTCGTTCCAACCAATATGGATGCCAGACCATGTGACCTATCAATTATTCGTGAACACCCTGGTATCCCCAAGTCTTAGGGAACATTTGAGTGAAGTTTCCCCTTGATCTGTCCAGCCTTTCTGGAGGAGAAGATTTTTTTTTTTGAGTTTTGGGGTGAATACATTATGGCTGCCAAACCATGTGACCTATTATGTCATGTGTGTGAACCTTCTTTTTCTCGTCGATAGGCGATTATACGTGTAAAGTTTCGCCTTGATCTGTTCAGCTGTTTCGGAGAAGATGATTTTTTGAAGGTTTATATGTTAATAAATAATATAACTGCTGAACCACATGACTGATGATGCCATCAATTTCCCACCCCCATACAATTTAGCCCTGGATGACCCTCATAATTTTTCATCTTGATCAGATAAAGCGTTCGACATATCCAGTGATGACATCATAACAACGGACATCGAAGCCGATACACCAGGGAAAATCACAGAAGCGTCGGAAAGCATCCGTAAATGAAAATATAAATAAATGTAAAAAAAAAATGCAGGTGAGTGACCGGGAACAATGGGGAAGCATAACTCGCTCATATATATATATATATATATATATATATAATATATATATATATATATATTATATATATATATATATATATACTTATAAATATATATATATATATATTATATATATATATATATATATATACGTATATATATATTTATATTTATTATACATTTTAAAGGAATATATGTATATATATATTATTTATATATTTATTTTACATTTTATATTTACAGTATATATATTATATATTATCTAATATATATATATATATATATATATATAATATAATATATATATATTACTTGTTTATATAGATATATTTATTTTATTTATATATATATATATATTATGATTGATATATTTTATACATGTATATATATATATATATTATATATATTTTATTATGTTTTACATTTCTATTATATTTTATATTTATAGATATTATATACTGTATAGATGTGTGTGTATATACGGTATATATTATTTAAATCTTATATTTTATACTTGTATTATATTATCTAATATACATAGATACACATACACACATGCCTGGTATTGGCTTCATGGTTAGGGTGGTGGGCTTGGGATCCAAGGATCCTGAGTTCAAATCCCACTCAGTTGTTGAATTAATACAAAAGGTTGTGGTTGACTGCCTGTCATCCTTCTGAGGTCACCAAAATGAGTGCCAGCTTGCTTGTATCCTGTGTCGAGTGGCGACCCGTCCAGGATTGTGTCCAATAGCCAAGGAGTCTGCTTAGGCAGCACCAACACTTTGCACAGTGTATGGTCCTGATGATGGATGTATATATGTATGTATTGTATGTTGTATGTATGTATATATGTATATATGTATGTATATATGTATGTATATTTATGTATAGTATATATGTATATATGTATATAATAATATATATATATATATTATATATATATATATAATATATATATATGAGGTGCCGCGAGGAGGAGTGATGTAAGGGACATATCGCCATTTTGGAGTTAATGCCATATAGCACTATTTTAACCCTTACCCTATCATCCGAGCCTATCTTCATCACATCATTAAAAAATGGCGCTTGCATCACTCCTCCTCACGGGGCCTCATATGTAGAAATAGTATATACAGTATACAGGGACCTCTTGATTTACGCCATGGTTGCATTCTTGAAGATAGTCGTGTAAATGAAAAACATATAAATGAAAAGTAATTTTCCCCAAAGAAATAATGTAATCAGTGGAGGTTTGGGGGAGTGCTGTATCAATCCTCATTTTTGTTGTCCAATTGTTGCTATTTCAGTGGTTTATTTTATTTAAATTGTAATGTTTAAGATATAAACAATGAAAAATTGTGAAAACACCACCACGTACTGTTGCATTTAATAAATTCTAACAACTAAAAATATAAAAATTAAAGAAAGGGGATGTTAACACTGCGCTACCTGTTGCTGCTGATGTCTTGTTTCTGGAAGTGTTGAGGGGAAGGAGGTCGAGGAGTTATAGAGGGGGATCATCTGTATCAGATGATCTGTGTGGTGTTGATGATGTTGAATTGGAGAGATGTGGTATAAAATGCGGTTTAGCTTTTTGACCGCTAGATGTTGGGGGCTCACTGGCATCGTGCTTTGAGTGCCGTTCTCTTTTATTTCTGCTCTGTGCCATTGCAAGCTCCTCTGCGTGAGATTTAGGGAATCTTTGATGTGTAGAAAATCTTAACTGAAAAATATTGAAGGATTTCATTGCAATGTTTGACCTTGTTGCCCAGTTGTGAGGACTTGCATTACTTATGTATCCATACATAACTTGTAGAGTTTATTTAAAATCTTTCGACATTTGGTAATTTAATTGTCCTGATATTTTGCTACAGAATGCCACACACACTTGTACTCATGCCACTTTAGGCATAACGACAAGGTTGCAACAGTTCCTCATGGCTTCACCATCATCCTGGTCAAGTTGCTGTAAGGCCTGTATTGTGACCTGAACTGGGATTATGTAGATGGTCACTTTCTTGATCACCATAAGAAATGCACACAAATTCCTGCACATGCATTTGAAACAGAGATTATAATTTAATCTGAAGAATATTCGTCTTTCCCAAAAAAAATAAAGGCTCCACTTTACACTGTCCATTCAAGGATATCCTTAAACGTGTATCAAACATATCTGCAAGGAATATGCGTGGTGAATTCCAAAGTACCCCCTTGGTTGAAAAGAAGAACAAACTGCAATTTGTGGATCTGCACCAGATGGTGATTATGACCAAACTGGAATAGTTCTTGACCCAATAGTGCCAGAGGCAGGAAATTAAAATGGTAACACAGCCCAGGGCTGAGAGATGAGGAAGACTGCACTTGCAATATCTTCAGAGCAATTCCATGAGAGTAAATATTGATTCTTCCTTATTACCTGAGGAAGCTGCTTGAGATATGATTACAAACACATTGAGTGAATAACTATTGTTGAGAAGCATTTTGTGGATCAAGCTTTTTAATCAGCAATCAAGCCCAATGGCTACTAAATTGCATCATCATCAGAGAATGAAGGCACCACAAACATTTAGCATTTAATCAATAGCGAGTGATGCCATGAAATACCACGTGAACCTCTTTTTTTCTGCCATATTATGTTATCATCTTTGTGTCATTATTGCTTTAATTACTCACATGCCACAGCTGATTTTGTTAAAGTTATTACTGCTTATACAACAGGCAGATAAAACAAAATCAGCAGCAGATGCTTGTGCTTGTTCCATGGATTCGGTCATCTTGCCGTTTAGAGCTGCCAGGCTTGTTCACCGAATGTGAAGCATTCATTATCCAGTGTGCTCGAAAGCTAAGAAATATTCCCATTTCTCTTTTCCATATTCCAACACGAGCTGGTCATATGATTATGCACAGTGGCTTACATTGCCAAATTTATTCAATGTTCTGTTTTTGTCTTGTTTTGCATAATTGACCTTACAATTCCTTTGTGCTTGTGTTTCAATGTGTGGGTAGTTCAACCTGTTAAAGCTGAGAAATATATACTGTTATCCAATTTAGGATCGCATTATTACCTCCGCCACCAAAGGTGAAGGACGTTGTTTTCACCCCTCTCTGTTTGTCTGTTTGTTTCTCTGTCTGTCTGCATGCAGGACATCTCAAAAAGTTGTAGACAGATCCGGATGGAAATTTGGTGGGCAGGTTCGTTGTGTGAAAAGGACGAATTGATTAGATTTTGGTGAAGATCCGGATCCGGATCCGACTACTAGAATTTTTCAGCGATTCTTCACCATTGAGAGATAGGGCTAAAAATGATATATAGCACGATATCTCAAAAAGTTGTGGACGGATTCAGACGAAACTTGGTAGACACGTTGGATGTGTGATGAAGAAGAATTGATTCAATTTTGGTGAATATCCACATCCGGATCCGATTATTTTTTAAGTGATTCTTCACCATTGAGAGATTGGGCTAAACTAATATTTAGTTCGATATCTCAAAAGATTGGGGACGGATTCGGATGAAACTTGGTGGACAGGTTGGGTGTGTGACCATGACTAATTGATTAGATTTTGGTGAAGATCCAAATCCAGATCTGGATACGAGAATTATTTAATTTTTATATCGATTCTTCACCATTGAGAGATCGGGGCAAAAACGATGTACTGTATAGCATGATATTTCATAAATGTAGTGGGCCCAATATGTTCTCATGGATCAGGCATTACGTGGTGGAGGCATGCGCTCTATCGAGTGCCCTTCTCATTCTTTCTGTAAAATCTTGTTGGCCACATAACACACATGGCCTGAAACTTGGCTGGGATAATGTGGGTTGTTTCACACAGCTGTAATGCCCCATTTGTTCATATTGTATTTTCAAGGACTAGATAATTTCTCCAAAAAAATGAAAATAATTCCAAATAAACAAGTCTGAAGACGACGATGGTTCACGAGCGGTATTTGACGATGTAGATTGTTTCAGAAGTCAAGGATAAGACATGTGATAATGTTTGACCAAGTTATAAAAATGATCAACATGATGTGGTACGAGTGACAGGTTATTAGCTTCAAAATGTCGAAAACCCGGTTTCGTTCAACAACTTTAAAAATTTGACCTTTGCATAACCTTTAAAGGTCACAAAACAATGTTGTGGACATTAAAATAAGGAAACAGGATACGTGCTATACCTTATTGGAGTTAGTTCGTCGAAGAAGGTCGAAAACCCGGTTCGATTCCCACAACTTTGAAAATTTGACCTTGTGACCTTTAAAGGTCAAAGGATTATGACCTTTGGTGCAAAACTTCCTCTGGAACATTCCAGGAAATATAACGTCATATAGGCTATATGGCATTTCGCACTCATCGGATTATCCATACTTTGATGAAATCAGCGTAAAAACAAACTTGAAGGGGGCGCCACGGGCAAGGTCTTCGCGATAGAGCAAAATGGTTTCAAGACTTTAGGTGGGGAATGACCTCAAGATTATGCATAAAAAATCTTGTCATCCTAGCTCTCAAAGTTTGGGCGTCGTATGATTTTTATGTCAAAATTCGAAATTTTCTAAGTTCGTGACCTTGTGACCTTGACCTTGGGACGAAAATGAAAAATCGAGCTCCGTGGGGCTATGCAGGTGCCATTGGGCTAACCAAATACCGAAACACTGCCAGATTCGACAAACCCCTCGGAGAAGATGGATTTTTATGTCAAAATCGCAATTTTCTAAGTTCGTGACCTTGTGACCTTGACCTTGGGCAAAAATGAAAAATCGAGCTCTGTGGGGCTATGCAGGTGCCATTGGGCTAACCAAATACCGAAACCCCTGCCAGATTCGACAAACCCCCTAGGAGAAGATGCAAATTGAAATCGGCTACCCTCTAAAAACACAATTCGCAATTTTCTAAGTTCATGACCTTGTGGCCTTGACCTTGGGACGAAAATGAAAAAAATCGAGCTCTGTGGGGCTATGCAGGTGCCATTGGGCTAACCAAATACCGAAACCCCTGCCAGATTCGACAAACCCCTTGGAGAAGAAAATTTTTTACGTCAAAATTCGCAATTTTCTAAGTTCGTGACCTTGTGATTGACCTTGGGATGAAAATGAAAAATCGAGCTCCGTGGGGCTATGCAGGTGCCATTGGGCTAACCAAATACCAAAACCCCTGTCAGATTTGACAAACCCCCTAGGAGAAGATGCAAATTACAATCGGCTACCCCTTAAAAACACATTTTTTTTTGGGCGTGGCTCCACCCATAATGGGTGCACCACGCCCATTTTCAGGAAAACACAACTAGATCATGATATAACTCGCACCAAAATTGTCAGGATCGGATCAAAACCCACAGAGCTATGCTCGGGACAGACAGACAGACAGACAAGCCGGTAGGCGGACATGGGTAGTCGACTACCCAATAGAACCTGACGCGATGGGCCCGTTCGATGGGGAATGACTGAGGATTAAGCACAAGAAAATTCATGATTCTAGCTTCAAGGGTTAATGCTGCTGATTGTTTTTTCGTTAAAATATCCCACATTTAGGTTTTTCGGCGTTGCTAGGCAACGGAGGGGTCCATAGCAACGGTTCTTTCTCACACATAACTAGGACATACCATGAACCTACCATACCAGTTTCATGTATATCTGACTCATAGTCTCTGAGATATAACGAACTTCGTTTTTTTATTGTTTCGACCAGGGTTCATTCAAAGTCTATCTTCTCCGACAGTTTTCATAGGATCTGGCTGGAAATTTTTGACATATGGCTGAATGTACTTCCCACAGTCCCTCGTGGCCCGATTTTTGATTTCAAAAAAATAATTTTTTATGATTTTTCAAATATTTCAAAGTCCCGTTGCTAGGCAACGGTGGTGTCCATAGCAACAGTTCTCATTTGCAACAACTAGGTCATGGTATGAACCTACCAACCAAGTTCATCGAAATCGCCATTTTAAATACTGATAATAAGGGTAGATAGAACAAATCTCAAAAAAAAAAAATTTGAATTTTTTTTTTCGACTAGATCAACTACCCAACAGACATACATACAGACAGACAGACAGACAGACACACAACAATACCGAATATAGTGGTCACTTATTTTTTTTCGTGAAAATATTTTTTCGTCAACCAACAGGAAAGTTACTCTTTTTAAGGACGTTGTAATGGACTCAGCAGGCACGTATAACCAGTAACCTGTTAGGGTTATCTAATAGACACTGGGGAAAATGGCAGTAAATATATACATATATATATATATATATATATATTCACTTTTAAACCTTTATTTAAATTGAATGATACAATTGAAGACTGTAGAACACAAATCGTCTTCACAATACTTCCAAGAACCATCATGAAGTATGGTCGTACTCCTTATAGATTATAGAGGGATTATACAGGAAAAAAAATGCCCACCCATTCAAATGTTTACACAATGATATGCTCATAAACTCATACAGAGTGAAGTCTTAGGCATTTAAAAGCCACGCCTTTTATTATCGAGTGTTTTCTGAACTACCAAGACTTAAAAAGATACCAGAACAGATCGCTAAAGTACGACAATGAGAGATCGCTAAATCGCCAATTTGTACTTCTTCTTCCACTCCAAAAACAATGCAAAACTGTAGCCCGACCTAACTTTATAACTGCTGAAGCTATGATGGTAATTCCAGCATGAGGAAGTCACTTTGTTTCGAGGCGAGTGCACGCAACCCAAAATTTAAAAAAACAACAAAAAACATTCATCGTTTTATTAAGAAAAGAAATCAAACATAAATATGGACTCAATCAAACCAGGCCAGCCAGCATTGTGGGAGGGGGGAAAATGGACAGTGGACAGAACCATTCCAAAAGCAATAATATCCAAACCATCCCCTAAATCAACTGAAATAAGTTTTAAAAACAATTTAATAACATAGATGGATTTAATCCATACCAACATTTTAAAATATATAAAATGTTAAGCATTTTATTGTTTTTAAAACGATAATCGCATCGACATTCCGCACACAATATGTGGTAATCCACATAGTAGACTGAGCCAAAAGCCCGGATTGATTGGGGGGGGGGGGGGGGGTAGAATGTACCATAACTCAAACTTAATAACATAGTTGGATTTAATCCATACCAAAATAACAAAATATGTCAAACATTAAGCATTTTATTACTTTAAAAAAATTGCACACACAATGTATATATATATATATATGAACAGTAGAAAGCAAAGGCCGTCCACATTCGCTGTCGGGATATGTATAAAATTTGGCCATGTGAGGAGCAAAGAGGGGGAGATTGTTGATGTGTTATTCATCACAGCCTTTTTAGATGCTTAATACTGAATAATATACAATAACACATGAAAAGGAAGATCAAAATAGAAATGCAAAATGCAAAGCCTGTCTACAACCAAAATGTATCATCTTTTATATTCAGTCTTCTTCTTCTTTTCTTTGATGGGTGCAGACATGCACGCCGACACTGAGCTGGAGCTACTTCTATATGTAGTTTTAGCATTTTATGAAAACAAATCGAACGTACAAATCAACCTCATCCCGCCTCGAATGTCATTCGTTTTGTACAAGTTTATCTTCTGCTGTGGTTTGCAATACATTACAAGCCAAGATATGTATGCACTCAGAGTGGTGATAAAGCAGCAAATATAGTGTGTTTACTTGACTTTATATCCCATGTACTAGACACAAATGTTGATTTTAATTGTAGTGCCATGGAATACGGTAGTATCACAGAGTACGGCAGTATAATAGATTACTGTAGTATCACGGAGTATGGCAGTATCATGGAGTATTAACATACTCCATATTATCTATCCATAATAATAAATGTCAGTCAGTCAGTCAGTCAGTCAGTGTGTCTCCTCCATAACTCTAAAACAATGAAACCTAGTAGCCTGAAACTTTGCATCCATACGAAGGGAACTCCAAGGGAATGTAGAGTGAAAATATGGTGTTTGGATTAATTGAAACACCAATTTTGAAGATAATTAACGGCCTTATTTAATTATATCCTTTGTCAGGCAAATCCTCGGCCACCTTGCTCTCGATGGGGTCTTAAGGCGCATCCTGGGTTACCTCGCTGGTGCTTAATTCACCAAATATTTTTTGGCCTGCTCAACAATGCGTTGATTTGGAACAGGCCGCAATTATTTCTTCACGATAAAGTTGTTTTTTTTCTTCACTTTCATCACATATTGATTGCCTGATCATCATACCTATGAATCGCTGGATACATTGTGATGCTTATAAAGTCCCGGAGAGCGTTTGTGGCTTTAGAAAAATATTTTATTTCCGCACATGCCATAACCTGGAGAATCTCTTAAACTAAGCCAAATTAGAAAATTTAATCTCCAGGATTGAACTTAGCAGTAGTTTCGACTGCTAAAAAAAAGTGTTCATTTGTTCAATTTGGACATTGCTTGGGCATTTCCAGGTGCATATGTTAATGATCGGTCATCGCTTGCCAAGCCAGCCATTCTAATGGGGTGCTTGCTTGAGTGCTTAAGCTCTCATATGAGCCTCGACACACACAGACAATAGCGGTACAGTTTGTGTTCCGATTGGGATGTACAGTCGGCAGTTGATACAAAGTGGAGATCCAAGTGGGTAGAATTTGTATTTGTAAAGGAACTCTCTGCGGGTGTGTGCAGGCCTGCATGCTTGGTTACGGATACCGTGGAAGCAAACTTTCATCCCATATCTTATGATCATGATGGGTGGTTGAGGTTTTAACTTTTAACCTCAGCACGTATGAGCGATTACGTTTTCCTTTGTCCTCGTGACTGTTTCTAAAGAACTGGCTATTTTATATGAATCGGGTATTCTTTATATAGATTATATGGTTTCTCTTTGTGAGTTTCAAAGCAAAATATATCTTATAACATCTGATTTCCAAGCCATTTGCCATATTAATGCGTTTTCTAAAATTACAAAGCCAAATTTTTTTCCACCTGTCACGTGTGTGTGTGTGTGTGTGTGTGTGTGTGTGTGTGTGTGTGTGTGTGTTGTTCATAAAGCATAGCATATTCTCTCTGCTAACTCCCCTCTCTGTCTTTGTTCCATCCTCACTCTACCCCCTCCTAATCCAGTGCAGCACCGTCCTCCCACCCATTTCTCTCCCCTTCCCCCTCCTTTCTCTTTCTCTTTCTCTCTCTCCGGACGTATCTGGATGGTGGTTAAGCCAGGGTGAGTCAGTGTGATAGTGTGATTAAGATTTGAGTCAGTGTGATAACCAACTGCAGTATGTATTGTATCCAACCCAAAAACCTTGAGTAACTTTCACCCTTGTTTTGGGGGAATTACAATAAACAAATTTTAAAAACTGCGTTGCATTATAGACGTTTCAAGGAGATGTGAATTAAGCATTAATCTTTATAAAAAGCTGCCAATTGTCGTGACGGGTGGAAAAAAAAATTGGCTCGGTAATTTAGAAAACATGTTAATATGGCAAACGGCTCATATCGGGTATTATCAAATATATATTGCTTTGAAACTCACAAAGAGAAACCATATAACCTGTGTAAAGCACATCCGAATCATATAAAAGAACCAAATGCTTTAGAAACAGTCATGAGAACAAATGAAAATGTGATCGCTCGTACGCTGCTGAGGTTAAAAGTTAAAACCTCCAAGATACGTCATGAAACATTGCCACCACGGTGCCATAACCAAGCATGCAGGCATGCATACACACACCCGCGGAGAGTCCCTTTACAGATCCAAATCTACCCATATGTACCTCTACCTTGTAGAAATTGCCGACTGGACATCCCGATCGGAACACGAACTGTCCCGCTATCAACTATAGGGCAATCGGCAAGTGGCTTAAGCACTCAAGCAAGCACTTCAATGAAATGGTTGATCAGGAACCACTGGGTTGGCAAACGATAGCCAGCTGATTGGTAAGGCACATCCCTGCAAAAAAACTAAACATCCACGATTTCTTCACATTTTCAGATTTCACTCCACATTTTGCGTTACTTAATCCACTTGATCCGATCCTCCAAACTCAAATTATATTTGAAGTCTGGCTTGGTGATCACTTGCTCCATCATATTAAACACCTTCCAGAGTTGCCTGAAATATCAAATATGTCTGAATTAGAAAATGAACACTCTAGTCATCATAACTGCTGCTAAGTTCTATTCTGGAGCTGAATTTTTGAAATTTGGCTTATTTCAAGAGATTCTAGAGGTTATAGCATGTGCGTAAATGAATTAAAGCCACAAATACTGGTGTCTCCGGGCGTTTATAAGCATTGCAATGTATCCTGCGATTTGTAGGCATGATGATCAGACATTCGATGATATGAGTGAGAAAAGTGGAAAAAAATAATTGTTGCGGCGTGTTCCAGCTCAAGGCATTGTTGAGCAGGCCGAACAAAATGGCGAATTAAGTCCCCAGTGAGGTAACCCAGGATATGCCTAAATACCCTATCAAGAGCGAGGTGTCTGAGGACGTGCCTGATAAAGGATATAATTTAATAATAATAATAATAATAAAACAATTCCTTTTGTGCCGTAAAGTTGCAGAGGGCGACCAAGGCAGTTTATTGGCAAGGGATACAGTCAGTCCTGGACTGGTCATCACTCCGACACAGGTTACCCCAAATGGTTATTACCCCAGTACACTGGTACTCATTTCACCAACCTCAGAAGGATGACAGGCTGAGTCAACCCCACCTGGTGTTAATTCAATGGCAGGTGGGCTTAAATTCAGCACCTTTAGGTCCCAAGCCAACCACCTTAACCACAAAGCAAACACCAGGCTATAATTAAATATGGCTGTTAATTATGTTCAAAAGGTGTGTTTTAATTAACCCAAACCCCCAATTTTCACTTATGCACCCCCTTGGAGTTACCTTAGAATGCATGCAACGTTTCAGAACGCTGGGTTTCATGGTTGTGGAGGACACACACACACACACACACGCACGCACGCATGCACACACAGACATTTATTAGTATAGATATAATGATTTTATGACCGACCCTCCTTTCCATTGATAGCTGTGCAGCCAGCTGTCTAATATTGACAAACAAATATTGAAATCGATCGGCCATACCACTTTAATTTCCAACAAAACGTTGTGAGCTCTTTGCACATATTGCTTGGCTAAAACGTGATATAATCTCGCATTATCCCATTGTAATGCATCATTAAGGTTTTGCTATTATCTAGTAACCTGTAGCACTCTAAGAAGACAGCTCATTTAAAATTCTGGAGGTTAAATCAGACCATGGAAGAACTGGTCCACACGAGAGAAACCATTCTTCAGCGATGCTGATTGCTTCTTACTCTGGAACAGCATTAAACTTCTATCTTTGTGTAGTCAATCCCTGGCTGTTAGCACTGACCAGGTAGAGATGAAAAAATCTATATTCATTATTTAGAATCCTTTTTTTGTGCACCGAGGATTTGCTGTGTGGTTCAACATATTTTTTTTTTTACCCCAACTGGTGTCAGCCCACTTGGCGGCTTATATCTTGCGTGCTGTCAGTCCATCCATCGGTTTGTTGAGCCATCCATCTGTTATTTATTTCATATCAGACATTGTGCAATATCTGGGCATGAGGCTCATGAAATGATCGAAGTCGATTTAGAATTTTGGCAATTTTTCAACAAGAAACTATGGGACAGAATAGTACAGAATTGTGTATGCGTTCAGGAGCCATCATTTACTGTATTTATATACACTTTACATCTACACTACCCACACACAACATTGAAATATGTAATTATTATTGATATATACACTTTACCATCACCTCCACCGACATATTAACATGAATTATTTATTTATTTGGATACCTTTTCCCATTCTACAGCCTACATGTCAAGACTTGGTGGCGTAATGGTTACAGTGTCCACTCTGAGTCTGGAAGGTTAGTAGTTCGAACCCTGGCCGAGTTATACCAAAGACTTTAAAAATGGTATGTGCTGCTTCCTTGCTTGATGCTCAGCATAAAGGACAGAGTAGAAACAAACAACCATAGGTTGGCAACCATAGCACAGGCTTTGATAGGCTTAATGGCCTCCTCCTGCATTGAAGTTCCTTGTGAGGGAACTCGTGATATATTATTAAATTCCACCTTAAAATACTTATTTATTTATATGCACTTTACATCTCCACTACCAACAGATCACCTTGAATTATTGATTTATATAAACTGTACCATCTCCACGACCTACATACCACGTTTAAATATTTAGATGTGTGCACTTTATCACTGCTGCCACCTTTTTTATTTTTTATTTTTTATTTTTGTATACATTGTCAAGGTGCGTATGAGAGCTAACACAAAACACACAGCAAGGGGGGCATGAGACAAGAGGGGTGGGGGAGGGGAGGACAAAACAGTGGGGAACAGAGACATGAGGAGTCTGTGGAAGGGAGAGGGATGGGGTGGGAACATGGGGTGGACACTAGAGACTTTCAGGAAGGATAGCAGGGAATAGTTTTACCAGAAGGGGTTGTTGGCAGACCTTGAGCGCCCTGCAAAAATATGGTGGGGACATATCACAGACACAGCAGGGGGGTGAGACTGGAGAGGAGACGGTAGAAGACAGAAAGACCACTGAGCTGCCTGCGATGAGAGAGTGAGAGGCCCAAAGACTCAGCCTCATCGCAGCCTCAAAAATCAGCAAATACAACCAAGGTTGTATTCCCCCCCCCCCAAGGGAGAGTAGAGGCTGGGAGAGAGAGAGGGCAGGTGTAGGGTGAGGGAGGAAAGGGAGGCAGAGGATGAAGAAAGGGAGTTAAGGGGAGGTGGGGAGAGCGACACCTCACTAAACATTGCTATTCACTGTGGGAGGCGTGTGTTGTGTGTGTGTGTGTGTGTGTTTGTGAGAGAGCGAGAGACAGACAGACACACACACACAGTCAGAGACAGCAAAAGAGCAACAGAGGTGTGGGAGGAGAGTGCTGCATTTTATGAGAAGGAGGGAGCGAGGAGGGGACAGTGTGAGAGAAAAGGGTGGGGAAGAGGAGGGGGAAAAAAGACAGGTATTAATTAAATAGGTGAGGGGTGGAGGTGGGGTGAGCAAAGAGAATGATATGTGACGCTTAATGACTGAACATGAAAAAAATAAAAACATGTCAGAACAGCTGTACACACAATGACACAACAGAGTTTGAAAAGTAATCTGCTGGCACATCTGTCAAAACTTTGATATTCCAGTTCCAGAAAATTTGTGGGAAAATGAACCAAAAACAATCACTGAAAACATGGAAGTATCGCTCATGTACGACCTTATGATCCCATCAAGCGTGAACATCGAAAACAAAGCATTGTGACCAGATATCAAACTTAGGAGCAAAAAGAGAGAAGAAGGCATTGCTAATTGAGGTGTTGATACCGGTGATTTTGGACTAACGATGCAACAATCAGCAAAATAACAAAATACCAAGATCTCAAGCATGAAGTGAAAAGATCCTGGAAGCTGAAGAATGC
>CM068956.1:117224868-117236323 GCA_035128595.1 Eptatretus atami
CCAGTGATGAAGAAGAACCTCACAGAGATATTAAAAACCATCCCTGGGAATACCACTGCAAACGAACTCCAGTTGGAAGCTGTCGGGGCTCAGCAATAATCCTGAATAGATCCCTCGGCACAAAACTTTGAGAACAGAAAACTTCACAGCTTGATCCGTGAATCGTGACCCCTTACCGAAATGAAGGTGGATACTTTGTGCGCACCATGTGACTACTCCATTCCACATTCTGAAACCCACATATATAGATACCAATCAATGACACACACATACACACACATGGCGGTGGATAGTTCGAGACCTGAGAGGGATTCGTTCCACCTTCTGATACCCGCATATACAAAAAAACTTCAGCTTGGTCCATGAATTGTGACCCCTTATCGAAATGAAGGTGGACACTTTGAGCCCACCATGGGAGGACTCCATTCCACATTCTGAAACTCCATATGTACACACACACACACACACACACACACACACACACACACACACACACACACACATCCTTTTATATGTACTATATATATTAATTATCATACCCCCTTAGACCTTTTAGACTTTTTCATCCTTTGGAGTGCTTTGACCCTTTTATACCTTTTTAGACCCCTTGGACTCCTGAAGACCTTTATACTTCTAAGACCCTTTGTCCCTTCAACTTTTAGACCCTTTTGAGACCACTTTGACCCCTTTAGACCTGGAACTACTGCTGGAACATATGCTTTAGAACTTTAAACCCCTTAGACCTTTGCGACCCATAAGACCTTTCAGACCATTTAGACACGTTGGAACAGTTTTAAGTTCCTTGAGATTGCTTTGATCCCTTTACTCTTTAGAACACTTCGACCCCTGACCCATTTAGACACTTTAGATCCCTTTAGACCATTTTGACCCCATAAGACCCTTTTTACACCCTTTAGACTCCTGAAGACCTTTATTCCCTTGAGACTACTTAGAACCCGTGTCCCTTATAACTTTTAGACCTTTGGACCCATTACACCCAATTTAGATACCTTAATACCCTTATTTTAGTTTTAGCTGCTGTAAGGAGTCCTACAGACACTTTGGACTACATAGACCCTTTAGACCTTTCCACCATTTATTCCCCTTAGACAACTTATACCATTCGGCCTGTAGACCCATTATATCCCTTTAGACACACACCACACAAGGATCTATAGAGTCTTCTTGCAATACACAGACTATACTTTTTCAGCAAGTAACGCTCATTCTCCACCCACCCAGAAGCTGGGTCTCTGCTTGGTTGAACAGAATTTGCAGATTGGGTCACTGAGTTGGTTCACCAATCAAAATCTAGAAGCATTTTGTTTATTTGGATTTCATAAGTAGCGTGCTATGCATGATATGTTTCTTGTATGTCTGTTTGCCTGCCTGCTTGTGAGCAGGATATCTCAAAAAGTTGTGGATAGATTCAGAAGAAACTTGGTGTACAGGTTGGGTGTGTGACAAGGACAAATTGATTAGATTTTGGTGAAGAGCCGGATCCGGATCTGGATCTGGTTCTGAGAATTTTAAAGTGATTCTTCATCATTGAGAGATAAAGCCAAAACACGATGTATCGTACGATATCTTAAAAAGTTGTGGACGGATTATGACAAAACTTGGTGGATGTGTTGGGTAGGTGACAAAAACAAGCCAATTAGATTTTGGTTCAGGTCTGGTGTCAGATGTGGCCTATCAGTGGGATACAAAACGTTATTGATGGATTTGGACCACACTTGGTGGACAGGTTTTGTGTGTGACAAGGCCAAATTGATTCCATTTTGGAGAAGATCCAGATCTTATAATTTTCAAGTGATTCTTCACAATTGATAGATAGGGCCAAAAATGATTTACTGTTTTGCATGATATTTCAAAAAGTTGTGGACGGGTTCTGACAAAACTTGGTGGATGTGTTGTGTAGGTGAGAAGAACAAGGCGATTAGATTTTGGTTCAGGTCCGGATCCAGAACCGGCCCATCAGCGGGATACAAAATGCAAACTGTTGAGCCTGGTTGAGGTATGCGCTCTACCAAGTTCCATTCTAGTTTTCAGTTGTATTGGATAAATAGTAGAAATGCACACGATTGAACATTAAATCTTGAATCGGCAAAATGAATCTCATTATATTTCATCCTCAAGTAGGACCTGTCCATCTTTTCTCTCTTGATGCAGTCGCTTTGTTATTGTGCTAACTCTTACAGTTTGTTCACATACTTAAGAAAGTTTGCAATTGAAATGTTACTTGTCGTGGATGATTATTATCTATCTTTGTTGTCACGTATATATCCATATGTATGAGCAGACATCCTTCACACTAACATCAGGTCATGTAAGTCATCACACAATTTAATTCATTTTTATTTTTATACCATTAAAACAGAGCAACATCTTTGAGTCTGTGCTGTTTCATGAGTTGTTTCAATTTTTGAAATCTTTTTTATTTTAGAATTTATACTCTTTTTCATTTTATTTTATTTATTTTTTTACTTCTTTTGAGTTTATCAGTTTTGCTGACTTGGAGCACGTTTGAATGTACAAATCACCTCTCCTCATCTAGGACTTGGTGAGCTAATTGTAAGCTGATGTCGACCGGTGTCTAAATCTGAAGAAACTAACATCGGTATTCGCAATTGAATAACCGCCTAATTAAACTCCTTTCGGTTCCATCTAATGTAAATTTGTCCAGTAGTCTTATGTATAGTAACTCAAGCTTATTCTTTCATTCTTTCCTATGTTCCTAACCTTACCACACCCTCACCCCTTGCTCTGTCTCTTTCCATCCTTTCCTCCTGAAAGCATCTTACTTCCACTCCTCCAACCTTGATCCACATCACTCCCTGATTACTTCTTCTACCCCTTTTGCTTTCCCATTTGTTACAACTTCCTCTAGTATTCTCACATAAAATTTTCCCATTCATCAACATGCAGACCTCAAACATCAAAGAACTCCACTGAAAATACACAGATTTTGTGGTGCCAGTTCACCACAACACCAGGCATGTCTTGATTTACCAAAACGCTTCTCTCTCAGAACGTTCCTCGTTTCCTGATGTACATCCCTGGCAGCTTGTCCTAAACTTACATCCTGGTCATGAAGACCCTTTCTTCAACATTTCCATCTGTTACAACTCGTATACCCTACTTCATAACCTCCTGGAATAACTGTGATCAATCAATTCCATCTACACAATAACCTTCAGTTTTAATGTGCAGTCCACTCCAAATGAGAACAGTCAGTCTCCTTCTTGTACAGACCATTCTCACCAAAGGCTAATGAGGATTCATTTACTTACCACCCAATTCGACTTCCTCTTCCATCTTTGTGACAGTTCCAACTTCTACCATGCTATCGAGTTGGAAGTCAGATCAATAGCTAGCAATGAAAAATAAGTCGATACATTTTGTGGAGCAGTAGGTCTCCACAGTCAGCTTTGTCACCCAAATCTTTGCAAATAGACTGACTTTCTGTTAGACCTGATAATATTCAGCTTTCTTTAAAAAAAAATGTCTTCTTGATCATTTGATGTTGATTACTTCACTGGCAATGTCCAAAAGATGAGGCTAACTTACCCAGCCTGAAGCAGTCTGATTTGTCACTCAAAATAGCTGATGAAGCATTTAATTTGCTTCTGGGATTTACAATGTTGATGATTGCTTTCCAAAAGACTTGTCGATGATACATATAAGTTAATGTTATATTGTCTGAAGCTGTCCTGCCTACCTTGCAGGACTTTATTCACAAAACCTTTTGGCCTTGTATTTACCACCAGGCAACTTGCCTTTTCAATATTAAAGGACAATGCAGATGAGTAAATACAAGTTCACTCTGTGAGGAATATAATGCATTTATTCCTGTGTGAGTCCAACTCTAGTCTTATCTAAAATACAAACTTTATTTTCCCTGAATCTGTTATTACTTAATTACGGTGGAATGTGAATCAGATTTCATTCACATTCTACCGCACTTCCTTATAGCCTATTACCTGGACAAACCTCACAGCCTTCTGCCATGGACAATGTGAATTTTCCACTTTCCAGAAAAGTTCCTCCCTAGGCATCTCCACCACAACTGGTCCGACTGTATCATTTCCCATGACTTCAAAGTCTGCCTGGTTGACTTGGTGTTTTCTCTGACTTTTTTGTTCTTCAACATGTCCTACAATGTGCAGGGTGAGTCATAAGTCCCAGGATACAGTTTTAGCTGCTAAAACAAGATTTGTTTGAACCATCTACCAGGGTGAGTCATAAGCCGAAGGCGTAATAACATGTGACAGTAATAACAGTAACCCTTACTATAATTCAAAGAGCGGTGGTTGTGTGTTTGTCGTGCTACTCCCCCGACAGTTCTGGACTGATTACATCCAGACTTGCTGCATCGGATCAGCATGACCCCAATTAATGTATAGGTGTGTTTTATCTTTGCCAGTGGTCTTGGGGTGGGTGGATGCAAATTATCTATGTAAATGTGTATCATGTAGCACCACCTCCAGGTGGGGGAGGGTATTACAAGTCCCCACCATTTCCAGTACAGTATTTCTGTCCCCACGTTTTCCAGTACAGAGAGGTGTTTTGAATTGTGAGCAGTAGGTATGTTTTTGCTTCATTTTTTTTGTAACCCAGGTTGTTTTTATTTTGCCTATACAGAGCTGTCACTTGCCTACCCCCTGCCAAAATAAAGATATGCATCAGAAAAACGTTTTGCATGCTTGCAACAAGATCGCCCATCGGGCGGGTGCTGGGCACTATGCTCACAATGATAACAGGAGTAACTAGAAGGGCACTCAATAGAGTACATACCTCCACCGTGCAATGCCTGATCCAAGAGAACATATCAGGCCCAATAAATTCTTGAAATATCATGCTATGTATCGCGTGTAGCCCCGTGGCTCCGTGGTGAAAAATCACTTAAAAAATACAAATTCTCGAATCTTGATCTTCAAAAAAATTGAATCAATTCGTCCTTGTTACACACCCAATCTGGCCACCAAGTTTCATCCGAATCCATCCACAACTTTTCGAGATATTCTGCACACAAACAGACAAACAAACATGAAAATGATGTCGTGCAGAGCACTTTTCTTGCAAAATCCACCCCCCTCTCCAAAGGCTGCCATGATACATCAAATTGTCCATTTCATTAAGATTAAAATTTACAATCTTTATCAAAGCTCAGGTCAATTGTATGAAAATTTATAATTTTTCAGAATGAAACTGATTTTACAAGTTCGACTTTGAGTTGACCTTTGACCTTTTGACATCAAAAATAGTTGCTTTCCAAATTCAGTGATGCACAATGATGAAATTGCTATTAATATTCAAGTCGGTTGGATGAAAATTGACGATTTTTCAGATTAAATTTGATGATTTTAGAAGTTTGTCCTTGAGTTGACCTTTGATATTTTGACCTCAAATTGCTTTCCCAATTCAGTGATGGCCGATGGAAATCCTGTTCAACTTTCAAGTTTATGGGATGTAAATTGAAGATTTTTCAATTGAAAATTGATTTAGAAGTTTGACCTTGAGTTGACCTTTGACCTTTTGACCTCAATAGTTGGTTTCCCAATTCAGTGATGCAATTTGCAAATCTTCAAATTTCAACTCGGGATCGGATGAAAAATGACGATTTCAGAAATTTGACCTCAAGATGACCTCAGACCTTTTGACCTCAAAATCAATAGGCTTCACAGTTGAGACTACCTCTACAACTTGGTAAAGTTTCATGACGATCGGTTTAGAATTGTGACCTGTAGGCGATTAACAAACAGACAGACAGAATAACAAGAAGACATCATGCAGAGCATGATACTTGCAAAATCCATAAATCAAATTTGACATCAAAAATCATTGGTGGTTGAATTCAATGACCAAATATGCAAATCCTCTTCAAATTTCAATCAATCGGATGAAAATTGAGGATTTTAGAAATACCACCTTAGTTGTTGACCTTGGGTCAATGTTGACCTTTTGTTCTATGTTGACCTCAAAAATAATTGTCTTGTGGAATTCACTGACCTGAAATATATTTAAAGCCTTATCTGAAGGAAAAAAGAAAACGGTACAAGTACATGGAAGACACAAATCTTGTATAAGAGCGAAAACCATGTCCTGTGACTTATGACTCACCCTGTATTTTTCCTGTGATCTGTTTGAAAGATAACTACCACTCCCAATTTACAAGTAAACTGTCAAGCTAAATGCTTTAATCTGTGTATAAAGCTGTCGTTCTCTTCTGGTGCCAACTCTGTGAGTTGAGTTTTCAGGGAGACAGCTCAAAGTTTAAACGATTTTGTGATGATTTACTTGAGATATGAAATGGGAGGATGGTAGGAACCACGAACCTGCAAGTAAGAGGGTCTGGTTCGGTTGGGCTAATGGTAATGGGGACAGACGAGATTGCAGATAGGGATGGGGGGATTACACAAGATGGTGGTACACCGCTTATTTGAATCTCTGGAAGGAAGATTTGCATAATTTCTAGAGGTATGGCCATGCCATCGATGCATTTCAATGCATCGATCAAGTCAGGTCGGCAGGAATAACGAAGTTGGCCAGAGTGCTTCCACACAGTAATATACCCCTTTCGAAAATAGTGTGAATCCAACAGCATATCTTGTGTAGCATCCAGACTCTGTTTTAACCAGCCTCCAGACTCTGTTGGCGGAACGGTTCGATACATCTACTCCAAATCTGGGAAGCCAATGGTTCGAACCTGACTCTGGCCAAGTCATACCAAAGACTTTTAAAAATGGTACATTTTACTTCGTTTCTTGAAGCCCAGCATTTAAAATAGGATAGAGCACAGACAAACAGCCATAGGTTGGCAGCTTTTCCCAGGCTTGATGGGCTTAATGGCCTCCACTTGCATTGAAGTACCTTCTAATGGAACTCATATTATATTATCCATCAGTGCATCCGAGCAGACAGGACAGTCGGCTTAATGTCCTCACCACAAGACGATGTTACGAGTCATCACGTTCCTTGCAAAGCACCATGATAAGTTATCGTCGGGATGGGAATCGTATTCAGACTAGACAACTCAAAGGCAAAGGAGACCCCTGCCTTTGAGTTATCCTGTGTTTGTACACTGAATGTTCAACACAAAATCTGGTCCATTATGTTTTCCAGCACGGATTAATGGCTGTGAAAACAAGATGTCATGGTCCATTTCTTTAACAGCTCCAAGTTTCTTTTTTTGAAAAGACATTTTAATTTGTGCAACAATGCAAGCGATGCTGTATGCGGTATTTAGAGAAGGAAATCATTATGGAGTAGTAAAAAGATGAATTGATGAAATGTATTTTTCAGTCGAGTGCTTGTTGGACTATCTCGAAATGCATCACCATTGGTGGAAAGATAGTTAAATATCATGACTACGTGCCCATTGCTATCAAAAGTGTAAAGGAAAATAACAGAATTATTAGTCATTTTGATGTGTAAGTCCACACTGCACCCCGCCGGCCTGGAAACCCTCCCTCGTTTGCAATCAGACGTGAAACAAAGCAGCCGCTGGGTGCGATAGGAAAGAAGCAGCTCTTGACGGGCCAGTTAATGTTGCCTGCAAGTCCCAGCTGTGGTCTCGCTCAACATGCCCCGTTTCTACAGCAGCTTCACACATAATCTCTGTCCTGAGAAATTTTGGGAAGGTTCAGTCCTTTTGCAGGATTGTTGGTGTTTTGTAATCATGAAGACTATTCTCCTGTTTCGGATGTTAGACTTGGTAAAGAACAATAAGATAACTGAAAATCCGATTGGATTGGCCATGATTTGGGGACATTAATTATTCCGTCCTTAAACATGGTGGGATTTTCAACCCTCCCCACCCTTTCCATCTGCTCCATACATGTCTGTTCCCTAACCTGCTCTTAATTACCCGAATAAACCAACTTCTCTTTATTTTCCAAATTCAGTCTCCCCCACCCACCCCCAACGTGTGCGTAATACATATATACCCTCAATCTGATTGCTTCTTACTCTGATACAGCATCATCTTATTAAAAGCCAGTTAGTATCAAAATTTGGGTCAAAGGATCCTCAATAGACCGGGTAATTGTCTGGTCCAATTTTAGATCATGGTGTACGATTTATGACTCCGCACTGGGTGCCTATTCCTTTGTTTTACAAAGGTAACCTAGCTACCTTTGTATTAGGTAATACAGCCCAAATAGATACACAATTCCCTGATAGCATAGTGCAGCAACACACGTACAGCATTCAATTTGTGTGACAAAGTATCTGTTAAACGATCAACCCTTCAACAAACAAAGCTTTGCCTTTGACAAGTGATCAGCAAAGTGGGTTCTTTTCAAATCAATACATTAAATCCTTCCAACATGCATTTGGGCAGCTTGAGGTGGATGATGGGCTGTTTTCTAAAACAGGGACCAATAAACAAGTGCATTCACAATGGTGACATGATCTGCAGAAGGAGCATACAAACCTCATGTGAAATGTATTTGTTTGAACGGAAACCGTTTGAGCGTTCAGCCATGACTGCAATTCAAACGCAAAATGCCACCCAGTGCTTGTCTTTGACACGATCCATCCCTCATGGCGTTCGACCCTCGGTTGAACCAAATGTGAGGTGTGTTGCCCTCTACCGGTTGTGATTTCGCTTAAACATCGGATTGGTGACTCATTTGCATGTAAGTAAATTGAAGTTTAAATCCTCCATAAATATTGCGCTTGATGTATTGACTCAATCCAAACAAAAGATTAATTCCCTACAGCAATCACAGAACGCAACATGACTGATTTTACAAAATGCAGATGCATAAAATGTGTACTGTTCTTAAATTTTTTACTTGTTCTCGCCCTTAAGATGAGACTTGGAGTCAGGTGTGGTACGGAGCTCCTGGCAGGAAATGTGGGGGTAAGACCTATACATGTCTTTATGCTGTGTCGCAAGCCTCTACAGTCTACACAGTTTCTACATAGATTTCTGATTGAACCCAGTGAATCATGTAATTTTAGAAGTGTCTGTGTTTGTTTATGGATTTGTTTGTTTGGCTTCTATGTTCTCCTGAACCACTGGATGGAATGAGTTGAAAGCTGCTGGTCGCACCAGGTGGTGATGGGTTAGGGGAGGGAAGGATGCTGTGGAAACATTTTAGGGGGTAAAAATAATTATATTCTCATGGATTTAGGGTGGGGGGGGGGAAGACCCAAATTCTCCCTATGTGAAGAAGATTTAAGATTTACAAATTTTCTTATGGTGTGCAGAAGTACACGTGAGACTAAAATACGTCAATTCTGGGGAATAATCCATTCTTATTGGGAGTTCTTCGCTGGTGGCTATAATGTGTTTATTTCTGAGTTGAGATGAAACATGAGTTGATCTGAAGTTAAATGACATGCAATTGCTCAAAGATTAAGTATCAGGGATCCATGGAAATTTTGCGTAATGTAAAACGTGACTTCAAGTCCTCAACCTGAACCTTACCCAATCCAAGTCTCATGCCCCCCCCATCCCAACTCTTCAAATCCCTCCTCCCACCTTGTCTTCAAGTCTCTCCCCAATACAAGTCTTCAACTCCCTCTCCACAAAAGTCTTCAGCCCCTCTCTCCCAACTCTCTCCCTCTCTTTCACCCTCACCCATACTCTCTGTCCCTCTCTAACCTCCACCCAAACTCTCTTTCTCCCTTCTCCCTTTATTATTCAAGTCCTCACCCCCCCCCCCCACCAAGCCCATGTCCTCAACCCCTTCCAAACCCCAAGTCCTCAAGCCCCATCAAGTCTCAACACCCCAACCTAAATCCTAACCCCCCGCCCCACTGAAAATCCTCGATCCCCCCCCACGCACGAACCACACACCATCCTCTCCAAACTCTATTTGAACCCCCAAAAAACCAAAGTCTGCAACCCCTCACAACTCCAGGTCCTCAATCTTCCCTCCCAATGCCAAGTCCTCAACCTGGCCACCAAAGCCTCAACCCCTCTCCAAACTCTGCCATTTTCTGCTTCCCCCACACCCTAACTCTGTCCTCCCCTTCCCTTTCTTTTTCAAGTACTCAACCCCTCCTCATACCCCTAGTCCTTGACTGCCCCCTCCCAACACCTCAACTTCACTCTCTCAACTCCCACCCCACCACTAACCCAACTCTGTCCTCCGACCCCTCACCCCTTCCTCCCTATTCGTACCAACATTACATGACGATACCAAGGAACTTTGACACAGGAGGAGGCATTCGGCTCATCATGCCTGCGTTGTTCTGTTCCCATTCATGAAAGAACAATGTTGGAAGTAAATTAAAAATCACACCCGTGTCCGAAGGAAGTGGTTCAGTTTGGCATTTTAATATGAATAGGCAAAGCCTAGAAATGAACGAAACCCTTTAGAACCCGTTAGAATTACCCTTTAGAAACTCCTTAGATTACCCTTTAGAACCTTAGAATTACCCATTTAGAACCCACTAGAATTACCTGTAGAATTACCCTTTAGAACCCCTTAGAATTACCCTGTAGAATTACCCTTTAGAATTACCCTTTAGAACCCACTAGAATTCCTGTAAATTACCCTATTTGAACCCCTTAGAATTACCCTGGGAATGACCCTTTAGAATTATCCTTTAGAACCCACTAGAATACCCTGTAGAATTACCCTTTAGAACCCCTTAGAATTACCCTGTAGAATTACCCTTTAAGAAATTACCCTTTAGAACCCACTTAGAATTACTTTAGAATTACCACTTTAGAACACTAGAATTACCTGTAGAATTACCCTTTAGAACCCACTAGAATTACCCTGTAGAATTACCTTTAGAACCCACTAGAATTACCCTTGATAGAATTACCCTTTAGAACCCACTAGAATTACCCTGTAGAATTACCCTTTAGAACCCCTTAGAATTACCCTGTGGAATGAACCTTTAGAACCCCTTCGAATTACCCTTTTCGAACCCCTTAGAATTACCCTTTAGAACCCACTAGAATTACCCTGTAGAATTACCCTTTTGAACCCCTTAGAATTACCCTGTAGAATGACCCTTTAGAACCCCTTAGAATTAGCCCGTACAATTACCCTTTAGAACCCACTAGAATTACCCTGTAGAATTACTTGTCGGTCCATTGGATCAAATTTTCATTGGTCTTTAAGGCCTTGTTGCATACCTGCCTGCTGTACTGCTTGAGCACCAGCTTGCCTTTACCAAGCCCAGATGTGTTTGGGCCAGGGCGGGGAGTATGCGTTTGTTATTATTCTTGCCAAATGATACTACCATTATTATTGTTGTTAATATCATTTGAATTAATTAATACATGGTTTGTTACAATGTTATCATTATTTTTGTTTATTCTGTCAGGGGTGTGTACTGGCCCCCACACTTTTCAGCACTTGTATGGACTGGATTCTGTGGAGGATGTTGGAGAGATCAAGCTGCGGTGCACCGTTTGTAGGCCAGCGGTAAACCTCGATAAAGGGCTATATTTTAGGAGTTTAATCAACCGGCTTGACACAAA
>CM068956.1:117245983-117262289 GCA_035128595.1 Eptatretus atami
CCATAAAAATAGGGCCACAAACCAATTTTCAACCCTCAAATATCTCGGATTGACCGCATCTATTGGACTAAAATTTTTACGCAGCTTCATTTTGATACCTGGCGAACTATTTTATGAAAGTTTAAGTAAATCTGAGGGGGTCAACTGGCGGAACATTTTCAAAATTAATTTGGTGATTTCAGATGGAAGACTCCCATTTAACGGAGGCGTCGATGTGACAAATATGTTGAAGAAATTGATGAAAGAACTTAAAAATCATCTTAAACTCTACCCCGTTAAATATATAGAGAAATTGTTGATTGTTCTGAAGATACTCAGCATAGAGAGGGAGTTCATACCGTCGATTGCAAAGCTCTTGGAGTGACGTTGGGTATTCTTTTTCCTGAAGGTCTGGGTCGGTGGGGTTGGGAGGGGGGGAGAGGATGGATGGTGGGAGTGCGGAAGTACAAGTAACAGTATGGGCAATATGATAACCATTTTTAACGAGAAGAAGAAGAAAAAGTGGCTTTTTGGCTCTTAGTGTATTATTCATGCTCCAATACTTCCTATACTTTTCTTCTTATGACAAATATGTGCTGATACTTATTAAAAATCTAAAGTGTTGCACAGGAGAGAAAAAACATTCATATACAAATTGGTCAAGCTTGTGGAAGAACTAGAACACAGAACAGATCAGCGATGCAACAGGAACCGAATCAAAATGAATGTGCAAGGGAAGGGTGTGGTGTGTGTGTGTGTGTGTGTGGTGTGTGTGTGTGTGTGTTGTATATAATATATATATATATATATATATATATATATATATTATATATATAATATATATATATATATATACTACGGTCAAGAAGTTTCGAACACCCCCATTTTTCCAGTTTTTACTTGAAATTTAAGCTGTTCAAGTCCAGCTGAATAACCTGAAATGCTACAAAGCTAGAGGTAAACTGCCAGAGGTTAAAAAAAAGTTTTAGGTTCCCAAAAACTGAAAAAATAATTGCAAATTTCAGAGTTTGTTAAAAAAGGCCCTTTTCAGGGAACAAGTAATGTGTTTAGCAACTGCAGCTGTTTTACAGCAAAAAGGAAGTAAATTAAGCTTTGAAAGTTGATGCAAACAATTCCGACAGGTGTCCAACTGTTGTTGATTGTTAAACCCTCTGTCTGTATTAAAAACAGTGTGGGAAGACTGTGGTCTGCTACACCCTCTGAAGCATTATTTTGACAAGATTGCAATGCAGGAATTATATATTGCTATCATAATTGGCGAGAAAAAGGGACAATTAACAAGGAAGACAGACAGACATGAGAAACCCTTAAAAGTGGAGGTCTTTCCTTTCGGAAATCGCAAAGTAGCCAAGGTGTCAGTGGAGTACAGTTTCCCACACCATCAAAAAGGCACTTGGAAACTGGAGGAAAACTCTAACAGGAGAGTCTGGCAGACCCAAAGCCACAAACACAATCAGAAGACAAGTTTCTGGAGAGTCAACAGCTTTGTGATAGCGCTCACAGACATCAGCTTCAAGCACAGCTTAACACTGGTCGAAGTAAGGAAGTCTCAGTTCAACTGTGAAGAGAAGACTTCGATCTGCAGGTTGACAGGTCGCAAGTGTCAGTAAGGAAAAGCCATTGCTAAGATGGCAAATAAGAAAAAGAGTTGCCTGGACCATGAAGCACTGCCAGTAGACTAACTGAAAAAAAAACTGGAAGGTCTTTATGGACCGATGAAATCAAAATTTGAAATCTTCGGTTCATCAGCAGGTTTTTGTACACCATCAAGTTGGCGAAAGGATGCGTTCTCATGTGTGACACAACTGTCAAACATGGAGAGAAGCGTGATGATCTGGGGCTTTTTTGCTGGCTCCAGAGTCGGCGACTGCACAGAGGTGACTGGCACCCTAACCAAAAAGGGCTACCACAGCATTTTGCATTGCCATGCAATACCCCTCTGGTCTACGCCTAGTTCGGGCGGGGGTTCATCCTACACAAGATAACAGCCCAAAACATACATCCAGCCTGTTAGGAGAACTAGCCTAAGAAAGAAAAAGAACAAGATGGTAGCTTCCATCATGGAATGGCAAGCACAGTCTCCAGGCTTCAACCCATTCAAGCTGTTTGGGAAAACGGAAAGAGAGTGAAAGCAAAGCAAACCTACAAGTGCCAACACATTTGTGGGAATTTTGCAACAGTGTTGAAGAACTTCGCGAACAATATTTTGATTTCCATTGTGGAAAGAATGCACGAGTATGTTCGGCTGTTATCTGCAAAAGGTGGTACTTTGATGAGTCAAAAATTTAGATTAATTTTGTTCAACAAAACGATTTCCATGATTTCTTTTTCATCTGGCAAGTTGTTTTTTGTTCTCTGCTTTTAATTTCAGAAGTAGATTTGAGACATTAAACTCTTAAATTTCAGGTAAAAACTGGAAAAAATGGGGGTGTTCTAAAATTTGACCGTTAGTGTGTATATATATATAATATATGTATATATTAAAGAAAAAGCCACCCACATCTCTCACCTGTGAAGGAGGAATAGCCAGACAGCTCTCACCTAATCAACTAAACCCAGGGTGGCTATGATTATATAAATAAATTGACAACTCCATGCCTCTTCTCGCTGTGCTCCTTTATAGCTGGTGGAGGAATCTGGAAAGGTTTTAACAGCAAAAGCGCTTATTGTACTAGGCTTTCTTGGTTGCTTTAAATGCTGCTTCTTCGGCTGGAAGAGCATGGAAGGTGGATATGTTATGTGAAGCATACATGAGCGAAGAGCATATAGGATATTGTATGTATGTGTGTGTTTGCATAATGTAATATAATATATATATATATATATATAATATTATATACGTATACATACCACACATACATACATACTACATACAATCCTATACTTTTTGTGACCAACAGCAGTGGTTTGAAAGGACAAAATAGAGGGAGACCTGGCCATATAAGGTGTGTGGAAGGAATTGAGGGGAGTGGAGAATTGCATGGGTGGACAAGATGGATACAGAGGCAGAACTCCTGGAGGGAAAAAGTGTAAATTGTGAAAGGGTGGGGGTTAATTGCGGGATGGAAAAAGATGGGCAGCCAAAGAGCCTGCCATCTCGCATCAGTTTTCCTTCCCAGGCTCCTGTTAAACCCTCGCACGAGGATAGTGTTGGCGGGAAGGTTTTTCTTCTTTGTCCGTCATTTCTTCTGACTATTCATGAGTGATTGAGCAAGGAGCATGTAAGCTATCGCAGCGTATCATGGATTTAATTTATAAAATGATTTGATGTGCTTTAAAGTAGTGTTCGCTTTCTGACGAATGCGTGTTACCATCTCTCGAGACTGCACTAAATTGGCGATCATGCAGGGTGGAGGATTTGACCTCGCAGGCAACCCATGGCCCCACATGGTCCACCGTAACAATTTCATTAACTTACTACAGGACACTTTTCTATAACGAATTGGTTTAAAAGTTTGAGTGAAATTCCAGCCTATTACAATCAATAAGACAGCAAAAAATATACATGCAATTTCATTAAGAGGATATGTCTTCGAGACTATTTGTGTCTTGAAGAGGGCAATACGTGTCAGAATCAGATGTAGCAAACATGATTTACTTCTTTTCCTTTTCAACTAATGATCGTCTTCCTGAGATAGCTGCATTCTTCTCCGAAGAAAATCAGAGAGAAAAAAGATAATATTCAAGGCAGCAATCTGAATGGAAGAAGGAAAAAAGCCACGCACTCTGTTATTGCTGAAACTTAAGTGTTTTAATTTAATTTTAGTCAGTTTAATGTACAGCATTCAAGGACAGGCCTGTTACTTAACTTAAAGCCAAAGTTGATAATTCCTATCCAAGTAATATTTCAGCAAATGTTCTAAAATACAGTTTTGGCAAACAAGGAAGATAACTATTCTAAGAATTTCAAAGCATTGACGGCTATCATCCCCGAACACAGATAATTGATTTTTTATGTTTAAACGATACCGCAGAACATGTGGTACCATGTTACACTCTTAGAATAAAACAGTAAAATCGTGCATTGTTTCATTGCAACTTACTCCTACACAGGCACATCGTTCTATGAATGACAACCATTTTGGCACCAATTATTCACCTGTTTTATTGCCCTTAGAAAAAGTTTAATATACATCCGATCATCTTCCAGCATGGATAAATCTATGCAGCGAAGCCCAATCTTTTAAAACGTTTTAGAGTAAGTACTATAATTGTTTACTGTACCTGCCTGGTCCTTCACAATCTCCCCCCCCCCCAAAATAGAAATTTCCTGATGATTAAAGATACCCTTACAGCTGTTTCAAAACATTAAATTAGTCAATCGGTTGTGGGTGAGTAAAGGCGTGCATGCAGGTAGTTATAAATACTGCTAATGTTTGTTTACAAATCTTATTTGTTACAGGAACTAAGAAGGGGCAAAAAGTGTGTTTAACTTTGAAAAAAGTTCAATAAGAAGACAAGCTGCTATGTCGATAGGCCCTGTAAGTCAAGGACTCTGCAATGGCATAAGTTTATAATGCGCAGTAAATTGAAATGATGATAGTAATTGCACAGGGATGTCGGTTTAAACAATACTTAGTTATTAGACAAGCTTTCAGCAGTTCAAATTTAAATTTTGTGGACCTATGAAGTGTCTCTGTTGTTTGGTTGTATTAAAGGAACAGCTTGCAACAATCTCATGAAGTTTTAACCACACTCCACTGCCCCACTTATTGAGGCCGTTCAATAAATGAGTCTAAGGAGTATTTTGAGGCATTGTTCCTTTGATGGGAACACCACGCCAGCCACTTAATGTGAGTCAAGTGCCATTGCACAGACCAAAAGCACCTTTTTACCAGTTCTGGTTATGGATATGTTAAGATGATAGCACCATCAACTACCGTCTCCATGTTTATTTGAGATTTTATGTTTTTTTGATAAACAGCACAAAATCCCAATATCTTATTTGGACGACACTTCAATCTGATCTCAACCGCTATCTTATGATAAGCTTTGCCTGATTTAAGAGCATGACGAAATAATATACTACAAGGTGTGGAGGCAACGTTAAGAAATGGAGATACAATGAGATCACTGTGACTTCTGTTGGCCAGCAGTGCAGGTCAAAGTGAAAATTCAATCAAATTGACGATATTTAAATGGATTATAATTTGCTCTGACTTGGATTAATCTGTTATCATCCATTGCCTTTGGAAAACCCATGGCGTTTGGTGTAATCACAGTCTGCCGGTTACAAAGGCGATACGAGACGTGATCAGAAGGGCCGGTGGCTTAATGTAAAAAGTGAATAACATGAAACAAAACTTTTTTTTTTTCTTATAATTTCTTTGCAACTATAAAACGTTTTGTAGGAATTGATGCGTCGAGGTTAAGTATAATGAGCTAGTACCATATTAGTCGTGGTAGGTATTTTTCACGCTGTTAGCCACAGCTTACAGACCAACTCTCCTTTAATAGCCAAGGTTTTTTCTTGCCTGTGTTTCTTGTGGTAGACGACCCACCATGGCTTTTAAAAAAAAACCCATCTGATCTGGATCTGCTTTGAATATCAGTTTGGCCAGACCCATGAGCCTTCCGATTGTGCCACACATAAATAAGGAGTGAATGAAACAAATGAGCCAATTATTTTAAAACGAGGATTTGGCAGGCACTTCTCAGAACATGTAGACTACCCTACCGGGACTTAACCAAATTGTCATTCAACAATTATTTCGCTTTTAGTGACCAAAACCTGCAACTCAGACATACCTAAAGTTTGTAAGACCGTATATAGATAATGCATTATAAAATGCCTGGAGGGTTTTTGCAATCATCCTATTGCTCAGACACCACATGGTGATTTACTCCAAGAACTTGTGAGGTGCAAAAGCTCCCCAAGTGCAAACATCCAGTGGGAGAATCTTCTGGGTAAACATGTCACAAGCCAAAGCTGCCCTTGTATTCATACACAGTGATCCAGGCAGAAAATGTTTTGCTTTGGTGTGTCAAGATATCACCTTCCAAATGCATGCATCCACTGCACAGCAAGACATACTGTATGCGTGAAACACTGGCCATGCACGATGCTCAGTACAATCCCATGCAGCATCTCCATGAAAGTGATTAAATCAAAGAGGAGTGTTACAGCGGTTTTGGCAACTAATTATTCTTTTATTCCGTCCGCTTCTCCATGTTTCCTTTCTTCTGATGCGCAGAAAACATCTGTAAAAAAAGCATTTCCCAGACATTTAAAACTGAGTGCTGCGCACCGGAAAACTGAAAACACACGAGGTTCCAATTCAGAGGAAATTGGGGCCATTGATTTTAAATGTGAACTCCAAAACAACTTTTTAAAATATAATTTAAACCAAGGATTGCAGCCACCTTACCCTGATGCATTCGATTGGTAATGTGTACAGTTAGAAGTTCAAAAATCGAAAGTTATATAATTATTACCTCTGCCACCGAAAGTGGTCGGAGGTTACAGTTGTCACCATGCTTGTGTTTTGCGAGCGGATATCTCAAAAAAAAGTTGTGGATGCATTCCGGCCGAAACTTTGGTGGACAGGTTGAGGGTGTGTGACAACAACTAATTGATTAGATTTTGGTCATGATCGGATCTGCTTCCAGAAAACAAGAATTTTTAGTGATTCTTCACCATTGAGAGATTAGGGCGGAACGATATATAGCACGATCTCTCAAAACAAGTGCGAGAGGTATGACAAAACTTGGGGTTGAGTTGGGTATGTGACAAGGAAACAAGCGGATTAGATTTTGGTTCAGGTTCGGATCCCAGATTGGCCTATCATGGGATACAAAAACGTAAACTGTTCAGCATGGCGGAGGTATGCCCGCTCTACCGAGGTGCATTTTAGTTTAATATTTGCAATGATCATGCTGCTTTACACTCAACTTTAGTCCTCAACCGAGAATAAAGCCATTTTATTCAGATGAAGAGACAGGTGATATTGGCTGTTTGGCATTCCATCAGAGTGCACAGCCCATGACTGGGTTTCAGGTCACACGATCCCTCGCCTTTGTATACAAAAACAAGCAAGCCCATGTACTATGTTGATTATCCATTGGTTCCAAGTGTACCATATTTTATGAAAAAATACATTGATGGGTCCGATTATCCTTGTCCGACCGGTGATGTAAAACATTGTTTAACCCCAATGATTAGTTAAATAATGCTCCATAGGGGAATTGGATGGCGACAGGAAAATTGCAGTGTTGTGTTGGTTGCCCTCGTAGTGAATGAGGTGTTCACATGAAAACAGTGTCAAACCGCATGGTCAATTTGTTTCAGTGCAGAAGCTGCTGCCTCAGACAGCAAACATTTCTGAAATAGCAAGCAGTGTAATCATGTGTCAAGACCTCCTAAGGAGAACAGAAGCACTTACTCTGCAGTCCAAGAGGAAATTGTTAATTAGTCTGAGGTGCCAAGTGTTAACCTCACCTACTCTTTCGCAGAGGAAACATGGCGATATTAACGTCCGCCAGTTAATGGTAGCAGACGGGACCACCCTGATTAACACGTCTCCATACATTGGGTGACTGTTTATAACTGGCTGGGATTCACCCAGGGTAAAAATTTATAGCGGTGACAGTCAGAGTGAAAGGTTAGGAGTAAGGCAGTGTGGAGATATAAATAAATCACTGGTGAATGGGGGAAGAGGGAGTTTGGGGAACTTCTAATCGAGAGTGTTACATGATCAGTACCGTTGCTCTATTTCGAGCAAAGTATTGCTTCATGTGTGGAGTGTTTTTACGTTTAGCAAGTGGTACTGGTTACTTGTACTGAGTGTTTGCATGTATCAAGTTTTTCAATGTGTATTAAAGCAGTGCTGTCCAAGGTTATGACATGACATGCGACGGGTAGTCTTATTATGTGTATCAGGATTGTTACAGGTTTCAAATGGTTACTTCTCTACATGTTTGAAGTACTGTTTGCTACCTTTGACAAACTACATGACTTTTTTATTTTGAACAAATTTTAAACAGCCCTGGTGATTGGCTGTGCTGTGTTTTTTTTTCGACCACTTTAGGCTTAAACTTATTACGGCAGTGGTGGCTGTGTCTCAGAGGTCTACTGTTGTGGATTAAAGGCCAGACCCGCACAACCAACACACAAAGTTAATTATTTATTAAAATGGACTGGTCCCAATTTAGTGACAAAAAATTATTGACTGTTAGTGGCAGTATTTAATATTAACTACATTAATATCAGTTATGGCAGGGGCTTTGTCTACCAGACGGTCATTGACCAGCTGCCACTGTATTGGACGATATAGGTGACGTGTATCGAGTAGATGTTGGTGCATGCATTTAGTAAGGTTTACGTCGTAAGACAGGGTTTGGGACATCCATAGAGTGTATTGAAGTTACAAAATACAAAAGTTTAACAATTGAAGGACCAGGACTTTAAATCAAATCAGAAGTTGCAGATGCACTTTCAACTACCCTGGATGTCATTCTTCCTTTGGCCAATCCCTTCTGTTTGTCAACGTCGGCCTGATCTCCAGTGAATGCAAAGGACTGAAGGTTAGTGTATTTTGTTCAATAAAGAGGTTGCTTCCTCTATCGAATAAATTGCTGAGAAATCATTGAAGTTGGCATTTGCTGAGATCGGGTGCGTTATCGTTCACATAAGGATAAAATTAAAAATTTTGACAATGTCAGATGCATTGAATTCAGCTTTGAATTTACATCATAAATGTGATGCTGGGACGAAAATTAAAACTCGAACAGTCTATATCTGACTAATTGAGGAATGCACCTTCCAGAAAATGGCTCCAGAATTAATAATGGTGAAAACACCTGATAGCATTTCCATCTGACACGCTGGGTCATGAAAGTGAGCAACCCAGATAAATCCCCGACACCATGTGCTTATTCCACTGTCTAATGTAATCCTTGTAAATGATATAGGTAACTGAGTCTACTAATGTCTGTCCTGTATGCAATTAATCGATAAACCCCACCTTCAGCCGAAGATCAGCTGAGGCAAGTGTGAGCGGGGTACCAGTCCAGGGGGAGAGCATATTCCATCAAGCTGTGGATGAAGGCCTTGTAGGTGGATATCAGTTCAGTGTGCCAAGGAATGCTTGCAAGACGGAGCGTGCCCAGTGTGGTCGGCTGGCCTTTGGAGGCCAAAATTTGAAATGTGGTTTGCCCATGAAAGATCATGGCTGATAGTGAACCCAACCCAAGAAGTTTGAGGATTAAATTCTTCAAGAGATTGTAATATTTAAGTAACTGGGAGGGTTGCCAGACCATCTTGTCAGAAGAGAGAGTGAGAGATTTGTCTCAGGATGAAAGACATATTCCCAACGTGTTGACCAGTTTTTGATTTTCTATTAAGATCTGAAGAGAGGAAGAGGCCTGTCTGTCAAGCTGAATGATGAGGGGATGTCATGGCATGATGGATGGAGTCATGAGTGGAGTCAATGTGAGTGGAGTCATCAGCAAATTAGAATAGAAGAATAGAGGGTCATTGAAATAATTGATGCGATCAGTAATTATGATGGGGCCGAAGAACACTGCCTTGGGAATCCAGTCTGATAGGGGAGGAGATGAAGAATTCACGTGTTGGCTACGATTGTAGAGGAAGTCAGTAACCCCAAGAGTGGAAGTTGACCTTACCTGCCACAGGCAGAGGAGTTTGGATAGCAAGCGGGTGCCCAGGACTGTATCGAAACGGCGAGATAGTCCAGAGAGAACTAGTCCTGATCTCATGTCTGATCAATTATTGAGAGAGTGTGAAGTAGCATGTCCAAGGTAGAGTGACCTGATGCTGAATCTGAATTGATTATCTGGATGTGGTCTTGCGAAAAGAAGATTTAATCTCAACTGCCATTATAGATTCCATGACCTTGCCGATGATTGGAAGCATGCTGCTAGGTCTGTCATGACGGGTTGTTTTTGCACCTTGTTTATGTTAATGCAGTGATGTTGGCTGATTTCCAAGTGGATGGAAGATGGACCTTTGTGATAATTGTAAGTGAAAAGGAAGAAAGAGGATGTGCAAGAGCATCAGAGGCAGTTTTTAGGCCAGTGAAGCTGATTGCAGTCTGCGTCCAGTTGCAGGATCGAAAATCGGTTTGCGCAAATATAAGGTCGAGCAGAGAGTTCTATGAAACAAATATATAAGTAGGTTTCTTGATTGCATAAAGTGCACACAACATGTTTTAAGCATTCTTGTTGACTTTTCACTTTGGAGTTTCAAACTTTCCAGATTTTGAGGGTGTGCCACATTAGAACCATATTCCTCCGCGCCAATTTGATGTTTTACTTTTCAACAGTCCCCATTTGCTTTCAAAAAATCCCATAGATTAATGCTAAATAGCTTTACTTAACAGTAGCCAAACTGGATCTCCCCCTCCTCTTTATTGCTTTCCAGAGCTGAAAGCCCCATGGGAAGAAAAAAGGTAGAATTGCCTGCCAAGGGAAGAATTAAAGAGGAAAAGAGAAAGGAGGATGGGAGGAAAACACTGAAACTAACAAGTAAGATGGTTGGATGTTGGAAAGGTTTGTGAGATAGAGGAAGTCGGAGGACTGAGAGAGCAAAGGGAGCATTATTGGAGAATGGTGGTAGAAAATAGGACTACCAAACCTGCCTGCGATGTGAGAGCAAACAGAAAAGCCGTATTTATTGGCCTCATCCCGGGTTTGATTTCCCCCCAAAAAAATTATAGTCCCAGAGGGAGGCATTAAGTTTTTGTCTTGGGGTCAGGCTTTTTGAAGAACAACCAAAACATTTCATTGGGATTGGCTGGACTACAAACCCGGGTTCCTCTCGCAACCTAAGTGAGAATCATTCCCCTTAGACCACCAAGCCATATCGGTAGCGTAATGCCATTATTGTAAATTTTGCGTTTAACGTAAATATTCACCCTTTGTTATCACCCAAATTTGGTAATCCTTGCTAGATATATTACAATGACTTTACCATTTGATTTATGACCTCTGCCAAAAGAAAAATAATTAGGGCGATAAACCGCGGGCACTCACCTGTAGGGCTGGATGAGATTTTTTCATTGGTAAAGCATGGATGACCCACAAATGTATAATGGAGAAGAAAGTAATACATTCGATTATTTTTTAATGCCATTGAACAAAACCTGTACATCACGGGTTGAATAAAGTTTTGTGGTCAAAGTTTCATCAAATTGTGTGTTGTTTCAGAAAGATACATATCAGCAAATACATATTTTGGGGGCAACCCCAATGTATATCCTAGACCCAAACAATTTTTAATGTCGTGAACAAATTTAATACATCACGCGTGATGAAGGGTGTTGTTAAGTTTCATCAGAATTGCATGGTAGTTCTGAGAAGAAAGCAAATACCTATTTTGGGGGCAACCCTTGTAACACCTTAGAACCGCGATTTTTTTTTTTAAATGGTGTGAACAATCTTTAGTACATCATGCGTGATGAAGGGGGTGTAATGTTTAATCAGAAGTGTGTGTTGTGTGTGTGTGTGGTTTTGGAGAAAAGAAACAAATACTATTTTGGGGGAGCAACCCTCCCCCCCCCCCCCCGTAAAACCCCTCAGACTTTAATTTTTTTAATGCATGAACAATCCTTTAGTACATCACGCCTGCTTGAAGGTTGTGGTCAGCTTCGATCAAAAAATTATGTGTTATTTGGAGAAAGAAGCAACCCCTATTTTGGGGGCAACCCCCATAGACCCCCTTAGGCCCGAATTTTTTTTTTTGATGCCATGAACAAACTTTCGTGCATGCACTGTGATGAAAGTGTGGTAAATTTTCATCGAATCGTAAGTGTGGTGTAGGCTTAGTGGTTAGGGTGGCTGGCTTGGGATCCTGGGATCCTGAGTTGAGCCTGTTGGCTGCTGAATTAACACCAGGGGGGTCGACTCAGCCTGTCATCCTTCTGAGGTAGTGAATGAGTACCAGCTGTACTGTGGGGGGCACAGCATCGGGCACAGCCACGCCTCCAAGAAATGACAGCTACCGGCAGCCAAAGGTGCCATACGCAAGAACACAACGGATGAAAATTGTATGTGTAGTTTCAAAGTAGAAAGTTGAAAGTATTTGTGATGGACGGGACGGACGGATAGACATGCCATACCCATAAGCTCCCCGGAACTACGTTCCAGGTGAGCTAAAAATGGTGCATTTTCACTTATAACATTATGAATGCGTTTCATTGGAAAATAATACATTTGTTTTCATTATGAGGCACAATTGCAAGTGCTTACCATTTGGTGGCTCATACAGTAAACCTTAATTTATCATGGTGTGAATATTGTGCTTTTGACCAGTCTGCAGCAACCTCTTTATGTACCGATATAGTTATTGTGGGTTTAATTTAGACCAATCGCGGTTTTGGAGCTCAGCTCGTGATGGTTAACTTGCACCAAGAGTCTTTCGCGCTCTGTTCATTGGAATGGTGCCGAAGTGTAAAACATAGACAAAAGTGATTTCTTATAAATTTTATTTATTGCTGGGTTCACTGAGCTGCCAGGACATTTATAAAAGGAAACACATTGACAGATTACAAAGGGAAAACGATTTGAGAGATTAATGGGAGGAATGGTGGTGTGAGGGTGCAATTAACGCATCTGAACATTCAATCTGCTTCAACACAGAGAGAACTTCATCATAAAGCCAATTTATATTTATTTGACATGTTATATATAGCCCCCTTGGACTTAGTCCTGAAACGGGAGGTGGGTTATGGTTTTGTCTCGATTTTCATGTCATGCATCCGCAAACCCATATCTCGGAATGCTTAGACGCGATTTTTATCATACCTGGCATAAAGAAACACATGATGGTATTCATTGCAAGATCATTTGTTCACGACACGATCAAAGATGACCAACTGGGAAGCACATTTAGTTGTGAAAAAAAACAACCCATAATCGGAACACGCTTTCAACCAATTCTTTGGTCATACATTTACCGATCTGTTCAAACTTGGCATACAGATAACGAATGATGCTTACGTATAGCACGTCATTTTTTTAAATCCAAGATTAGATCTAATTATGCCAACTGGTGGCCATTGTTACTTTAAATGTGTCCCCAACCATTCTCAGACATGTATGTTTCGATTTGTAAAGTTGGCACAAAACAGTACTTGATGGCATACAAACACAGTACTGCTACGCTCATTATTTTGCGATTTGATGAAGATGGCCGACTCGTAGACTGGCGGACATTTTAGTTGTAAATTTAACTCGTACAGCAAAATTGCTAAAACAAGGGGCTGTGACATTTTATGTTTTTTTTCTTGTTTCAATTGTGATGTTTATTTTGGCTGCTGCCACCTTGCGATATATTTCTTGAAACCTGGAAAACCTAACGCCCTTATTCCTATAGGAAATTGGTTTTAATTATTGCAGTTTTGAACATTGCGGCAATTTTGCAGGAACGTACCCCCGTAATATTTAAGGGTCTACTGTATTACAAGCACCTCCTGCGCTCATGATTTCCACGAATCCGACTTTTCCCCGACATAACATGGAAGGCTCAAGCTCACCTTTGCTCTTTCTCCCCAGTTAACAGCTCTTTTAATTACCTTTCCCATACCTTCAATAACAGCCACCTCTCTGTCACTAAGCCTCCCCACCATCCTTCCTCCCTTTCCCTTTCGTGTCCTACTATCCTCCATCTCTGTCATGAGCCAATTTATATATCAACTCTTGTACACCTCCTCTTCACATCATTACCTAACCTTATTCACAGCTATCCTTGCCGCTTACTTCTTTTGCCAAACAGTGCACACAACTTCGCATTCCCTCTATCCTTGATCTTCCCTATCCTCTTCCAAACCTTTTTGTTTGGCATAAACTGTCTTTGCTCCTTCTCTGTCCAACATAATTTGTTTATATCCTGAGAAGTTGCACCCTTTCCTGATGTCCCTTTCTAACAAAAAACTTCTGCAAATTTTTTCCCCCTAAATGCCCTGTACCTTCTCAACTCCTCCAAATCTTTGGCTTTTCCCTAAGTTCTTTATACTGCCATCATCCTCTCCTTGTGCTTTACGGCGATGTTGTCCTGTACTTCCCCCACTTATCTTCTTCAGATTCTGCTCTTAACTTCCCTCCTTTTATTCATGCGAACAACAACACCACAAGGTAGTGACAAGCCCTGCTGCCATTGCCTTACAGTTCTGACCTCGCCAACTGTTGCTTCTTCATTACAACAAATCCAACTCTATTTATGCCTGTCTACCCTGTAAGTAATTTTACAACATTCCTTTCACCAACTCCATCAGCTCTCAGCCTTCTCTATTCTTTCTCCCAACCAATTTTACCAACACATTTCTTCTTCCACCCGGTTCTGATACCCCCAATGCATGATAAAGTCCCCTGCAATGCACAGCAATTCACCTTTAGCTCACCCGTACCCATCATCCTCGCCAGTGCATCCTGATTCCTGCGTTCTCTCTATGCCCTTCCATTTGTGGCCCATATATGACATAACACCATTATTGGCCCTTTTTATAACCCATGCCATAACTATCTGTCCCTCCCATCGTTACCACGTGGCACCTCATTGCTGAGCAATTCCCAATACCATTATTCCAAATTCCCTTGTCATTACTCCTCCCATCCCCTAAATGCGTGGAACAGCATATACCCTACTACCAACCTCCTCACCCTGTTCCCTTTCCATCTGGCTATCCTGCATACAACAAACACTTCCAACCTCCTTAGGTGCATTTTCTCCACCATTGACTCTCTCCTCCCCTCTTATTTGAATCCCACATTCAAAACCATCGAAAACGGACTTCACCTCTGAACCGCTGCCCACCTGGCCAGAGCTAGTACCATATTGACCCAGTTGGATGTTCTGTCATCAATCAGCTCAGCACTCGCTTTTGCTGACCTGCTGGACGATTATCCCCAGCTTTCTCACAGCATCCTGTGTGTAAACACACACACACACGCACACCACCACCACTTTCTCACCCCCCCCCCCCCCCCACCATGCTTGCATTTTCTTCCTACCACACTCGACTCTCTCCTCCATCTGACTCTTCTTGTTCCTCATCGATAAAAAGTCTTTTTCTCATCTATATTAAATGACCTGGAAAACTCTTCCCTTCCTTTATGCAGACAATCCGCACATGTGTCATACAATACTTTGCCCTCTACTAGGTAGACGGCATCTGCATCTCTCTCTCTCTCTCTCTCTCTCCTCTCTCTCTCTCTCTCTCTCCTCTCTCTTCTCCTCTCTCTCTCTCTCTCTCTCTCATTGATCTGGAAATGATTAGACACTAAGACTGATAAAGTAGAACAAATCCTTTCCAATCCTGAAAATCTTAGTCTCATCCTAGCTTGGATCCGGAACGATTGTGACATGAAACCCACCTAATTTCCTTTGCGTCATCCACTGGAAAGGTTCAGTTTGTTGAATATCTAGGCCTAACCATTAGCCATGACCGTTCCTGGGCTGACCACTGCATAGCTGGCCTCCAAAGCCAGTTGCAGACTGGCACCTCCATGATTCCTTGTCTTCCTTGGAAAATCAGAGCTACTCCACAGTCTACAGGCCTTTGTCCATTAGCTCAATGGAGTACAGTTCTCCGTTTATGGGGCTGCCTGAGCAACCCAGCAAGCAAGTAACTATATAATAGATACACAATGCATTATTTCAGGATATTAAAAGAACATAATTGAAAACATTGTAACAATATACTGTATTTAGTATTGCTACACTCTTGCTTTATATGGAGCTTGATACCTGTTAGCTCACCTGTAAAAAGTTCGGGGAGCTATGAATGGCGCATCGTCTGTCCGTCAGTCTGCCCTGTCCATTCCACAAATACTTGCAACTTCTATGAAACTTAAGTAAATCTGAGGGGGTCAACTGGGAACATTTTCTTAAATTTGGTGATTTCAGATGGAATGACTCCCATGTTAACGGAGGGCGTCTGATGTGACAATATGTTTGAAGGAAATTGATTGAAAAACTTAAAAGTCATCTTAAAACTCTACCCCTTATAATATATAGAGAAATTGTGTGATTGTTCTGAAGATACTCAGCATAGAGAGGGAGTTCATACCTCATTGCAAAGCTCTTGGAGTGACGTGGGTATTCTTTTTCCTGAAGGTCTGGGGGTCGGTTGAGTACAAGTACAGTATGGGCAATATGATAACCATTTTAACGAGAGAAGAAGAAAAATGGCTTTTTGGCTCTTAGTGTATTATCATGTCCAATACTTCCTATACTTTTCTTCTGATGACAAGTATGCTGCTGATACTTATAAAGATCTAAAGTGTGCACAGGAGAGAAAAAAAACATTTCATATACAAATTGGTCAAGGCTTGTGGAAGAACTAGAACA
>CM068956.1:117262314-117277626 GCA_035128595.1 Eptatretus atami
CAGAACAGAGCAGCGATGGCAAACAGGAACAATCAAAATGAATGTGAGAGGGAAGGGTGTGGTGTGTGTGTGTGTGTGTGTGGTGTGAACTGATCGTGTTGTGTGCTAGTAAATATAATATTATATGATTGTTGTTATGTATGTGATGGAATATATATATATTACTACGGTCAAAAGTTTCGAACACCCCACATTTTTCCAGTTTTTACTTGAAATTTAAGCTGTTCAAGTCCATAGAATAACCTGAAATGCTACAAAGCTAGAGGTAACTGCCAGAGGTTAAAAAAAGTTTTAGGTTCCCAAAACTGAAAAATAATTCAAATTTCAGAGTTGTTAAAAAAGCCCTTTTCAGGGAACAAGTAATGTGTTAGCAACTGCAGTGTTTACAGCAAAAGAGTAAATTAACGCTTTGAAAGTGATGCAAACGATTCCGACAGGTGTCCAACTGTTGTTGATTGTTAAACCCTCTGTCTGTATTAAAACAGTGTGGGACAGATGTGGTCTGCTACACCCTCTGAAGCATTATTTGACAAGGATTGCACTGCAGGAATGTAGTATATTGCTATCATAATGGCGAGAAAAAGGACAATTAACAAAGGAAAGACAGAAGACCATTGAAACCCTTAAAAAAGTGGAGGTCTTTCCTTTCGGAAATCGCAAAGTAGCCAAGGTGTCAGTGAGTACAGTTTCCCACACATCAAAAGGCACTTGGGAAACTGGAGAAAACTCTAACAGGAGAGGCGTCTGGCAGACCCAAAGCCACAACCAATAGAAGACAAGTTTTAGAGAGTCAACAGCCTTGCGTGATAGTCGCTCGCACAGACATCAGCTTCCAAGCACAGCTTAAACTGGTCGAAGTAAGGAAGTCTCAGTTCAACTGTGAAAGAGAAGACTTCGTCTGCAGGTTTGACAGGTCGAGTGTCAGTAAGAAGCCATTGCCTAAGATGGCAAATAAGAAAAAGAGTTTGCCTGGACATGCAAGCACATGCCAGTGGACTACTGAAAAACTGGAAGGTCTACTGGACCGATGAAATCAAAAATTTGAAATCTTCGTTCATCAGCAGGTTTTTGTACACCATCAAGTTGGCGAAAGGATGGTTCTCAGTGTGTGACACCAACTGTCAAACATGAGAGGAAGCGTGATGATCTGGGCTTTTTTGCTGGGCTCCAGAGTCGGCGACTTGCACAGAGTGACTGGCACCCTAACCAAAAAGGGCTACCACAGCATTTTGCATTGCCATGCAATACCTCTGGTCTCGCCTTTGGTCGGGGGTTCATCCTACACAAGTAAACAGGCCCAAAACATACATCCAGGCTGTTAGGAGAACTAGCCTAAGAGAAGAAAAGAACAAGGATGGTGCTTTACCATCAATGGAATGGCCAAGCACAGTCTCCAGCTTCAACCCATCAAGCTGTTTGGGAAAACTGGAAAGAAGAGTGAAAGCAAAGCAACTACAAGTGCAACACATTTGTGGAATTTTGCAAACCGTGTTGGAAGAACTTTCCGAACAATATTGATTCATTGGTGGAAGAATCTGCACGAGTATGTTCGGCTGTATATTCTGGCAAAAGGTGCGTACTTTGATGAGTCAAAAATTTAGATTAAATTTTGTTCAACCAAACGATTTCCATGATTTTTTTTCATTCTGCAATGTTTTTTTTGTTCTCCGCTTTAATTTCAGAAGTAGATTTGGACATCTAAACTGCTTAAATTTCAGTAAAAACTGGAAAAAAATGGGGTGTGTTCTAAAATTTGACGCGTAGTGCTACAACTATATTATATATATATATATATGTATATATTAAATGATATATAAGCCACCCAATCGCTCACCTGTGAAGGAGGAAAGTCCAGACAGCTCTCACCTAATCAACTAAACCAGGTGGCTATGATTATATAAATAATTGACAACCCCATGCTTCTTCTCGCTGTGCTCCTTTATTAGCTGGTGGAGGAACTCGGGACAAGGTTTTAACGCAGCAAAGCGCTTACTTGTATAGGCTTTCTTGGTTGCTTTAATGCTGCTTCTTCGGCTGGAGAGCATGGGAAGGTGGATAGTATATGTGGAGAGCAACATGAGGAGAGCATATAGGTATGTATGTATGTGTGTGATTGATAATGTATATTACTACTAGTATATATATATATATATATAATATATTACGTATACTATCCACACATACATACATACACATACATATCCTATACTTTTTGTGACCAACAGCAGGGTTGAATAGACAAAATAGAGGGAGACCTGGCCATATAAGGTGTGTGGGAAGAGAATGAGTTGGAGTGGAGAATGATGCATGGGGTGGACAAGATGGATACAGAGGCAAACTCCTATGGACGGGCAAAAAGTGCTTAAAATTTGGAAAGGGTGGGGGGTTAATGCGGGATGGAAAAGATGGGCAGGCCAAAGAGCCTGCCATCTCGCATCAGTTTTCCTTCCCAGGCTCCTGTAAACCTCGCACGAGGATAGTGTTGGGGGAAGGGTTTTCTTCTTTTCGTCATTTCGTCTCTGACTATTCATTAGTGATTGAGCAAAGGAGCATGTAAGCTATCGCAGGTATCATGCGATTGTAAGTTTATAAAATGATGATGGTGCTTTAAAGTATCGTGTTCCGGCTATTCCTGACGAATGCTTACCATCCTCTACGAGACTGCCACTAAATTGGCGATCATGCAGGATGGAGGATTTGACCTCGCAGGCAACCCATGCCCCACAGGTCCTACCGTAAACAATTTCATTAATTACTACAGGACAGCTTTTCTATACGAATTGGTTTAAAAGTTTGAGTGAAATTCCAGCTTATTCAACCAATCAATAAGATCAGCAAAAAATTAGCAATTTCATTAAGAGGATATTGTCTTCAGAGGACTATTTGTGTCTTGAGAGGGCAATACGTGTCAGAAGTCAGATGTAGAAACATTGATCTTTTACTTCTTTTTCCTTTTCAACTATGTCGTCTTCCTGAGATAGCTGCATTCTTCTCCGAAGAAAATCAGAGAGAAAAAGATCAATATTCAAGGCAGCAATCTGAATGGAAAGAGGAAAAAAGCCACGCACTCTGTATTGTCCTGAAACTTAATGTTTTAAATTAATTTTAGTCATTTAATGTACAGCATTCAAGGACAGGCCTATACTTAACTTAAAGCCAAAGTTGATAAATTCCTATCCAAGTAATATTTCAGGCAAATGTTCCTAAAATACAGTTTTGGCAAACAAGGAAGATAACTATTCTAAGATATTTTCAAAAGCATTGACGGCTATCATCCCCGAACACAGCATAATTGATTTTTTATGTTTAAAGACTACCGCAGGAACATTGCTGGTACATGTTACACTCTTAGAATAAACAGTAAAATGTGCATGTTCATTGCAATTGTACTCCTTACACAGGCAATCGTTCTATGAATGACCAACCATTTTGGCACAATTATTCACCCTTTTTTATTGCCCTTAGAAAAGTTTAATATACATGTCATCTTCACAGCTGGATAAATCTATGCAGCGAGCCAACTTTTAAAACGTTTTAGAGTAATACTATAATTCGTTACTTACACTGCCTGGTCCCTTACACAATCTCCCCCCCCAAAAATAGAAATTTCCTGATGATTAAAGATGACCCTACAGCTGTTTCAAACATTAAATTGTCAATCTTGTGGTGAGTAAAGGCGTGCATGCAGGTAGTTATAAATACTGCTAAGTTGTTTACAAATCTTATTTGTTACAGAGAACTAAGAAGGGAAAAAGTGTGTTTAACTTTGAAAAAAGTTCAATTAAGAAGACAAGCTGCTATGTCGATAGGCCTGTAATCAAGGACTCTGCAATGGCATAAGTTTTAATGCTGCCAGTATTGAATTTGATGATAGTAATTGCACCAGCGGATGTCGGTTTAACAATACTTATTATTAGAACAAGCTTATCAGCAGTTCAAATTTAAATTTTGTGGACCTATGAAAGTGTCTCTGCTTGTTTGGTTGTATAAAGGAACAGCTTGGCAACAATCTCATGAAGTTATTAACCACACCTCACTGCCCCACTTATTGAGGCCGTATCAATAAATGAGTCTAAGGAGTATTTTGAGGCTTTGTTCCTTTGATGGGAACACCACGCCAGCCACTTATGTGAGTCAAGTGCCATTGCCAGACCAAAAGCACCTTTTTACCAGTCTGGTGTATGGAATATGTTAAGATGATAGCACCATCAACTACCGTCTCCATGTGTTTGTTGAGATTTTATGTTTTTTGATAACAGCACAAATTCCCAATAATCTTATTTGGACGACACTTTTCATCTGATCTCAAGCCCTATCTGTATGATAGCTTTGCATTGATTTAAGAGCATACGAAATAATATACTACAAGGTGTGGAGGCAACGTTAAGAAATGGAGAATACAATGAGATCACTGTGACTTCTGTTGAGCCAGCAGTTGCAGTCAAAGTTTGAAAATTCAATCAGAATTGACGATACTGTAAATGGATTATAATTTGCTCTGACTTGGATTAATCCTGTTATCATCCATTGCCTTTGGAAAACCCATGGCGTTTGGTGAATCACGAGTCTTGCCGGTTACAGATGGCGATACGAGACGTGATCAGAAGCCGGTGGCTGAATGCTAAAAGTGAATAACAGAACAAAACTTTTTTTTTTCTTATAATTCTTTGCAAACTATAAACGTTTGTAGCAATGATGCGTCGAGGTAAGTATAATGAGCTAGACCATATTAGTCGTGGTAGGTATTTTTCACCGCTGTTAGGCCACAGTTACAGACCAACTCTCTTAATAGCCAAGGTTTTTTCTTGCCTGTGTTTCTTGTGGTAGACGACCCACCATGGCTTTTAAAAAAAAACCCATCTGATCTGGATCTGCTTTGAATATCAGTTTGGCCAGACCCATGAGCCTTCCGATTGTGCCACACATAAATAAGGAGTGAATGAAACAAATGAGCCAATTATTTTAAAACGAGGATTTGGCAGGCACTTCTCAGAACATGTAGACTACCCTACCGGGACTTAACCAAATTGTCATTCAACAATTATTTCGCTTTTAGTGACCAAAACCTGCAACTCAGACATACCTAAAGTTTGTAAGACCGTATATAGATAATGCATTATAAAATGCCTGGAGGGTTTTTGCAATCATCCTATTGCTCAGACACCACATGGTGATTTACTCCAAGAACTTGTGAGGTGCAAAAGCTCCCCAAGTGCAAACATCCAGTGGGAGAATCTTCTGGGTAAACATGTCACAAGCCAAAGCTGCCCTTGTATTCATACACAGTGATCCAGGCAGAAAATGTTTTGCTTTGGTGTGTCAAGATATCACCTTCCAAATGCATGCATCCACTGCACAGCAAGACATACTGTATGCGTGAAACACTGGCCATGCACGATGCTCAGTACAATCCCATGCAGCATCTCCATGAAAGTGATTAAATCAAAGAGGAGTGTTACAGCGGTTTTGGCAACTAATTATTCTTTTATTCCGTCCGCTTCTCCATGTTTCCTTTCTTCTGATGCGCAGAAAACATCTGTAAAAAAAGCATTTCCCAGACATTTAAAACTGAGTGCTGCGCACCGGAAAACTGAAAACACACGAGGTTCCAATTCAGAGGAAATTGGGGCCATTGATTTTAAATGTGAACTCCAAAACAACTTTTTAAAATATAATTTAAACCAAGGATTGCAGCCACCTTACCCTGATGCATTCGATTGGTAATGTGTACAGTTAGAAGTTCAAAAATCGAAAGTTATATAATTATTACCTCTGCCACCGAAAGTGGTCGGAGGTTACAGTTGTCACCATGCTTGTGTTTTGCGAGCGGATATCTCAAAAAAAAGTTGTGGATGCATTCCGGCCGAAACTTTGGTGGACAGGTTGAGGGTGTGTGACAACAACTAATTGATTAGATTTTGGTCATGATCGGATCTGCTTCCAGAAAACAAGAATTTTTAGTGATTCTTCACCATTGAGAGATTAGGGCGGAACGATATATAGCACGATCTCTCAAAACAAGTGCGAGAGGTATGACAAAACTTGGGGTTGAGTTGGGTATGTGACAAGGAAACAAGCGGATTAGATTTTGGTTCAGGTTCGGATCCCAGATTGGCCTATCATGGGATACAAAAACGTAAACTGTTCAGCATGGCGGAGGTATGCCCGCTCTACCGAGGTGCATTTTAGTTTAATATTTGCAATGATCATGCTGCTTTACACTCAACTTTAGTCCTCAACCGAGAATAAAGCCATTTTATTCAGATGAAGAGACAGGTGATATTGGCTGTTTGGCATTCCATCAGAGTGCACAGCCCATGACTGGGTTTCAGGTCACACGATCCCTCGCCTTTGTATACAAAAACAAGCAAGCCCATGTACTATGTTGATTATCCATTGGTTCCAAGTGTACCATATTTTATGAAAAAATACATTGATGGGTCCGATTATCCTTGTCCGACCGGTGATGTAAAACATTGTTTAACCCCAATGATTAGTTAAATAATGCTCCATAGGGGAATTGGATGGCGACAGGAAAATTGCAGTGTTGTGTTGGTTGCCCTCGTAGTGAATGAGGTGTTCACATGAAAACAGTGTCAAACCGCATGGTCAATTTGTTTCAGTGCAGAAGCTGCTGCCTCAGACAGCAAACATTTCTGAAATAGCAAGCAGTGTAATCATGTGTCAAGACCTCCTAAGGAGAACAGAAGCACTTACTCTGCAGTCCAAGAGGAAATTGTTAATTAGTCTGAGGTGCCAAGTGTTAACCTCACCTACTCTTTCGCAGAGGAAACATGGCGATATTAACGTCCGCCAGTTAATGGTAGCAGACGGGACCACCCTGATTAACACGTCTCCATACATTGGGTGACTGTTTATAACTGGCTGGGATTCACCCAGGGTAAAAATTTATAGCGGTGACAGTCAGAGTGAAAGGTTAGGAGTAAGGCAGTGTGGAGATATAAATAAATCACTGGTGAATGGGGGAAGAGGGAGTTTGGGGAACTTCTAATCGAGAGTGTTACATGATCAGTACCGTTGCTCTATTTCGAGCAAAGTATTGCTTCATGTGTGGAGTGTTTTTACGTTTAGCAAGTGGTACTGGTTACTTGTACTGAGTGTTTGCATGTATCAAGTTTTTCAATGTGTATTAAAGCAGTGCTGTCCAAGGTTATGACATGACATGCGACGGGTAGTCTTATTATGTGTATCAGGATTGTTACAGGTTTCAAATGGTTACTTCTCTACATGTTTGAAGTACTGTTTGCTACCTTTGACAAACTACATGACTTTTTTATTTTGAACAAATTTTAAACAGCCCTGGTGATTGGCTGTGCTGTGTTTTTTTTTCGACCACTTTAGGCTTAAACTTATTACGGCAGTGGTGGCTGTGTCTCAGAGGTCTACTGTTGTGGATTAAAGGCCAGACCCGCACAACCAACACACAAAGTTAATTATTTATTAAAATGGACTGGTCCCAATTTAGTGACAAAAAATTATTGACTGTTAGTGGCAGTATTTAATATTAACTACATTAATATCAGTTATGGCAGGGGCTTTGTCTACCAGACGGTCATTGACCAGCTGCCACTGTATTGGACGATATAGGTGACGTGTATCGAGTAGATGTTGGTGCATGCATTTAGTAAGGTTTACGTCGTAAGACAGGGTTTGGGACATCCATAGAGTGTATTGAAGTTACAAAATACAAAAGTTTAACAATTGAAGGACCAGGACTTTAAATCAAATCAGAAGTTGCAGATGCACTTTCAACTACCCTGGATGTCATTCTTCCTTTGGCCAATCCCTTCTGTTTGTCAACGTCGGCCTGATCTCCAGTGAATGCAAAGGACTGAAGGTTAGTGTATTTTGTTCAATAAAGAGGTTGCTTCCTCTATCGAATAAATTGCTGAGAAATCATTGAAGTTGGCATTTGCTGAGATCGGGTGCGTTATCGTTCACATAAGGATAAAATTAAAAATTTTGACAATGTCAGATGCATTGAATTCAGCTTTGAATTTACATCATAAATGTGATGCTGGGACGAAAATTAAAACTCGAACAGTCTATATCTGACTAATTGAGGAATGCACCTTCCAGAAAATGGCTCCAGAATTAATAATGGTGAAAACACCTGATAGCATTTCCATCTGACACGCTGGGTCATGAAAGTGAGCAACCCAGATAAATCCCCGACACCATGTGCTTATTCCACTGTCTAATGTAATCCTTGTAAATGATATAGGTAACTGAGTCTACTAATGTCTGTCCTGTATGCAATTAATCGATAAACCCCACCTTCAGCCGAAGATCAGCTGAGGCAAGTGTGAGCGGGGTACCAGTCCAGGGGGAGAGCATATTCCATCAAGCTGTGGATGAAGGCCTTGTAGGTGGATATCAGTTCAGTGTGCCAAGGAATGCTTGCAAGACGGAGCGTGCCCAGTGTGGTCGGCTGGCCTTTGGAGGCCAAAATTTGAAATGTGGTTTGCCCATGAAAGATCATGGCTGATAGTGAACCCAACCCAAGAAGTTTGAGGATTAAATTCTTCAAGAGATTGTAATATTTAAGTAACTGGGAGGGTTGCCAGACCATCTTGTCAGAAGAGAGAGTGAGAGATTTGTCTCAGGATGAAAGACATATTCCCAACGTGTTGACCAGTTTTTGATTTTCTATTAAGATCTGAAGAGAGGAAGAGGCCTGTCTGTCAAGCTGAATGATGAGGGGATGTCATGGCATGATGGATGGAGTCATGAGTGGAGTCAATGTGAGTGGAGTCATCAGCAAATTAGAATAGAAGAATAGAGGGTCATTGAAATAATTGATGCGATCAGTAATTATGATGGGGCCGAAGAACACTGCCTTGGGAATCCAGTCTGATAGGGGAGGAGATGAAGAATTCACGTGTTGGCTACGATTGTAGAGGAAGTCAGTAACCCCAAGAGTGGAAGTTGACCTTACCTGCCACAGGCAGAGGAGTTTGGATAGCAAGCGGGTGCCCAGGACTGTATCGAAACGGCGAGATAGTCCAGAGAGAACTAGTCCTGATCTCATGTCTGATCAATTATTGAGAGAGTGTGAAGTAGCATGTCCAAGGTAGAGTGACCTGATGCTGAATCTGAATTGATTATCTGGATGTGGTCTTGCGAAAAGAAGATTTAATCTCAACTGCCATTATAGATTCCATGACCTTGCCGATGATTGGAAGCATGCTGCTAGGTCTGTCATGACGGGTTGTTTTTGCACCTTGTTTATGTTAATGCAGTGATGTTGGCTGATTTCCAAGTGGATGGAAGATGGACCTTTGTGATAATTGTAAGTGAAAAGGAAGAAAGAGGATGTGCAAGAGCATCAGAGGCAGTTTTTAGGCCAGTGAAGCTGATTGCAGTCTGCGTCCAGTTGCAGGATCGAAAATCGGTTTGCGCAAATATAAGGTCGAGCAGAGAGTTCTATGAAACAAATATATAAGTAGGTTTCTTGATTGCATAAAGTGCACACAACATGTTTTAAGCATTCTTGTTGACTTTTCACTTTGGAGTTTCAAACTTTCCAGATTTTGAGGGTGTGCCACATTAGAACCATATTCCTCCGCGCCAATTTGATGTTTTACTTTTCAACAGTCCCCATTTGCTTTCAAAAAATCCCATAGATTAATGCTAAATAGCTTTACTTAACAGTAGCCAAACTGGATCTCCCCCTCCTCTTTATTGCTTTCCAGAGCTGAAAGCCCCATGGGAAGAAAAAAGGTAGAATTGCCTGCCAAGGGAAGAATTAAAGAGGAAAAGAGAAAGGAGGATGGGAGGAAAACACTGAAACTAACAAGTAAGATGGTTGGATGTTGGAAAGGTTTGTGAGATAGAGGAAGTCGGAGGACTGAGAGAGCAAAGGGAGCATTATTGGAGAATGGTGGTAGAAAATAGGACTACCAAACCTGCCTGCGATGTGAGAGCAAACAGAAAAGCCGTATTTATTGGCCTCATCCCGGGTTTGATTTCCCCCCAAAAAAATTATAGTCCCAGAGGGAGGCATTAAGTTTTTGTCTTGGGGTCAGGCTTTTTGAAGAACAACCAAAACATTTCATTGGGATTGGCTGGACTACAAACCCGGGTTCCTCTCGCAACCTAAGTGAGAATCATTCCCCTTAGACCACCAAGCCATATCGGTAGCGTAATGCCATTATTGTAAATTTTGCGTTTAACGTAAATATTCACCCTTTGTTATCACCCAAATTTGGTAATCCTTGCTAGATATATTACAATGACTTTACCATTTGATTTATGACCTCTGCCAAAAGAAAAATAATTAGGGCGATAAACCGCGGGCACTCACCTGTAGGGCTGGATGAGATTTTTTCATTGGTAAAGCATGGATGACCCACAAATGTATAATGGAGAAGAAAGTAATACATTCGATTATTTTTTAATGCCATTGAACAAAACCTGTACATCACGGGTTGAATAAAGTTTTGTGGTCAAAGTTTCATCAAATTGTGTGTTGTTTCAGAAAGATACATATCAGCAAATACATATTTTGGGGGCAACCCCAATGTATATCCTAGACCCAAACAATTTTTAATGTCGTGAACAAATTTAATACATCACGCGTGATGAAGGGTGTTGTTAAGTTTCATCAGAATTGCATGGTAGTTCTGAGAAGAAAGCAAATACCTATTTTGGGGGCAACCCTTGTAACACCTTAGAACCGCGATTTTTTTTTTTAAATGGTGTGAACAATCTTTAGTACATCATGCGTGATGAAGGGGGTGTAATGTTTAATCAGAAGTGTGTGTTGTGTGTGTGTGTGGTTTTGGAGAAAAGAAACAAATACTATTTTGGGGGAGCAACCCTCCCCCCCCCCCCCCGTAAAACCCCTCAGACTTTAATTTTTTTAATGCATGAACAATCCTTTAGTACATCACGCCTGCTTGAAGGTTGTGGTCAGCTTCGATCAAAAAATTATGTGTTATTTGGAGAAAGAAGCAACCCCTATTTTGGGGGCAACCCCCATAGACCCCCTTAGGCCCGAATTTTTTTTTTTGATGCCATGAACAAACTTTCGTGCATGCACTGTGATGAAAGTGTGGTAAATTTTCATCGAATCGTAAGTGTGGTGTAGGCTTAGTGGTTAGGGTGGCTGGCTTGGGATCCTGGGATCCTGAGTTGAGCCTGTTGGCTGCTGAATTAACACCAGGGGGGTCGACTCAGCCTGTCATCCTTCTGAGGTAGTGAATGAGTACCAGCTGTACTGTGGGGGGCACAGCATCGGGCACAGCCACGCCTCCAAGAAATGACAGCTACCGGCAGCCAAAGGTGCCATACGCAAGAACACAACGGATGAAAATTGTATGTGTAGTTTCAAAGTAGAAAGTTGAAAGTATTTGTGATGGACGGGACGGACGGATAGACATGCCATACCCATAAGCTCCCCGGAACTACGTTCCAGGTGAGCTAAAAATGGTGCATTTTCACTTATAACATTATGAATGCGTTTCATTGGAAAATAATACATTTGTTTTCATTATGAGGCACAATTGCAAGTGCTTACCATTTGGTGGCTCATACAGTAAACCTTAATTTATCATGGTGTGAATATTGTGCTTTTGACCAGTCTGCAGCAACCTCTTTATGTACCGATATAGTTATTGTGGGTTTAATTTAGACCAATCGCGGTTTTGGAGCTCAGCTCGTGATGGTTAACTTGCACCAAGAGTCTTTCGCGCTCTGTTCATTGGAATGGTGCCGAAGTGTAAAACATAGACAAAAGTGATTTCTTATAAATTTTATTTATTGCTGGGTTCACTGAGCTGCCAGGACATTTATAAAAGGAAACACATTGACAGATTACAAAGGGAAAACGATTTGAGAGATTAATGGGAGGAATGGTGGTGTGAGGGTGCAATTAACGCATCTGAACATTCAATCTGCTTCAACACAGAGAGAACTTCATCATAAAGCCAATTTATATTTATTTGACATGTTATATATAGCCCCCTTGGACTTAGTCCTGAAACGGGAGGTGGGTTATGGTTTTGTCTCGATTTTCATGTCATGCATCCGCAAACCCATATCTCGGAATGCTTAGACGCGATTTTTATCATACCTGGCATAAAGAAACACATGATGGTATTCATTGCAAGATCATTTGTTCACGACACGATCAAAGATGACCAACTGGGAAGCACATTTAGTTGTGAAAAAAAACAACCCATAATCGGAACACGCTTTCAACCAATTCTTTGGTCATACATTTACCGATCTGTTCAAACTTGGCATACAGATAACGAATGATGCTTACGTATAGCACGTCATTTTTTTAAATCCAAGATTAGATCTAATTATGCCAACTGGTGGCCATTGTTACTTTAAATGTGTCCCCAACCATTCTCAGACATGTATGTTTCGATTTGTAAAGTTGGCACAAAACAGTACTTGATGGCATACAAACACAGTACTGCTACGCTCATTATTTTGCGATTTGATGAAGATGGCCGACTCGTAGACTGGCGGACATTTTAGTTGTAAATTTAACTCGTACAGCAAAATTGCTAAAACAAGGGGCTGTGACATTTTATGTTTTTTTTCTTGTTTCAATTGTGATGTTTATTTTGGCTGCTGCCACCTTGCGATATATTTCTTGAAACCTGGAAAACCTAACGCCCTTATTCCTATAGGAAATTGGTTTTAATTATTGCAGTTTTGAACATTGCGGCAATTTTGCAGGAACGTACCCCCGTAATATTTAAGGGTCTACTGTATTACAAGCACCTCCTGCGCTCATGATTTCCACGAATCCGACTTTTCCCCGACATAACATGGAAGGCTCAAGCTCACCTTTGCTCTTTCTCCCCAGTTAACAGCTCTTTTAATTACCTTTCCCATACCTTCAATAACAGCCACCTCTCTGTCACTAAGCCTCCCCACCATCCTTCCTCCCTTTCCCTTTCGTGTCCTACTATCCTCCATCTCTGTCATGAGCCAATTTATATATCAACTCTTGTACACCTCCTCTTCACATCATTACCTAACCTTATTCACAGCTATCCTTGCCGCTTACTTCTTTTGCCAAACAGTGCACACAACTTCGCATTCCCTCTATCCTTGATCTTCCCTATCCTCTTCCAAACCTTTTTGTTTGGCATAAACTGTCTTTGCTCCTTCTCTGTCCAACATAATTTGTTTATATCCTGAGAAGTTGCACCCTTTCCTGATGTCCCTTTCTAACAAAAAACTTCTGCAAATTTTTTCCCCCTAAATGCCCTGTACCTTCTCAACTCCTCCAAATCTTTGGCTTTTCCCTAAGTTCTTTATACTGCCATCATCCTCTCCTTGTGCTTTACGGCGATGTTGTCCTGTACTTCCCCCACTTATCTTCTTCAGATTCTGCTCTTAACTTCCCTCCTTTTATTCATGCGAACAACAACACCACAAGGTAGTGACAAGCCCTGCTGCCATTGCCTTACAGTTCTGACCTCGCCAACTGTTGCTTCTTCATTACAACAAATCCAACTCTATTTATGCCTGTCTACCCTGTAAGTAATTTTACAACATTCCTTTCACCAACTCCATCAGCTCTCAGCCTTCTCTATTCTTTCTCCCAACCAATTTTACCAACACATTTCTTCTTCCACCCGGTTCTGATACCCCCAATGCATGATAAAGTCCCCTGCAATGCACAGCAATTCACCTTTAGCTCACCCGTACCCATCATCCTCGCCAGTGCATCCTGATTCCTGCGTTCTCTCTATGCCCTTCCATTTGTGGCCCATATATGACATAACACCATTATTGGCCCTTTTTATAACCCATGCCATAACTATCTGTCCCTCCCATCGTTACCACGTGGCACCTCATTGCTGAGCAATTCCCAATACCATTATTCCAAATTCCCTTGTCATTACTCCTCCCATCCCCTAAATGCGTGGAACAGCATATACCCTACTACCAACCTCCTCACCCTGTTCCCTTTCCATCTGGCTATCCTGCATACAACAAACACTTCCAACCTCCTTAGGTGCATTTTCTCCACCATTGACTCTCTCCTCCCCTCTTATTTGAATCCCACATTCAAAACCATCGAAAACGGACTTCACCTCTGAACCGCTGCCCACCTGGCCAGAGCTAGTACCATATTGACCCAGTTGGATGTTCTGTCATCAATCAGCTCAGCACTCGCTTTTGCTGACCTGCTGGACGATTATCCCCAGCTTTCTCACAGCATCCTGTGTGTAAACACACACACACACGCACACCACCACCACTTTCTCACCCCCCCCCCCCCCCCACCATGCTTGCATTTTCTTCCTACCACACTCGACTCTCTCCTCCATCTGACTCTTCTTGTTCCTCATCGATAAAAAGTCTTTTTCTCATCTATATTAAATGACCTGGAAAACTCTTCCCTTCCTTTATGCAGACAATCCGCACATGTGTCATACAATACTTTGCCCTCTACTAGGTAGACGGCATCTGCATCTCTCTCTCTCTCTCTCTCTCTCCTCTCTCTCTCTCTCTCTCTCCTCTCTCTTCTCCTCTCTCTCTCTCTCTCTCTCTCATTGATCTGGAAATGATTAGACACTAAGACTGATAAAGTAGAACAAATCCTTTCCAATCCTGAAAATCTTAGTCTCATCCTAGCTTGGATCCGGAACGATTGTGACATGAAACCCACCTAATTTCCTTTGCGTCATCCACTGGAAAGGTTCAGTTTGTTGAATATCTAGGCCTAACCATTAGCCATGACCGTTCCTGGGCTGACCACTGCATAGCTGGCCTCCAAAGCCAGTTGCAGACTGGCACCTCCATGATTCCTTGTCTTCCTTGGAAAATCAGAGCTACTCCACAGTCTACAGGCCTTTGTCCATTAGCTCAATGGAGTACAGTTCTCCGTTTATGGGGCTGCCTGAGCAACCCAGCAAGCAAGTAACTATATAATAGATACACAATGCATTATTTCAGGATATTAAAAGAACATAATTGAAAACATTGTAACAATATACTGTATTTAGTATTGCTACACTCTTGCTTTATATGGAGCTTGATACCTGTTAGCTCACCTGTAAAAAGTTCGGGGAGCTATGAATGGCGCATCGTCTGTCCGTCAGTCTGCCCTGTCCATTCCACAAATACTTGCAACTTCTATGAAACTTGACAATTAACAAAGGAAGACAGACAGACCATTATAACCCTTAAAAGTGGAGGTCTTTCCTTTCGAGAAATCGCAAAGTAGCCAAGGTGTCAGTGAGTACAGTTTCCCACACCATCAAAAGGCACTTGGAAACTGGAGGAAACTCTAACAGGAAGAGGTCTGGCAGACCC
>CM068956.1:117279012-117308352 GCA_035128595.1 Eptatretus atami
TATATATATATATATATATATATATATATATATATATATATACGTATACATACACACATACATACATACTACATACATATCCTATACTTTTTGTGACCAACAGCAGGGTTGAAGGACAAAATAGAGGGAGACCTGGCCATATAAGGTGTGTGGGAAGGAATGAGTGGAAGTGGAGAATGCATGGGGTGGACAAGATGGATACAGAGGCAAACTCCTTGGAGGGAAAAAGTGTAAATTTCGAAAGAGGTGGGGTGGGGGTTAATTGGGGATGGAAAAGATGGCAGGCCAAAGAGCCTGCCATCTCGCATCAGTTTTCCTTCCCAGGCTCCTGTAAACCTCGCACGAGGATAGTGTTGGGGGAAGGGTTTTCTTCTTTGTCTCGTCATTTCTGTCTGACTATTCATTGAGTGATTGAGCAAGGTAGCATGATAAGCTATCGCAGGTATCATGGATTGTAAAGTTTATAAATGATTGTGATGGTGCTTTAAAGTATGTGTTCGGCTTTCCTGACGAATGGTGTACCATCTCTAGAGACTGCCACTAAATTGGCGATCATGCAGGTGGAGGATTTGACCTCGAGTCAACCCCATGGTCCACCACATGGTCCACCGTAACAATTTCATTAACTTACTACAGGACACTTTTCTATCGAATTGGTTTGAAAAGTTTGACTGAAATTCCAGCTTATTCAATGCAATAGACAGCAAAAAATATACATGAATTTCATTAAGAGGATATTTGTCTTCAGAGGACTATTTGTGTCTTGAGAGGGCAATACGTGTCAGAAGTCAGATGTAGCAAACATGATTTTTACTTCTTTTTTCCTTTTCAACTATGATGTCTTCCTGAGATAGCTGCATTCTTCTCCGAAGAAAATCAGAGAGAAAAAGATAATATTCAATGCAGCAATCTGAATGGAAGAAGAAAAAAGCCAACGCACTCTGTATTGTCTGAATACTTAAGTGTTTTAATTTAATTTTTAGTCAGTTTAATGTACAGCATTCAATGGACAGGCCTGTACTTAACTTAAAGCAAGTTGATAATTCCTATCCAAGTAATATTTCAGGCAAATGTTCTAAAATACATGTTTTGGCAAACCAAGGAAGATAACTATTCTAGAATATTCAAAGCATTGACGGCTATCATCCCCGAACACAGAATAATTGATTTTTTATGTTTAAACAGACTACCGCAGGAACATGCTGGTACATGGTTACACTCTTAGAATAAAACAGTAAAATGTGCATGTTCATTGCAATCTTATCTCCTTACACAGGCACATCGTTCTGATGGAATGACAACCATTTTGGCACAATTATTCACCCTGTTTTATTCCCTTAGAAAAAGTTTAATATACATCCGATCATCTTCAGCCCTGGATAAGATCTATGCAGCGAGCCAACTTTAAAACGTTTTAGAGTAATACTATAATTGTTACTGTACACTGCCTGGTCCCTTCAACCAATCGCCCCCCCCAAAAATAGAAATTTCCTTGATGATTAAAGATTGACCCTTACAGCTGTTTCAACATAAATTAGTCAATCGGTGGTGAGTAAAGGCGTGCATCAGTTAGTTATAAATACTGCTAATGTTTGTTACAAATCTTATTTGTTACAGGAACTAGAAGGGGAAAAAGTGTGTTTAACTTTGAAAAAAGTTCAATAAGAAGACAAGACTGCTATGTCGATAGGCTGTAATTCAAGGACTCTGCAGATGAGCATAAGTTTTAATGCTGCAGTAATTGAATGATTGATAGTAATGCACCAGGGATGTCGGTTTAACAATACTTAGTTATTAGACAAGCTTTCATCAGTTCAAATTTAAATTTGTGGACCTATGGAAGTGTCTCTGCTTGTTTGGTTGTATAAAGGTAACAGCTTGGCAACAATCTCATGAAGTTATTAACCACACCTCCACTGCCCCACTTATTGAGGCCGTTCAATAAATGAGTCTAAGGAGTATTTTTGAGGCATTGTTCCTTTGATGGGAAACACCACGCCAGCCACTTAATGTGAGTTCAAGTGCCATTGCAGACCAAAAGCACCTTTTATACCAGTCTGGTTATGGATATTGTTAAGATGATAGCACCATCAACTACCGTCTCCATGTTATTTGAGATTTTATGTTTTTTTGATAACAGCACAAACTTCCCAATATCTTATTTGGACGACACTTTTCATCTGATCTCAACGCTATCTTATGATAGCTTTGCCATTGATTTAAGAGCATGACGAAATATATACTACAAGGTGTGGAGGCAACGTTAAGAAATGGAGAATACAATGAGATCACGTGACTTCTGTTGGCCAGGCAGTGCAGTCAAAGTTGAAAATTCAATCAAATGACGATATTTAAATGGATATAATTTGCTCTGACTTGGATTAATCTGTTATCATCCATTGCTTTGGAAACCCATGGCGTTTTGGTGGAATCACGAGTCTGCCCGGTTACAGAGGCGGATACGAGACGTGATCAGAAAGTCGGTGGCTTAATGTAAAAGTGAATAACATGAACAAAACTTTTTTTTTTTCTTATAATTCTTTGCAACTATTAAAACGTTTTGTAGGAATGATGGTCGAGGTTAAGTATAATGAGCTAGTACCATATTAGTCGTGGGTAGGTATTTTTCACCGCTGTTAGGCCACAGGCTTACAGACCAACTCTCCTTTAATAGCCAAGGTTTTTCTTGCCTGTGTTTCTTGTGTAGACTTGACCACCATGGCTTTTAAAAAAAACCCATCTTGATCTGGATCTGCTTTGAAATATCAGTTTGGCAGACCCATGAGCCTCCGATTGTGCCACACATAAATAAAGGGATGAATGAACAAATGAGCCAATTATTTTAAAACGACGGCATTTTGCAGGCACTTCTCAGAACATGTAGCTACCTACCGGGACTAACAAATTGTCATTCAACAATCTATTTCGCTTTTAGTGACCAAAACCTTGCAACTCAGACATACCTAAAGTTTGTAAGACCGTATATAGAGAATGCATATAAAATGCCTGGAAGGGTTTTGCAATCATCCTATTGCTCAGACACACATGGGTGATTTACTCACAGAACTTGTGAGGTGTGCAAAGCTCCCCAAGTGCAAACATCCAGTGGGAGATATCTTCTGGGTAAACATGTCACAAGCAAAGCTGCCTTGTATTCAACACAGTGATCCAGGCAGAAAATGTTTTGCTTTTGTGTGTCAGAATATCACCTCCAAATGCTGCATCCACGTGCACAGCAAGACATACTGTATGCGTGAAACACTGGCCATGCACGATGCTCAGGTACAATCCCATGCAGCATCTCCAGAAAAGTGATTAAATCAAATGAGGGAGTGTACAGCGGTTTTGGCAACTAATTATTCTTGTTATTCCGTCCGCTTCTCCATGTTTTCCTTTCTTCTGATGCAGCAGAAACATCTGTAAAAACATTCCCAGACATTTAAAACTGAGTTGCTGCGCACCGGCAAACTGAATAACACACGAGGTTCCAATTCAGAGGAAATGGGGCCATTGATTTTAAATGTGAACTCCAAAAACAACTTTTTAAAATATAATTTAAACCAAGGATTGAGCCACCTACCCTGATGCATTCGATTGAGTAATGTGTACAGTTAGAAGTTTCAAAAATGCGAAAAGTTATATAATTATTACCTCTGCCACCGAAAGTGGTCGGAGGTTACGTTGTCACCCATGCTTGTGTTTGCGAGCGGGATATCTCAAAAAAGTTGTGGATGCATTCCGCCGAAACTTGGTGGACAGGTTGGGTGTGTGACAACAACTAATTGATTAGATTTTGGTGATGATCCGGATCTGCTTCCAGAAACAAGAATTTTTAGTGATTCTTCACCATTGAGAGATTAGGGCCGGAACGGATATATAGCACGATCTCTCAAAACAAGTTGCGGAGAGGTTATGACAAAACTTGGTGGTTGAGTTGGGTATGTGACAAGAACAAGCGGATTAGATTTTGGTTCAGGTTCGGATCCAGATCTGGCCTATCATGGGATACAAAACGTAAACTGTTCAGCATGGCGGAGGTATGCGCTCTACCGAGTGCCATTTTAGTTTTAATATGCAATGATTCATGCTGCTTTACATCAACTTTAGTCCTCAACCGAGAATTCAAATCCATTTTGATTCAGATGAAGAGACAGGTGATTATTTTGGCCTGTTTGGCATTCCCATCAGAGTGCACAGCCCATGACTGGGTTTTCAGGTTCACACGATCCTCGCCTTTGTATACAAAAACAAGCAAGCCCATGTACTATGTTGATTTATCCATTGGTTCCAAGTGTACCATTATTTTATGAAAAAAATACATTGATGTCTCCGATTATCCTTGTCCGACCTTTGATGTAAACATTGATTAACCCCAATTTTAGTAAACAATGCTCATAGGGGAATTGGATGGGACAGGAAATTTGCAGTGTTGTGTTGGTTGCCCCTCGTATGTGAATGAGGCTGTTCACATGAAACATGCAAACCGCATGGTCAATTTGTTTACAGTGCAGAAGCTGCTGCTCAGACAGCAAACATTTTCTGAAATAGCAAGCAGTGTAATCATGTGTCAAGAAACCTCTAAGGAGAACAGAGCACTTACTTCCTACAGTCCAAGGAGGAAATTGTAATTTAGTGAGGGTGCCAGTGTTAACTCACCTACTCTTCGCAGAGGAAACATTGGGATATTTAACGTCCGCCAGTTAATGTTAGCAGACGGGACACCCTGATTAACACGTCTCCATACATGTGGGTGACTGTTTATAACTGGGCTGGGATTCGAACCCAGGGTAAAAATTTATAGCGGTGACAGCTCAGAGGTGAAAGGTTAGGAGTAAAGGCAGTGTGGAGATATAAATAAATCACTGGTGAATGGGGGAAGAAGGGAGTTTGGGGAACTCTAATCGAGAGTGTTACATGCATTCAGTACCGTTGCTCTATTTCGAGCACAGTATTGCTTCATGTGTGGAGTGTTTTTACGTTTAGCAAGTGGTGTGGTTACTTGTACTGAGTGTTTTGCATGTATCAAGTTTTTCAATGTGTATTAAAGCAGTGCTGTCCAAAGGGTATGACATGACATGCGACGGGTAGTCTTATTATTTGTATCAGGATTGTTTACAGGTATCAAATGTTACTCCTCTACATGTTTGAAGTACTGTTGCTACCTTTGACAAACTACATGGGACTTTTATTTTGAACAAATTTAAACAGCCCTTGATTGGCTGTGCTGTGTTTTTTTTTTCGACCACTTTAGGGCTTAAACTTATTTACTGGCAGTGGTGGCTGTTGTCTAGAGGTCTACTGTTGTGGAGTAAAGGGCAGACCCGCACAACCAACACACAAAAGTTAATTATTTATAAATTGGACTGTCCCCAATTGTAGTGACAAAATTATTGAGCTGGTAGTGGCAGGTATTTAATATTAACTACATTTAATATCAGTTATGGCAGGTGGGCTTTGTCTACCCAGACGGTCATGACCAGCTGCCACTGTATATGACGTATAGTGTTACGTGTATCGAGTAGAGTGTTGGTGCATGCATTTAGTAAGGTTTACGTGTATAGACAGGGTTTGGGTACATAGAGGTGTATTGAAGTTTACAAAATACAAAAAGTTTACAAATTGAAGGACAGACTTTAAATCAAATCAGAAGTTGCAGATGCACTTTCAACCTACCCTGATGTCATTTCTTCTTTGGCCAGATCCTTCTGTTTGTCAACGTCGGCCTGATCCTCCTGTGAATGCAAGACTGAAGGTTAGTTGATTTTGTTCAATAAGAGGTTGCTTCCTCTATCGAATAAATTGCTGAGAAATTCATTGAAGTTGCATTTGCTGAAGATCGTGTGCGTTATCTTCACATAAGGATATAAATTTAAAATTTTGACAATGGTCAGATGCAGTGAATTCAGCTTTTGGAATTTACATCATAAATTATGCTGGGACGAAAATTAAAACATCGAAACATTTCTATATCTGACTAATTGAGGAATGCACCTTCCAAAAAATGGCTCCAGGAATTAATAATGGTGAAAACACCTGATAGCATTTCCATCTGAACACCTGGGTCATGAAGTGAGGAACCCAGGTATAAATCCCCGACACCATGTGCTTATCCACTGTCTAATGTAATCCTTGTAAATGATATTAAGGTACACTGATGTCTACTAATGTCTGTCCTGTATGCAATTAATCGATAAACCCCACCTTCAGCCGAAGATCAGCTGAGCAAGGTGTGAGGCAGGGGTACCAGTCCAGTGGGGAGAGCAGTATTCCATCAAGCTGTGGATGAAGGCCTTGTAGGTGGATATCAGTTCAGGTGTGCCAAGGAATGGCTTTGCAAGACGGAGCGTGCCCAGTGGCGGCTGGCTTTGGAGGCCAACTTTGAAATGTGGTTTGCCCATGAAAGATCATGGCTGATAGTGAGACCCAACCCAAGAGTTTGAGTGATTAAATTCTTCAAGAGGATTGTTAATATTTAAGTAACTGGGAGGGTTTGCCAGACCATCTTTTCAGAGAGAGAGAGTGAGAGATTTGTCAGGATTGAAAGACATATTCCAAGTGTTTGACCAGTTTGTGATTTTTATTAAGATCTGAAGAGAGGAAAGAGGCTGCTGTCTGTCAAGCTGAATGATGAGGGATGTCATGGCATGAGTGGAGTGGAGTCATGAGTGGAGTCAATGATGAGTGGAGTCATCAGCAAATAGATAGAAGATTTTATAGAGGGTCATTGAAATAATTGATGGACATCAGTAATATGATGGGGCCGAGAACACTGCCTTGGGGGAACTTCAGTCTTGATAGGGAGAGGAGATGGAAAGAATTCCACGTGTTGGCTACGATGGTAGAGGAAGTCAGTAACCCAAGAGTGGAGTTGACCTTACCTGCCACAGGCAGAGAGTTTGGATAGCAAGGCGGGTGCCAGACTGTATCGAAACGTCGAGATATGTCCAGAGAGACTGTCCTGATCTCATGTCTGATCAATTATTGAGAGAGTTGAAGTAGCATGTCCAAGGTAGAGTGACCTGATCTGAATCTGAATTGATTATCTGAGATGTGGTCTTTGGATAAAAGGAAGGATTTAATCTCAACTGCAATTATAGATTCCATGACCTTGCCGATGATTGGAAGCATGCTGCTAGGTCTGTCATGACGGGGGTTGGTTTTTGCACCTTGTTTATGTAATGCAGTGATGTTGGCTGATTTCCAAGTGGATGGAAGATGACCTGTGATAAATTGTAGAGTGAAAAGGGAAGAAAGAGGATGTGCAAGAGCAGCAGAGCAGGTTTTTAGGACCAGTGAGCTGATGCAGTCTGGTCCAGTTGCAGGATCGAAATCGGTTGCGCAAATATAAGGTCGAGGAGAGTTTATGAAACAAATATATAAGGGTAGGTTTTCTTGATGCATAAAGTGCACACACATGTTTTAAGCATTCATTTGGACTTTTTCACTTTGGAGTTTCAAACTTTTCCAGATTTTGAGGGTGTGCCAACATTAGAACCATATTCCTCGGCCATTTGATGTTTTACTTTTCAACAGTCCCCATTTGTTTCAAAACAAATCCCAATAGATTAATGCTAAATAGCTTTACTTAACATAGCATAACTGGATCTCCCCCTCCCTTTTTATTGTCTTTCCAGAGCTGAAGCCCATGGAAGAAAAAGGTAGAATTGCTGCCAAGGGAATGAATTAAGAGGAAAAGAGGAAAGGGAGGATGGGAGGAAACACTGAAACTAACAAGTAAGATGGTTGGATTTGGAAAGGTTTGTGGAGATAGGGAAGGTCGGAGGACTGAGAGAGCAAAGGGAGCATTATTGGAGAATGGGTGGTAGAAATAGACTACCAACCTGCCTGCGATGTGAGAGCAACAGAACCTGTATTTTGGCCTCATCCCGGGTGATTCCAATAATTATAGTCCCAGAGGGAGGCATTAAGTGTTTTGTCTTGGGGTCAGGCTTTTTGAAGAACAAACCCAAAACATTTCATTGGGATTGGCTGGGACTACAAACCCGGGTCCTCTCGCAACCTAAGTGAGAATCATTCCCTTAGACCACCAAGCCACATCGGTCAGCGTAATGCATTATTGTAAATTTTTGTCTGAACGTAAATATTCACCTTTTTTATCACCCAAATTTGTAATCCTTGCTAGATATATTACAATGACCTTTACCATTTGATTATGACCTCTTGCAAAGAAAAAATAATTAGGGCGATAACCCTGGGCACTCACCTGGTAGTGGCTGGATGAGATATTTTTCATTGGTAAGCATGGATGACCCACAAAATGTATAATGGAGAAGAAAGTAAATACATCTGGATTATTTTTTTAATGCCATGAACAAACCTTGGTACATCACGGGTGATAAAGGTTGTGGTCAAGTTTCATCAAAATTGTGTGTTGTTTCAGAAAAGATACATATCAGCAAATACATATTTTGGGGGGCAACCCCAATGTATAATCCCTTAGACCCAAAAAATTTTAATGTCGTGAACAAATTTAATACATCACGGGTGATGAAGGTTGTGGTAAAGTTTCATCAGAATTGCATGTGTAGTTTCTGAGAAGAAAGCAAATACCTATTTTGGGGGCAACCCCCTCTGTAGACACCTTTAGACCCCGATTTTTTTTTTAAATGGTGTGAACAATCTTTAGTACATCATGCGTGATGAAGGTGGTGGTAATGTTTAATCAGAAGTGTGTGTGTGTGTGTGTGTGGTTTTGGAGAAAAGAAACAAATACTTATTTTGGGGACAACCCCCCCCCCCCCCCCCCCGTAAACCCCTCAGACTTTTAATTTTTTTAATGGCATGAACAATCTTTAGTACATCACGCCTGCTGAAGGTTGTGGTCAAGCTTCATCAAAAATTATGTGTGTAGTTTTGGAGAAAGAAGCAAACCCCTATTTTGGGGGCAACCCCCATAGACCCCCTTAGGGCCGAATTTTTTTTTTTTGATGCCATGAACAAACTTTGGTGCATGCACGGTGATGAAAGTTGTGGTAAATTTTCATCGAAATCGTAAGTGTGGTGTAGGCTTAGTGGTTAGGGTGGCTGGCTTGGGATCCGGGATCCTGAGTTTGAGTCCTGTTGGCTGCTGAATTAACACCAGGTGGGGTCGACCTCAGCCTGTCATCCTTCTGAGGTCAGTGAAATGAGTACCAGTGTACTGGTGGAGGGGCACAGCATCAGTGGCACAGCCACGCTCCAAGAAATGACAGCTACCCGGCAGCCAAAGGTGCCATACGCAAGAACACAACGGATTGAAATTGTATGTGTAGTTTCAAAGTAGAAGTTGAAAGTATTTGTGGATGGACGGACGGACGGATGACATGCCATCCCATAAGCTCCCCGGAACTACGTTCCAGGTGAGCTAAAATGGTGCATTTTCACTTATAACATTATGAATGCTGTTTCATTGGAAAATAATACATTTGTTTTCATTATGAGGCACAATTGCAAGTGCTACCATTTGGCTCATACAGTAAACCCTTAATTATCATGGGTGTGAATATTGTGCTTTTGACCAGTCTGCAGCAACCTCTTTATGTACCGATATAGTTATTGTGGGGTTTAATTTAGACCAATCGCGGTTTTTGAGCTCAGCTGTGATGGTTAACTTGCACCAAGAGTCTTTCGCGCTCTGTTCATGGAATGGTGCCGAAGTGTAAAACATAGACAAAAGTGATTCTTATAATTTTATTTATTTGCTGGTTCACTGAGCTGCAGGACATTTATAAAAGAAACACATTGACAGATTACAAAGGAAAACGATTTGAGAGATTAATAGGGGAGGAATGGTGGGTGTGAGGGGGCAAGTTTAATCGCATCTGAACATTCAATCTGCTTCAACACAGAAGGAGACTTCATCATAAAGCCAATTTATATTTATTTGACATGTATATTAGCCCCCGTTGGACTTAGTCCGAAACGGGGAGGGGGGGTTATGGATTTGGTCTCGATTTTCATGTGCATGCATCCGCAACCATATCTCGGACATGCATAGACCGATTTTATTCATACCTGGCATAAAGACAACACATGATGGTATTCATTTGCAAATCATTTTGTTTCACGACACGATCAAAGATGACCAACTGGTGGCCATTTTAGTTGTGAAAAAAACAACCCAGTATCGAACACGTCTTCAACCATTTCTTGGTCATACATTTACCGATCTTGTTCAAACTTGGCATACAGATAACGAATGATGGCTTACGTATGCACGTCATTTTTTTTAACTCCAAGATTAGATCTAATATGGCCAACTGGTGGCCATTTTGTTACTTAAATGTGTCCCCAACCATTTCTCAGACATGTATGTTTCGATTTTGTTCAAAGTTGGCACAAACACAGTACTTGATGGCATACACGTGCACCTCACTTTATTTTGCGATTTGATGAAAGATGGCCGACTCGTAGACTGGCGGACATTTTAGTTGTAAATTTAACTCGGTACAGCAAAATTGCTAAAACAATGGGGGCTGTGACATTTTATGTTTTTTTTTTTCTTGTTTCAATTGTGATGTTTATTTTTGGCTGCTGCCGACCTTGCGATATATTTTCTTGAAACCTGGGAACCTAACGCCCTTATTCCTATAGGAAATTGGTTTTAATTATTGCAGTTTTGAACATTGCGGCATTTTGCAGGAACGTAACCCCCGTAATATTTAAGGGTCTACTGTATTACAAGCACCTCCTGCTCTATGATTTCCACGAATTCCACTTTCCCCTTGACATAACATGGATGCTCAAGCTCACCTTTGCTCTTTCTCCCCAGTTAAACAGCTCTTTTAAATTACCTTCCCATACCTTCAATACAGCCCCCTCTCTGTCACTAGCCTCCCGCCACCATCCTTCCCTCCCTTCCATTTCGTGTCCTTACTATCCTCATCTCTGTCATGAGCCAATTTATATATCAACTTCTTGTACACCTCCTCTTCCACATCATTCCTAACCTTATTCACAGCTATCCTTGCTGCTTACTTCTTTTGCCAATACAGGTGCAACAACTCCGCATTCCCTCTATCCTTGATCTTCCCTATCCTCTTCCAAACCTTTTTGTTTGCATAAACTGTCTTTGCTCCTTCCTCTGTCCAACATAATTTGTTTATATCCTGAGAAGTTGCACCCTTTCCTGATGTCCCTTCTACACAAAACTTCTGCAATTCCCCTAAATGCCTCTGTACCTTCTCAACTCCTCCAAATCTTTGGCTTCTTCGCTAAGTTCTTTATACCTGGCCATCATCCTCTCCTTGTGCTTTACGGCGATGTTGTCCCTGTACTTCCCCCACCTTATCTTCTTCAGATTCCTGCTCTTAACTTCCCTCCTTTTATTCATGCGAACAACAAACACCACAAGGTGGTGACAAGCCCTGCTGCCATTGCCTTACAGTTCTTGATCCTCGCCAACTGTTGCTTCTTCATTACCAACAAATCCAACTCTATTCTATGCTGTCTACTCCTGTAAGTAATTTTACAACATTCCTTTCCACCAACTCCATCAGCTCTCAGCCTTCTCTATTCTTCGTCCCCAACCAAATTTACCAACACATTTCTCTTCACCCGGTTCTGATACCCCCAGATGCATGATAAAGTCCCCTGCAATGCACAGCATCACCTTTAGCTCACCCGTACCCATCATCCTCGCCAGTGCATCCCTGAATTCCTGCTTTTCTCTCTATGCCCTTCCCATTTGTGGCCCATATATTGACATAACACACATTATTTGCCTCTGTTTTATCAACCATGCCATAACTATCTGTCCCTCCCATCTTACCACGTGACCACCTCATTGCTGATCAATTCCAATACCATTATTCCAAATTCCCTTGTCATTACTCCTCCCATCCCCTAAATGCGTGGAACAGCATATACCCTCCTACCAACCTCCTCACCCTGTCCCCTTTCCATCTGGTATCCTGCATACACAACACTTCCAACCTCCTTATGTGCATTTTCTCCACCACTTGACTCCTCTCCTCCCCTCTTCATTGATCCCACATTCAAACCATCGAAACGGACTTCACCTCTGAACCGCTGCCCACCTGGCAGAGCTAGTACCATATTGACCAGTTTGGGATGTTCTGGTCATCAATCAGCAGCACTGCTTTGGCTGACCTGCTGGACCGATTATCCCAGCTTTCTCACAGCATCCTGTGTGTAAAACACACACACACACGCACACCCACACCACTTTCTCAACCCCCCCCCACCACCATGCTTGCATTTTCTCCCTCCACACTCGACTCCTCTCCTCCATCTGACTCTTCTTGTTCCTCATCGATAAAAAGTCTTGTTCTCATCTATATAAATGACCTGGAAAACTCTCCCTTCCTTTATGCAGACAATCCCACATTGTGTCATACAATACTTTGTCCCTCTACTAGGTAGACGGCATCTGCATCTCTCTCTCTCTCTCTCTCTCTCTCTCTCTCTCTCTCTCTCTCTCTCTCTCTCTCTCTCTCTCTCTCTCTCTCTCTCTCTCACCCCCCCCCCCCCCCCCCTCTCCTCTCATGATCTGGAAATGATTAGACACTAGACTGATAAGTAGAACAAATCCTTCAATCCTGGAAAATCTTAGTCTCATCCTATTGCTCCGGAACGATTGTGACATGAACCCACCTATTTCCTTGGTCATCCACTGGAAAAGGTTCAGTTTGTTGAATATCTAGGCCTAACCATTAGCCATGACCGTTCCTGGGCTGACCACATAGCATAGCTGGCCTCCAAAGCCAGTTGCAGACTGGGCATCCTCCATTGATCCTTGTCTTTCCTTGGAAAATCAGAGCTACTCACAGTCTACAGGGCCTTTGTCCATAGCTCAATGGAGTACAGTTCTCCGTTATGGGTTGCTGCCTGAGCAACCCAGCAAGCAAGTAACTATATAATAGATACACAATGCATTATTTCAGGATATAAAAGAACATAATGAAAACATTGTACAATATACTGTATTAGTATTTGCTATATCAACTCTTGCTTTATATGGAGCTTGATACCTTGTTAGCTCACCTGTAACAAAGTTCCGGGGAGCTTATGGGATGGCGCGTCGTCTGTCCGTCAGTCTGCCCGTCCATCCACAAATACTTGCAACTTCTATGAAACTACACATACGATTTTGATGAAACTTTACCACAACCTTCATCACACTGTATGTACCAAAGCTTGTTCATTGCATTTTAAAAAACAATATGGCCCTCAGGGGGTCTTCAGGGATTTCCCCCCAAAAAAGGTATTTGCTTTCTTCTCAGAAACTACACAAGCAATTTTGATGAAACTTGACTACAACCTTCACCACTCATGATGTACCAAAGTTTGTTCACAGCATTAAAAAAATTGGGGTCTGAGTGGGGTCTACAGATGGAGTTTATGGAGGGTTGCCCCCCCCCCCCAAGAGATATTTGCTTTATTCTCCAAAATTACACACACAATTCCAATGAAACTTGATTACAACCTTATCACCCGTGATGTACCAAAGTTTGTTCACGCTATTAAAAAACTTGGGGTCAAAGGGGATTTACGGGGATGCGTTGCCCCCCCCCCCCCAAAATAGGAAGTTGCTCTAACATTCGTTCATTGGCACATTGTGCTGATTCCATCCCACATTGACCTCCTCCTCAGTATCATTATTCGACCAGGTGAGCTCCCAGGAGTGTTGCTCCTATTTTTTTGTGCTTCTATGCAGTTTTTCAATGCAGGAATGGAATGTTATTCCAAATATCCTGTAGCATTTTACAAAATTCATCCAAGAGGTTTGGTTTCTGTTTGATTTTCTCAGTATCCTTATAACCCCATATAGCCTCATTGATGTTCCTGAGAGAATGGCATGATGGATCAAAACATAGCTGTACCTGTTGGTAATCAGCATACCTTCAACTCTACGTAACTCTCAGACACCCATAGCTTAGGTGCAGCTCCACACGACTGTTGATCCACCCCCGTGCTTCTCTGCAGCTGTTATACCATTACACATTTCACCTTTAAACAAACTGCCAGTTCATTATTGCCAAACAGTTCAACTTGGACTGGTGTGTAAAGTGCATCTTCTTGATGGTTTGGTAACCTCACCATTTCATTTACATTGAATATCTGCTGTCCATTTCAGCCTTTTTGTTTGGATGACTCTCCTCAGCAAAGATTTTCGTGCAGCGACACATCCCTTGAGACCACTTTGAACTACTGTGTTACTTACTAGTCTTGAATAAACGTAAACACCGGTATATTCAGCTAAAAATTCACAAGCTATCTACTGGATTGTCGTACATCAGGTGGTAACATACCCTGACGTACTTAGCATGACATTTGGAGAGTTTGTGTTTTCTTCCTCGACTGCTTCTCTTGTCAAGAGTACCAGTTTTGTGAATCCTTCATCATATGTTCGTTTGTTCATTTGTATGCAACACAAAGCTTCGGGGTTATGTCCGTTCTTGCAGGGGCATGGTGATGCTGCTGATGCAATGCCCCCTGTAGCTGGTTAGAGCAGGATGTTGGATTTTGGCCAGGGTGCCGGCAAAAGTTCACTGACTGCGCGAAGGACTTCGTGGGAATTTTTTTTTTAATGTCAACCAACTAATGCCAGCAGCCAGGACACCCAGTTTAGCATCCATCTGAGGGACAGCATACAATGTTGTTTTGCCTTGAGGGCAAAACATCAGCATGATAGTTTGTAGCTGGGCCAAGTCTTGAACCCTGGGGCCATCAGTGAGTGTACACACCTCTCGGCTATCCTGCCAGCCCTGCATATCCTCCTCAGGATTATGTATACAGCTCCTGCTGAAACATGATAGGTCGCAATCTACCACATGGTCCCTTTCATTCCCAAGATTTTGATTTCTATACCCTTATCAAATGATATTTCCTTCCCAGGAGCCATAGTATTCACCACACTACAATAATGTCACCATCGGGTTCCTTCTTTGTCTTCCATTTCATTGTGTTTGTACCATATCCTGATGCTGTGTGGACTCTGCTTCCGCACTAACAGACCTCTGGTAGCTTGTACATGTTGCTGCATTTGAGCCTGGGGAGTAACTGCTGAAATCTATCTGTCTGGGTTCTTCCTGCCATCTTTGTTCTTTGTTCCTTTCACATTTCTTTCCAATTTTGGTTCCCACAATTCTCTTTATTCATTATGTGGAGTAGCGGCGGCCATAGAATTTTCAAGGCAGACGCAAGGTGCCCGCAGGGGGACCGCAGTGGGGCCCTAAGGCGAACGTGCGGCCAGACGGACGGTAACGGGTGGGTACTTTTATCAATACTTTTATAGCACCGCAAGTGTGGCACTTTGTGATTGCTTACATGACAACCAATCACAGTGTACTATATCAACACATGTCTCTACTGTGAAGAATTTCATTTTCACATCCGAGATGCGATTCTATCACATCTTATTTGAATTTTAGACACAGTTTTGTCCTGTCTCCATAATTATTTCCAACACTGTGTATCCTATAAGATGGGATGAGAACACATTTGATATGAATGAGCACAATTTGATAATATTATGATAATCAGAAAACACCTGGACAAAAACTGTATGTCCATAACTAAATAGGCTTTGGTTTACCCCGAGTGGCTTGTAGTGCATGGAGCTTCCATGTCGCTTTCCGTACATTGGTATCAAAGCAGCTTTCGACTGCACGGGATCAAAGGGAGTCGGCTGAAAGAAACATGCAAAGCAAAGTGAGTTGTTGAAGGTATCGTTGAGATGACCAAAATGAGCTGGGTTATCTCTTGGAATTAGGGTTATACAAACTGCCTTTAGCTGTATTCATCATGGCATGATAAAGTGGTTATAGAGACAGTCAGGATTTTAAAATGCGAGTTGTGAAGTTGGTGGGCATGGGGAGAGAGAGAGGGGTGTGTGTGTGTGTGAGGGGGGGGGGGGGATGTGGTTGGGCTTCCTTTGTCATAAGTGGTTTCTGCATCCATAATTTGACAAATATGCCCATTCTTTTTCGAGAAAATAACACACCATCACTCAGTTTTCAAAGTACAAGAAAAGATTACACAGCCTATTTCACCTGTGTGAGATCCCCATACAGCATTAATGATACTAACCAGTGCTCTTTAACCCATACGGCATGATTTGGTTGGGGAGGAGATTGGTGAAGATACGGAGAAGCAGGGAGATAGGACGTAGGGTTGGGTTAGGAAGGAGAAGGTTGGAATGAGAAGGGAAAGAGGATTAATGAGAGGGGAAGAGCGAGGAGAAACTTAAGACTGTCCTTCGTCCTTCACATTTGGGAGGGGGGGGGGGGAGGAGAGGGCATAGTTTATCCTATTTTTGAAACATTTTCAAATTAACAATTTTTTATTAGTAAAATGTTTTTTTTCTTTTTCCCCCTTTTTTAACATGGAGAAGCATCTATTTTATCTCTACCCTTCATTATCTGAAGTATTTCTATCAGATTCCCTTGTATTCACCGCATTTCTAAAGTGAAAAGCCTGGTCTCCCTCAGCCTCTTGTCATTGCTGAGCCAATTTTATCCTGGAATAAATATGGTAGCTCTGCACTGAACCCTTTCTATGGCAGCTATATCCTTTGTCAAATACGATGACCAAAACGATGCAATAATCTAGGTGACTAAATTTATGGAACAACATTATATTATATTTTTGCGATCTATAAACTACCCGCTGTGAATTAAGCCTGAAATCCTATTTTCTTTCCCTATTGCTGTCTGTGCAATCAGTACTGGGATTTAACCCAGCCAATGATGGGTTAACATCAGTGAGGTTGAAAGGATATCCCAGGAACACAACCATCATTCAGGGATATGGTCCAACTTTGGCAGCAGATGAAGAAAATGTGGAGGAGTTTTATTGAATGTTGCAGGAACCAAGAGAACAGGTTCCGAAAGGAGATGTTTTAATTATTACAGGACTGGAATGTAAAAATTGGGGCATCAGGATCAACAGGGATTGTGAATAAAGCATGGACTTAGTAATCCAAAATGAGCCAGAGGAGTGAATTCCGGAGTTCTGTGTGGAGAATGAACTCATAATTGCAAACACAAGGTTCAAACAACCCAAGTGCAGACTGTACACATGGACTTCACCTGATGGGCAATATGGAAATCAGCTTGATTACTTTCTAATCAACGGAAGATGTAGAAGTGCTGTACAATCTGCCAACACATTGCCAGGTGCAGATCATGAACTCATGGAAAAGCTACGAGTCAAACTGAAAAAGGTGAAGAAAAATCATAAACTCTGACCAGTTATGACCTTGAAAACATATCCAAACTAGAGAGTTCATCAGACGTGATACCCCATGCAGTGTTCACGTGTTTACTGTACTTCAATTTTCATAAAACAATGATTTTATAGATCGTTAAAAAGAAAAATCTGGAAGTTCAGCACGATTGAAGTAGTCTAATACACCAACCACCCTTATAAAAATCTTAACAGTGATCTGAACACAGATCTGGAGCAGGATTCTATGGCCTAAAAGGTGGAAGCAGTCAGTCTACCTTCCATTGCCAAATAAATGAATGCAAGAGAATGTTCAAATAACTGAAGCATTGCCTTGATTTCACATGTAAGCAAGTTATTACTGAAGATCATTCAACACAGAAGAGAAGACTTCATTATGTGATAAATGCCCATTGAGCAAGCAAGTTTCAGAAGAGGAAGAGGTCCTAAAGATCGAATCATAAATCTGAGTTGGATCATGGAAAAAGCAAGGCAATGTCAAAGGAACGGGTATGTCTGTTTTATAGATGAGCAGAAAACCTAGTTTCACTGAGATGTTGAAAGGGAATTTATTCCCAATCGAGTGTGGAATATTTAGGGAGTTTGCTCGGAATGTCCTTTGATAGCATAGTAGTAGGGACCCACGGAAATTTCGCATAATAGAAAATGTTTTTCTTCAAGTCCTCAACCACCTGCCAGCCCCAAATCCTCAACCCCAAGTCTTCAAGCCGCCTCCCCACCCCAAGTTCTTCAACCGCCCTCTCCCACCTCTCTGCCCATTCTCCCATCCCCTCCAACAATCCAGCTCTCTGTCTTCTCCTCCCCCTTTCTTCTTCAAGTCCTCAACTCTTTCCCCCACCCCAAGTCCACAAGCCTCTCCACTCCCGATGTCCTCAACCCCCCTTTCCCAACTCTGTCCATGATCTCCCTGCCCCCCCTCCAACTCTTGGTCCTCCACTCCGCCTTTCTTCAAAGTCCACATAATAGTTACTAACTGTTAAAACTACTAAGGTTTCTCAGTGAAGTAAATCAATGAAAAGGAAATTATATGTTGGACGGAATTGACCAAATAGTTTGTGGTTGTATTATTTTATTTTAAATTCCAGTAAGTGTGTGAACCAGCAACTCCGAGCCTATACACCATTTAATTTGTGTGCACAACAAAAATGCATACAACTCTAAATTGTGTGAATATCAATATTTTGTCAACCTCCAGCATCACTGTCCGGACCCAAGAGCTCTTAAATGAGGTGTCATTCAGGCCTAAGTCACATTTGCCACGGCGGCTCTGGGTCTCCAAAATCTACGGCCACTAGCAATTATACGGCGGCCGCAGTATTTCCACGGTCACAAAATGTAGTAGTCACATATGTTTTTTATTTTCGGGGAGCCGCACGGCGTATTTATAAATTGTGGAGACCGAAACGTGGGGGTGCCGTACAGTCTTTGATTTGATGTCGCACGGTGACCTTAGGGCGTCGCTGCGGCGGCCATATAATTTTCAAGGCAGACGCAAGGTGCCCGCAAGGCGACCGCAGGGGGACCGCAGGGGGGCCCTAAGGCGAACGTGCGGCCAGACGGACGGTAACGAGTGGGTTTTTTTTTTTTTTACCAGTTCTTTTATTCCGGCTTGTCGAATTGCTATAGGCGAACGTAGAAATGAAAATGTTATAACTCCGCGCTATAATCCACGGCGACCCTACGGCCTGTAAAATATAGCCATAATGACCGACCCGTTTAGGGCCACCCTGAGGCCACCTCAGAAACTCTGCGGCCGCCGCACGTTTCTGTCAATTCAGAGGGCGCCGTATCCTCGCCGTACAGCAAATGTGACTTAGGCCTTAGCATCATACATGCTGTGGTTATGACGTTTACCCTGTTCAAACAATCCCGCAACTTTCATTTATATAGGTACCTGCAGAGTACCCATATGCTGGGTTGGTAGAGTTTGCGCATTACTTGCTGAAATAAGTGCAGTCAGCGTTTTGCAAAAAGACTATTAATGTTTGTGTGGTGTGCATCTTAAAGGCTCGAGATGGTCTCAAGGGTCGAATGGTCTAAACTCTAAAGCGTATGTTCCAGTGGTATTTTTGGTCGAAAGGTCAGGTCAGGTATGGGAGCATGCGCCGGAGCAGCGCGTCGCTGCGTCTACTTTCCACTGGTACTCCAAGGGCCTCTGTCTGGCCATTCACCAGGCAGATGCCGAGCCCATCCCCATCTTCTTGAGATGTTGATCAATCTACTGCAACCACGAGACACGTGGTCGGCCCATTGGCCTCCTCCACTCACGAGGCTCCCTCGCTGAGAGAATCTGGTGAGCAGGATCAGCGTCAGGAAAGCGAGTGACATGTCCATCCAGCCACAGCTGACACTCACGGACTATGCAGGTAACAAATCTCATTTGAGTCTCTCTCAGCAACCGCTCGTTGGACACAAAGTCCGACCGGCGATAGCCAAGTATTCTCCAAAAACACCTGGTACCAGAGGAATTAAGTCTCCATCTCAGATCCCTGGTCAGAGTCCAAGTCTCACATCCATAGAGCAAGACTGGAAGCACCAAGGATTTGAAGACTCCAACTTTCGTCCTCCCGCACAGGTATTGGCAGCGCCACACCCCATGATCCAGTGAATCCATGACTCCAAAGGCCCAACCCAGACGTCTGTTGACCTCTGGCTCACAGCCAGCAGAGACATGAATATCACTGCCAAGGGAACTGAATCTCTCCATGACCTCAACATCCTCGCTACAAATAGGTACAGACAGGATAGCAGCATCCAAGATGTCATTGAAAGCCTGGATCTTAGTTTTGTCCCAGGAAACCCAGAATCCCAGCAGCTCTGACTCCTCATTCAGCATGTCGAGGGCCCCCAAAGGATATCCAGAGTCTCTGCAAAGATGACTGCATCATCTGCAAAATCAATGTCAGAGATCTTGACATTCCCACACACTTCTCAGCACTTGCATTGACTGGATCATCGGGAGGATGTCGGAGAGATCAGCTGCGGTGCATCGTTTGGGAATGTCAAGATCTCTGACATTGATTTTGCAGATGATGCAGTCATCTTTGCAGAGACTCTGATATACCTTTGGGCCCTCGACATGCTGAATGAGGAGTCAGAGCTGCTGGGATTCTGGGTTTCCTGGGACAAAACTAAGATCCAGGCTTTCAATGACATCTTGGATGCTGCTATCCTGTCTGTACCTATTTGTAGCGAGGATGTTGAGGTCATGGAGAGATTCAGTTCCCTTGGCGTGAATTCATGTCTCTGCTGGCTGTGACCAGAGGTCAACAGACGTCTGGGTTGGGCCTTGGAGTCATGGATTCACTGGATCATGGGGTGTGGCGCTGCCAATACCTGTGCGGAGACGAAGTTGGAGTCTTCAAATCCTTGGTGCTTCCAGTCTTGCTCTATGGATGTGAGACTTGGACTCTGACCAGGGATCTGAGAGAGACTTAATTCCTCTGGTACCAGGTGTTTTTGAGAATACTTGGCTATCGCCGGTCGGACTTTGTTCCAACGAGCGGTTGCTGAAGAGACTCAAATGAGATTTGTTACCTGCATAGTCCGTGAGTGTCAGCTGTGGCTGGATGACAGTCACTCGCTTCCTGAGCTGATCCTGCTCACCAGATTCTCTCAGCGAGGGAGCCTCGTGAGTGGAGGAGGCCAATGGGCCGACCACGTGTCTCGTGGTTGCAGTAGATTGATCAACATCTCAAGAAGATGGGGATGGGCTCGGCATCTGCCTGGTGAATGGCCAGACAGAGGCCCTTGGAGTACCAGTGGAAAGTAGACGCAGCGACGCACTGCTCCGGCGCATGCTCCCATACCTGACCTGACCTTTCGACCAAAAATACCACTGGAACATATGCTTTAGAGTTTAGACCATTCGACCCTTGAGACCATCTCGAGCCTTTAAGATGCACACCACACAAACATTAATAGCTTTTTGCAAACGCTGACTGCACTTATTTCAGCAAGTAATGCGCAAACTCTACCAACCCAGCAATGGGTACTCTGCAGGTACCTATATAAATGAAAGTTGCGGGATTGTTTGAACAGGGTAAACGTCATAACCACAGCATGTATGATGCTAAGCCTAAGTCACATTTGCTGTACGGCGAGGATACGGCGCCCTCTGAATTGACAGAAACGTCGGCGGCCGCAGAGTTTCTGAGGTGCCTCAGGGTGGCCCTACGTCATATGGCTATATTTTACAGGCCGTAGGGTCGCCGTGGAATTATAGCGCGGAGTTATAACTTTTTCATTTCTACGTTCGCATAGCAATTCGACAAGCCGGAATAAAAGAAACTGGTAAAAAAAAAAAACCCACTCGTTACCGTCCGTCTGGCCGCACGTTCGCCTTAGGGCCCCCCTGCGGTCCCCTGCAGTCGCCTTGCGGGCACCTTGCGTCTGCCTTGAATATATTGGCCGCCGCAGCGACGCCCTAAGGTCACCGTGCGACATCAAATCAAAGACTGTACGCACCCCCACGTTTTGGTCTCCACAATTTATAAATACGCCGTGCGGCTCCCCGAAAAATAAAAACATAGACTACTACATTTTGTGACCGTGGAAATACTGCGGCCGCCGTATAATTGCTAGTGGCCGTAGATTTTGGAGACCCCACGGCCGCCGTTGGCAAATGTGACTTAGGCCTGAATGACACCTCATTTAAGAGCTTCTTGGTCCGGACAGTGCATGGGAGGTTGACAAATATGATATTCACACAATTTAGAGTTGTATGCATTTTTGTTGTGCACACAAATTAAATGGTGTATAGGCTCGGAGTTGCTGGTTCACACACTTACTGGAATTTAAAATAAAATAATACAACCACAAACTATTTGGTCAATTCCGTCCAACATATAATTTCCTTTTCATTGATTTACTTCACTGAGAAACCTTAGTAGTTTTAACAGTTAGTAACTATTATGTGGACTTGAAGAAAGCGGAGTGGAGACAGAGTTGGAGGGGGGCAGGGAGATCATGGACAGAGTTGGGAAAGGGGGGTTGAGGACATCGGGAGTGGAGAGGCTTGTGGACTTGGGGGGGAAAGAGTTGAGGACTTGAAGAAGAAAGGGGGAGGAGAAGACAGAGAGCTGGATTGTTGGAGGGATGGGAGAATGGGCAGAGAGGTGGGAGAGGGGGTTGAAGACTTGGGTGGGGAGGCGGCTTGAAGACTTGGGGTTGAGGATTTGGGGCTGGCAGGTGGTTGAGGACTTGAAGAAAAACATTTTCTATTATGCGAAATTTCCGTGGTCCCTACTACTATGCTATCAAAGGACATTCCGAGCAAACTCCCTAAATATTCCACACTCGATTGGGAATAAATTCCCTTTCAACATCTCAGTGAAACTAGGTTTCTTGCTCATCTATAAAACAGACATACCCGTTCCTTTGACATTGCCTGCTTTTTCCATGATCCACCTCAGATTTATGATTCGATCTTTAGGACCTCTTCCTCTTCTGAAACTGCTTGCTCAATGGGCATTTATCACATAATGAAGTCTTCTCTTCTGTGTTGAATGATCTTCAGTAATAACTTGCTTACATGTTAAATCAAGGCAATGCTTCAGTATTTGAACATTCTCTTGCATTCATTTATTTGGCAATGGAAGGTAGACTAGATGCTTCCACCTTTTAGGCCATAGAATCCGCTCCAGATCTGTGTTCAGATCACTGTTAAGATTTTATAAGGTGGTTGGTGTATTAGACTACTTCAATCGTGCTGAACTTCCAGATTTTTCTTTTTAACGATCTATAAATCATTGTTTTATTAAAATTGAAGTACAGTAAACACGTGAACACTGCATGGGGTATCACGTCTGATGAACTCTCTAGTTTGGATATGTTTTCAAGGTCATAACTGGTCAGAGTTTATGATTTTTCTTCACCTTTTTCAGTTTGACTCGTAGCTTTTCATGAGTTCATGATCTGCACCTGGCAATGTGTTGGCAGATTGTACAGCACTTCTACATCTTCCGTTGATTAGAAAGTAATCAAGCTGATTTCCATATTGCCCATCAGGTGAAGTCCATGTGTACAGTCTGCACTTGGGTGTTTGAACCTTGGTTTGCAATTATGAGTTCATTCTCCACACAGAACTCCGGAATTCACTCCTCTGGCTCATTTTGGATTACTAAGTCCATGCTTTATTCACAATCCCTGTTGATCCTGATGCCCCAATTTTTACATCCAGTCCTGTAATAATTAAAACATCTCCTTTCGGAACCTGTTCTCTTGGTTCCTGCAACATTCAATAAAACTCCTCCACATTTTCTTCATCTGCTGCCAAAGTTGGACCATATCCTGAATGATGGTTGTGTTCCTGGGATATCCTTTCAACCTCACTGATGTTAACCCATCATTGGCTGGGTTAAATCCCAGTACTGATTGCACAGACAGCAATAGGGAAAGAAAATAGGATTTCAGGCTTAATTCACAGCGGGTAGTTTATAGATCGCAAAATATAATATAATGTTGTTCCATAAAATTAGTCACCTAGATTATTGCATCGTTTTGGTCATCGTATTTGACAAAGGATATAGCTGCCATAGAAAGGGTTCAGTGCAGAGCTACCATATTTTATTCCAGGATAAAATTGGCTCAGCAATGACAAGAGGCTGAGGGAGACCAGGCTTTTCACTTTAGAAATGCGGTGAATACAAGGGAATCTGATAGAAATACTTCAGATTAATGAAGGGTAGAGATAAAATAGATGCTTCTCCATGTTAAAAAAAGGGGAAAAAGAAAAAAAAACTTTTACTAATAAAAAATTGTTAATTTGAAAATGTTTCAAAAATAGGATAAACTATGCCCTCTCCTGGACTCTCCCCCCCCCCCCTCCCTAATGTGAAGGACGAAGGACAGTCTTAAGTTTCTCCTCGCTCTTCCCCTCTCATTAATCCTCTTTCCCTTCTCATTCCAACCTTCTCCTTCCTAACCCAACCCTACGTCCTATCTCCCTGCTTCTCCGTATCTTCACCAATCTCCTCCCCAACAAATCATGCCGTATGGGTTAAAGAGCACTGTTAGTATCATTAATGCGTATGGGATCTCACACAGGTGAAATAGGCTGTGTAATCTTTTCTGTACTTTGAAAACTGAGTGATGGTGTGTTATTTTCTCGAAAAGAATGGGCAATTTGTCAAATTATGGATGCAGAAACCACTTATGACAAAGGAACCCAACCACATCCCCCCCCCCCCCTCACACACACACACACCCCTCTCTCTCTCCCCATGCCCACCAACTTCACAACTCGCATTTTAAAATCCTGACTGTCTCTTACCACTTTATCATGCCATGATGAATACAGCTAAAGGCAGTTTGTATAACCCTAATTCCAAGAGATAACCCAGCTCATTTTGGTCATCTCAACGATACCTTCAACAACTCACTTTGCTTTGCATGTTTCTTTCAGCCGACTCCTTTGATCCCGTGCAGTCGAAAGCTGCTTTGATACCAATGTACGGGAAGCGACATGGAAGCCCATGCACTACAAGCCACTCGGGTAAACCAAAGCCTATTTAGTTATGGACATACAGTTTTTGTCCAGGTGTTTTCTGATTATCATAATATTATCAAATTGTGCTCATTCATATCAAATGTGTTCTCATCCCATCTTATAGGATACACAGTGTTGGAAATAATTATGGAGACAGGACAAAACTGTGTCTAAAATTCAAATAAGATGTGATAGAATCGCATCTCGATGTGAAAATGAAATTCTTCACAGTACAGAATGTGTTGATATAGTACACTGTGATTGGTTGTCATGTAAGCAATCACAAAGTGCCACACTTGCGTGCATAAAAGTATTGATAAAAGTACCCACCCGTTACCGTCCGTCTGGCCGCACGTTCGCCTTAGGGCCCCACTGCGGTCCCCTGCGGTCGCCTGCGGCACCTTGCGTCTGCCTTGAAAATTCTATGGCCGCCGCTACTCCACATAATGAATAAAGAGAATTGTGGGACCAAAATTGGAAAGAAATGTGAAAGGAACAAAGAACAAAAAATGCAGGAAGAACCCAGACAGATAGATTTCAGCAGTTACTCCCCAGGCTCAAATGCAGCAACATGTACAAGCTACCAGAGGTCTGTTAGTGCGGAAGCAGAGTCCACACAGCATCAGGATATGGTACAAACACAATGAAATGGAAGACAAAGAAGGAACCCGATGGTGACATTATTGTAGTGTGGTGAATACTATGGCTCCTGGGAAGGAAATATCATTTGAAGGGTATAGAAATCAAAATCTGGAATGAAAGGACCATGTGGTAGATTGCGCCTATCATGTTTCAGCAGGAGCTGTTATACATAATCCTGAGGAGGATATGCAGGGCTGGCAGGATAGCCGAGAGGTGTGTACACTCACTGATGGCCCCAGGTTCAAGACTTGGCCCAGCTACAAACTATCATGCTGATGTTTTGCCCTCAAGGCAAAACAACATTGTATGCTGTCCCTCAGATGGATGCTAAACTGGGTGTCCTGGCTGCTGGCATTAGTTGGTTGACTTAAAAAAAAATTCCCACGAAGTCCTTCGCGCAGTCAGTGAACTTTTGCCGGCACCCTGGCCAAAATCCAACATCCTGCTCTAACCAGCTACAGGGGCATTGCATCAGCAGCATCACCATGCCCCTGCAAACGGACACAACCCCGAAGCTTTGTGTTGCATACAAATGAACAAACGAACATATGATGAAGGATTCACAAAACTGGTACTCTTGACAAGAGAAGCAGTCGAGGAAGAAAACACACAAACTCTCCAAATGTCATGCTAAGTACGTCAGGGTATGTTACCACCTGATGTACGACAATCCAGTAGATAGCTTGTGAATTTTAGCTGAATATACCGTGTTGTACGTTTATTCAAGACTAGTAAGTAACACAGTAGTTCAAAGTGGTCTCAAGGGATGTGTCGCTGCACGAAAATCTTTGCTGAGGAGAGTCATCCAAACAAAAAGGCTGAAATGGACAGCAGATTCAATGTAAATGAAATGGTGAGGTTACCAAACCATCAAGAAGATGCACTTTACACACCAGTCCAAGTTGAACTGTTTTGGCAATAATGAACTGCAGTTTGTTTAAAGGTGAAATGTGTAATGGTATAACAGCTGCAGAGAAGCACGGGGGTGGATCAACAGTCGTGGGAGCTGCACCTAAGCTATGGGTGTCTGAGAGTTACGTAGAGTTGAAGGTATGCTGATTACCAACAGGTACAGCTATGTTTTGATCCATCATGCCATTCTCTCAGGAACATCAATGAGCTATATGGGTTATAAGGATACTGAGAAAATCAAACAGAAACCAAACCTCTTGGATGAATTTTGTAAAATGCTACAGGATATTTGGAATAACATTCCATTCCTGCATTGAAAAACTGCATAGAAGCACAAAAAAAATAGGAGCAACACTCCTGGGAGCTCACCTGGTCGAATAATGATACTGAGGAGGAGGTCAATGTGGAGGAGAATCAGCACAATGTGCCAATGAACGAATGTTAGAGCAACTTCCTATTTTGGGGGGGGGGGGGCAACGCATCCCCCGTAAATCCCCTTTGACCCCAAGTTTTTTTAATAGCGTGAACAAACTTTGGTACATCACGGGTGATGAAGGTTGTAATCAATTTCATTGGAATTGTGTGTGTAATTTTGGAGAATAAAGCAAATATCTCTTGGGGGGGGGGGGCAACCCTCCATAAACTCCATCTGTAGACCCCACTCAGACCCCAATTTTTTTAATGCTGTGAACAAACTTTGGTACATCATGAGTGGTGAAGGTTGTAGTCAAGTTTCATCAAAATTGCTTGTGTGTTTCTGAGAAGAAAGCAAATACCTTTTTTGGGGGAAATCCCTGAAGACCCCTGAGGGCCATATTGTTTTAAAATGCAATGAACAAGCTTTGGTACATACAGTGTGATGAAAGTTGTGGTAAAGTTTCATCAAAATCGTATGTGTAGTTTCATAGAAGTTGCAAGTATTTGTGGATGGACGGGCAGACTGACGGACAGACGACCGCCATCCATAAGCTCCCCGGAACTTTGTTACAGGTGAGCTAACAAGGTATCAAGCTCCATATAAAGCAGAGTTGATATAGCAAAACTAATACAGTATATTGTACAATGTTTTCATTATGTTCTTTTATATCCTGAAATAATGCATTGTGTATCTATTATATAGTTACTTGCTTGCTGGGTTGCTCAGGCAGCAACCCATAACGGAGAGAACTGTACTCCATTGAGCTATGGACAAAGGCCCTGTAGACTGTGAGTAGCTCTGATTTTCCAAGGAAAGACAAGGATCAATGGAGGATGCCCAGTCTGCAACTGGCTTTGAGGCCAGCTATGCTATGTGGTCAGCCCAGGAACGGTCATGGCTAATGGTTAGGCCTAGAATTCAACAAACTGAACCTTTTCCAGTGGATGACCAAGGAAATAGTGGTTCAGTCACAATCGTTCCGGAGCAATAGGATGAGACTAAGATTTTCCAGGATTGAAGGATTTGTTCTACTTATCAGTCTAGTGTCTAATCATTTCCAGATCATGAGAGAGAGAGAGAGAGAGAGAGAGAGAGAGAGAGAGAGAGAGAGAGAGAGAGAGAGAGAGAGAGAAGAGAGAGAGAGAGAGAGATGCAGATGCCGTCTACCTAGTAGAGGGACAAAGTATTGTATGACACAAGTGGGATTGTCTGCATAAAGGAAGGAGAGTTTTCCAGGTCATTTATATAGATGAGAACAAGACTTTTTATCGATGAGGAACAAGAAGAGTCAGATGGAGGAGAGGAGTCGAGTGTGGAGGGAGAAAATGCAAGCATTGGTGGTGGGGGGGGGTGGAGAAAGTGGTGTGGTGTGCGCGTGTGTGTGTGTGTTTTACACACAGGATGCTGTGAGAAAGCTGGGATAATCGGTCCAGCAGGTCAGCCAAAGCAGTGCTGCTGATTGATGACCAGAACATCCCAAACTGGTCAATATGGTACTAGCTCTGCCAGGTGGCAGCGCGTTCAGAGGTGAAGTCCGTTTCGATGGTTTGAATGTGGGATCAATGAAGAGGGGGAGGAGAGGAGTCAAGTGGTGGAGAAAATGCACATAAGGAGGTTGGAAGTGTTGTGTATGCAGGATACCAGATGGAAAGGGGACAGGGTGAGGAGGTTGGTAGGAGGGTATATGCTGTTCCACGCATTTAGGGATGGGGAGAGTAATGACAAGGAATTTGGAATAATGGTATTGGAATTGATCAGCAATGAGGTGGTCACGTGGTAAGATGGGAGGACAGATAGTTATGGCATGGTTGATAAACAGAGGCAAATAATGTGTGTTATGTCAATATATGGGCCACAAATGGGAAGGGCATAGAGAGAAAAGCAGGAATTCAGGGATGCACTGGCGAGGATGATGGGTACGGGTGAGCTAAAGGTGATGCTGTGCATTGCAGGGGACTTTATCATGCATCTGGGGTATCAGAACCGGGTGAAGAGAAATGTGTTGGTAAATTTGTTGGGGACGAAGAATAGAGAAGGCTGAGAGCTGATGGAGTTGGTGGAAAGGAATGTTGTAAAAATTACACAGGAGTAGACAGCATAGAATAGAGTTGGATTTGTTGGTAATGAAGAAGCAACAGTTGGCGAGGATCAAGAACTGTAAGGCAATGGCAGCAGGGCTTGTCACACCTTGTGTGTTTGTTGTTCGCATGAATAAAAGGAGGGAAGTTAAGAGCAGAATCTGAAGAAGATAAGGTGGGGAATACAGGGACAACATCGCCGTAAAGCCAAGGAAGGATGATGGCCAGGTATAAAGAACTTAGCGAAGAACCAAAGATTTGAGGAGTTGAGAAGGTACAGAGGCATTTAGGGAATTGCAGAAGTTTTGTGTAGAAGGGACATCAGGAAAGGTGCAACTTCTCAGGATATAAACAAATTATGTTGGACAGAGGAAGGAGCAAAGACAGTTTATGCAAACAAAAAGGTTTGGAAGAGGATAGGGAAGATCAAGGATAGAGGGAATGCGGAGTTGTTGCACCTGTATTGGCAAAAGAAGTAAGCAGCAAGGATAGCTGTGAATAAGGTTAGGAATGATGTGGAAGAGGAGGTACAAGAAGTTGATATATAAATGTGCTCATGACAGAGATGAGGATAGTTAAATCCTCTCCCG
>CM068956.1:117316608-117339040 GCA_035128595.1 Eptatretus atami
TTAGAAAAAAACACTACTTGCATTGCCTAAAAAATTATTGATGGTGGAGATTGTGATGACCAAGAATAAGCAATGGTGAAAAGCAGGAGGCAGACTTTGGAATACAGCAAAGAGAGGTCGATTTTTTTTTAAAAAGCCCCTGGCTTATAAAAGCACTCTTCTTGTTGAAGATTGATGGTAGCAGTCCGGCAGGATGTATTTCATGATTTATTGTCCTTTATCGAGAGATATCTTTCATTTGACCTTACCTTTACAGTGGTCAATCCACTCAAGAAGCAGATGACATTTTGTGATGCCAGTTCTTGTGCTGGAAGTGAATCATTTACAAGATTATTCAATCACAATTATTCTATCACAAAGTGCTTTGACATGAGATCTATCAAATATGACACTCCATTGAAAGCATTTATCCATCTGCATCGTGAATAAGTTAAACAATGAGTTTTATATCAACTGAAGGCCAATAAGAGTATGTTCACTGCAATAGGAAGTGAGATATGGCTGATGTTCTCACCATTAACCTTTCATCACAGCAAAAGACCTGAAGTTTTGAGTGTTAGCCCCTCTGTCAGAGCAAACTGACACAATAAAACTCAGCTGAACTTCGATTCCCATGTTAGTTTATGCACTTTTATCAGTTGATAAATTCCATTATCACATAAGACATTTTGGCTTCCATGGTTCTACGCTTCTCCAAACCATCTTTGCAATTTTCCAAAAAAAACCCTCAAGTAAAGATGAGTGAATGAAGTCACATTTTCTGTTTATTAAGAATATGGAACATGTTTTCAGTGGCACGACTGGCTCAGTAATGTCAGTTTTTCATTGTAACATTCTCCTTAACTTACCTTATCTAATCATGGGATGGTGTATTGTGAAAGTGTTATCACACAGAAAATTTGTATTTGCAACTAACCCATCCATCCACTGGGACCATACTCTGTGCAGAGCGTTGGTGCTGCCGAAGCAGTCTCCTTGGCTATTGGACACAATCCTGGACGGGTCGCCACTCCGACACAGGATACCAGCAAGCTGGTACTCATTTTGCCGACCTCGGAAAAATGACAGGCAGAGTCAATCCCACCTGGTATTAATTCAACAGCAACTAATAAGGATGGCGGAAATGATTGAAAGGATATTCAAATTTAGATGACGATGATGTTAGGTAGTAACTTGTATATTATTATTCCTACTTGTAAACACTTGTGATCAATAAATGAGAGTTATTGCCTACAAGCATTCCTGGTGTTGGCTTAATAGTTAGGGTGGTGGCCTTGGGATCCTCGGGTCCTGAGTTCAAATCCTGCTTGGCTGTTGAATTAATACCAGGTGCTGTTGACTCAGCCTGTCATCCTTCTGAGGTTGGCAAAATGAGTACCAGCTTGCTGGGATGATTAAGCCATTTGAGTATCCTGTGTTGGAGTGGTGATCTGTCCAGGATTGTGCCCAATAGCCTAGGAGACTGCTTTGGCAGCACCAACGCTCTGTACAGAGTATGGTCCCAATGGATGGGATGGATGGGATAGCCTACAAGCCACCATTTTGAGTGAGAGAGTTTATTGGCATTGAACTCATAAATTAGGGAAGGACTTTACCTCTATTTTGAATCACACAAGACCACACAGCAAGGTATTTGTCTGCAGGGCTCTCTGGTTTACAGTGATGATGACTAGGTTTCAAAAAGAGCAAAACTGGAAGGTCAGTTGACTTGAGATGTCTGGTGTTGCTGTATTTGTGCTGCTACCTTGTGGAACGTCTTTGACCTTGAAAAATGTTTAGCTGAGCCTCTTGAGCTGTTTGAGTTAACTCATTAGCATTCCCATGTGAAACCCTAGTGCATGATGTGGGGAACCCAGGTTGAAATCCCATAAACAGCATAAGCCATTTATGTTTTTCTATCATTTGCTGTTTGTTCATTCATACCTCCATGGTGAGGGTAACCACGACAACCGTTATTGATTGTGGTAAGTCCATAATTGGCTGGTGAGACCAATTCTTACTTTGAACTGTCTGTAGCACACTAGACACAGCATTGTCATTGGACCAGACATGCATAAACCAACCAATAGACAGATTGTCCTGTGTCAATTGTGGCTACCTGATTGAGAAAGGATGTGTTGCTATTTTGAAACTTTCACTGTTTGTTCCTTGCCTCTAACTGTTTAATCTGTTTTGGCTCATAGTTGGCAACACCAGAATGAATGAGACTAAACCAGGTGAAGCGAACACTTCAGCATTGGCATGATATATTGGGGCATCCTCCAAAGACATGTCAATGCTGAATGGTTCAAAGGATGGCAAACACAGTCATCATCAAATAGGAGATTATGGAGAATCTCTTCCAGTACGTTTGATTTTGCCTGAAGTCTTTTAAAATTGAAGAGTTTACCATCAGTCCTGTATCTGTTGTCGACTCCGGGATCTAAGTCATAAAAGGCATCTCTAAACATGTTGGAGAATATCATATGAAAAAGGGTTAGTGCCAACATGCAACCCTGCTTGACTCCACTGGTGAATGGCAAAGATTCAGAAGATTCACCATTGTCTATGGCTTGTGAAAATATGCCATCATGGAACTGACGAACCATTTTGATGAATTTTTCCAGGTAGCCAAACATTGGAAAGATCTTCCAGAGTCCTTCATGAATTACTTACTGTGTGAAACGCTTTTATGAGTTTTGTCAGTGCAGATCAGAGTTTTGCTCTTGACACACACTTCAAGAATTGACAAGAATCAAAAACTATATCGAGTCCTTCGACCTTATCTGAATCAAACAGAAGACCAAATACTGCATTGGAGTCATCAGGAGGAACTTGGATTTGATTCGGGTTTCAGCCGCTACTCCACAACCCTCAAACCCATCCAGGTGGAGCCAAGTGAGCTTCACAGAAAACTTTCAGAAATAATTCACTCCTGAGAGAGATAGATAACAAAAGAGAGGAAGAGAGGGTAAAAGAGATGAAAGAAAAGAGAAGGCAAAAATTATAATGAATAAAGAGAATGATGAAAGAAATGTGAAAGGAGCAAAGAACAAAGATGTCAGGAAGTACCTGGACAGATATATTTCAGCAAATACTCCCCAAGCTCAAACACAGCAACAGGTACAAGCTACCAGATGTCCATCAGCAGGGAAGCACAGTCCACACATCATCAGGATAAGGTACAAACATAATCAAACAGAAAACCAAATACTGCATTTGAGTCATCAGAAGGAACCCGAAGAAGTAAAGAGCAAAGTTTACCGCACCGACACTGGAAAATGTTCAAAGTCAATACCTTGCACGAGGTGATTTAACAATTTGCTGCCAAGAATTTTGTTCACAATTGACAGTAAGGAAATGGCCTGGTTGTCACAAGATTATCTGTTACTTTCCCATTTATATACACGAATGGCAGATCTTTGACTCCATGTAGATTGAAAGAGTTCTGTCAATTTGGAAGTCACTGACAGTTTTTTTTAATTTCTGCTGGTGCACTGCCAAAAATAATTTTATTGGTGAAAAAATATTTTCTTAAAATAAGTCAAGTATCTTGAAACAAGAAAACCATGAGAGGTTTTCTAGCTGCAAGAAATATTTTTTTCATGGTTTTCTTGTTTCAAGAAAACTTTTATTATTTTATGAAAATATTTTTTCACCTAGAAAAATATTTTGGGTCATGAATTAGCATCTGTTGCATTTGCTTTGTCATTTGACAGAAGGTTGATTGCTTTTTCAATTTCAGAAAAATTAGAGGGATCCGAAAGCAACATATTAATTTTGACTTGGGGCAGCCAGTCAGTAGTAGCCCTCCTTCCTTATTTATGGATGATGATTGATTGAAGATGCTTTCAAAACATTGTTCATTTTTGCAATACTAGTATATTGTCTTTGTGTGTTAGAAGTGAGGTGCCATGCATCAGCAACCAGTATTGGGGATGTTCTTGGTGGCTTTGGCCCATATATTGTCTTTTCGGCATTGTAGAAATTCTACATCTAATATATAAAGCTCATTCCAACCACTGACTCACTGATTGATATTAAAGATAGGTACCCTCCGGGTGCACGTAGAACGCTGAAATTTTTGCTTGCCGAAGGACATCGAAGCCAATACAACTGGGAAAAATATATGTACCGTATATATATATACTATATATATATATATAATATATATATATATTATATATATATATAATATTTATTACATAGGACCTTGAGCGCCCTGATCGAGGAAATATAAGGGGGGAAAGATTACAGACAGAGCAGGAGGGGGAAAGCCAGAGAGGAGATGGTAGAAGACAGAAAGACCACTGACCTGAGAGAGTGAGACCCAAAGACTGACTCGGCTTCATCGTGGGAGATACCAATGATCCAAAAAGCCTTGGTTTCCACAGCGTGAAGTCGACCTAGGTGTGATGCAGGAGCACCACCTCAGAGGGGGGAGCAGTGAAAGCTTTGAAAGTGGTTAGAAGTTCAGGTGTGCCAAGGAAGGGCTTGCCCATGTTGGCGACTGGCTTTGGAGGCCAGCTTGGAGATGTGGCTTTCCAAGGAAAGATCGTGGCAGATAGTGAGATCCAAAAGCTTGAATGAAAAGAATTCTTCAAGGGGATTGTTGAGAAAGTAGAAGGGGGTGGGTGGGGGTTGGGGGGGGGGCTCCAGATGGTCCTTTTGGAGAGACATGGTAAGGGTGTGAGATTTGTCCGAATTGAAAGACATGTTCCAAGCATTGGACCAGCTTGTGATTTTATCCAGATCTGCAGAGTGAAGAGGCTGCTGTTTGAAAATCTGAGGGATGACAGATGGTGTGGTAGAGGGTGGAGTCACGAGCAAAGAGATAAAGACGATTTTCTAGAGAGACAGAGATATCATTGATGAAAACCAGAAAAAGCACAGGGCCAAACCAAGAACACCACCTTGAGGAACTCCAGCCTGCAGAGGAAGAGATGAGAGAATTCCATTAATTCCACACGATTGTGACAGGAGAGGAAATCCGTGAGCCATGAGTGGAGATTGCCTTGGATATCATGAGAAGAGTTTGGTGAGCAGTGCGGGATGCCAGACCATATCGAAAGCTCATGATACTGTATGTCTAGGGAGATGGCTCTGATCTCATGTTTGGCATTTAGGACCTCCATCCATTGTTGGGAAAGCAGAAGCAGCATGTCCAGGGAAGAGTTACCTGCTCCAAATCCAAATTGATGGTCAGAAATTAAGCCATTGGAGAAAAGGAAGGATTTGATGTCAGAAGCGATGATGGATGCCATGACCTTGCTGATGATAAGGAGCAGGCTGATTGGTCTGTAGTTGCAGGTATCAGTTTTTGCACCTTTTTTATGCAGAGCAGTAATGTTTGCTGGTTTCCAAGCAAATAGCAGATGACCTTGAGTAAATGAGAGGGTGAATAGAACAGAGAGGGTGAGCAAGAGCAGCAGAGCAGGTTTTTAGAACGCGAGGGCTGATATGAAGCCATTTGGACCGGTTGCAGAATCTGAGTCGTGGTTTGACAGCAAGCTCTCCACCTTGTCAGGAGAAAAGGACACAGAGTCCAGCAACAGCTGGGTATAGAAAGTGATGGGTTTGGGACACAACATTTAGAAGCAAACAGAGTTTAGGCATTCAGCCTTTTCACGTGTCGTGTCAGCTGTGCAGCCATTTGAGGAAAGGGAGGGGATGGAGGGGGACCATACACCAGAAACAGACTCAACTAGATGTCACCAGGATTTGGAGGAGGGAGACAGGTTTGAGAGTTCAGACTTGAGATCAGAACGATGTTGTTTCCTGGCTCTCCTCAGGGTAGACACACTTGTTCTGGGCTTTGTGGAAGGAACGGAGATTGCCTTCAGGAGGATTTGCCTTCCAAGAGGTGAAGCAAGTTGTTTCAGGCCAACTGCCTCGCCACAAGCTTCAGTATACCATGGATGGGAGGAAGGGTATGACAACTGAAGATGAGATAGGATAAATCTGTGCATGAGGGAGAGCAAGTTTCTTTGAAAGAATTCCCAGGATGAATTGATGTCAGTGAGAGTAGAAATGGGAGACCAGTCTCGACGCTTGATGGCTGCTTGAAGACCCTGCCAGTCAGCCTGAGTGAAATGCCAGACTCATCTGTGCTGAGGTGGTTCTCTAATAACAGTCAGAGATGACTACTTTAACAAGAATATGGTCAGATGAACCAAGTGGAGCAGAAGAAGGACAGCAGATATTTTCAGGGAAATTGGTCAATATCAAATCCAGAAGAGATGGAGTACTGTTGCTGCGATCCAGGTCGGGAAGTTGATAGATTGAGTCAGTCCCAATGAGTCGCAGAAGTCCTTTGCTGAAGTGTCATAGCAGGTGAGAGAGGTACCCACACCCAGCCAACTGGCATGATGGCAATTTAAGTCACCACATAAGAGGAAGAGAGAGTTTGGGTGAGTGGATAGGGGTTGGTCCATGTTTTCGGCGAGTGAGATGGAAATTGAGTCATCACTCTTTGGTGGACGGTACAGCACACATATAAACAAGAGGTGGGAGCAGATGGGAATCCGTAGCTCGAGGTATTTTTCATGCATTCTTCCATCATAATCAATGCTGAACAAACTTGCCACCAGAAGCCTCCTGGCCACAGCAACAAGGTCATGAATCCAGCCATCATAGGTCATGAACCAGTTCGTGAACCCAGCGTGTTCATGAATAACAACGGATATTATCAGCTTTGAATTTTCGCAAAAAGTCTCTCATCTCTCCAAGCTTGCTCTAGAGTCTAGACTGTTCTGTGAATGATATTGAAAGCTACATTTTTGCTGTTTAAGTGTTATCACTTCGTCAGTGTTTCTTCTCAAGTTGTCTCCATTTTATCGTCGTTTCGTCGAACCAATCTTGATGTTTATGAATATCTGTCATGAATGTTTTGGATGTAGCTGAGTAAATTAAGTCTTTGATGATGCCCATATTTCCTCAATATCCTGCGAGATTGTGTATATTTCATCGAGTTGGCTGCACGATTAATCGGTGAATGCTTGCTTAATATATTCCCTCTTCAGTTTGGAGATGTTGAGTTTCTTGTGTGTTTTCATATCCTGTGGTCATCTACTTGGCTAGATATTAGTCTTGGAGACTATCAAACATGGTCAGTCCAGAATTCTGTGCTTCACAGGGCCTTTGTCAATATACCATATACCGACTGTCCCTTCTCCTGACAATGACGTACTCAATAACGTGACATTTCTTGGAGCGAAGGTGCATCCATGATATCTTGTTCCAGATGCATGGGGTGGACAAGACAGATTTTACAGGTAGAAGAATATAATGTTGGTGATCAGAAGGTCATGTTTATACACAGTTCCTCAAGAAGGCCATTGCTGCTGAACTTTTCCTCCACCATTATTACTGATTACACCTTTCCATGTCTAGTAATCCATGCCAATTCTAACAATGAAATTACCAAGAATGATGAGTTTGTCTGCTTTAAACACTCTTGCAATAATGTCAAGGTTTTCATAAAACTTGTTCTTGATGTTGTCTGCATTGTTCTTCATGAGTCTATCGGCACTGATAATAGTGACATGTTTCTTACCCCACAGGAGAGTCACATGTCCATAAATCAATCATTCACGCCTTTGGGGAGACTTATAAGTGCTTACAAGTTGTCTTGATACATAAAAAAACAACAGCTTCACGATGCTGAAAAGCTCCCAACCACACCAGTAGAAGGAGATACAGTATATCTGACTCCTACTTCAGTGATTTGACCTTCTTAGCTATCAAGTTTCACTCAGGTCAGATATTCAGATGTTGTATCTGTCCAGTTCTCTGCCAACAAGTGCTGTTCTTTTCTCCGCTGTTTCTCCTGTTTTATTGTCCAAGAGTGTGCGCATATTCCATGCAGCAATGGTAAGTGGTATCAACTTTATAGTTCTCTGTAATTTTGACGAGAATGTGGGATCTCCATCAGGCACTGTATGCTGACCAGGGTTAAAGTGAAGCAGACAATGTTTATGGCACCTCTTCTCACCCCTTCCTCAGACTAAGGAGATGAGCAGTGCGATCTTAAAAAGGACTGCTTAGCCACTCGGTGTTTCCAAGTTCTGCTCCAACTTCAATTCAGTGAACTACCTGTGTGCAGGTCTACATCTACAGCTTCCAATGTATGCCCACCTGTTGCTTCATCACTCAAGCATTGCCATGAGATTTTGGGGGTGTTGTCATGACCTGTGTGCGACTTGGATTTTGGTGAGAGAGATATGCACAGTCACACGGACTCTCTCTTCCAGGCCCATCTGGATCCAATGGCAAGAAAAAAAAAGTGAAGACTCCAGGCAAATCTATAGACCGAAAGCACCTTATGCATCTGGGCTGATACCCTAAGCTGTCTTCTCAGCTCTTGCCGTCTGCCATCACAACCAGAATATGTGCGAATCTGCCTGACAGCTTAGATCTTCCAGAGTGGACTGGAGGACCAAGATGAGCTGAATGTAGCTATCCTATAAGATTTATCAGTCAAAGGTAGTACCATCTCCTGGTGATTACAGTAGAATGTGTAACCTGAACAGCAAAATTCATGAAAAAGTACAATGATGTCTGCTTATGTCTTTATCCTCCATATGATTTATGTGCAAGCTTCACTCTGAGACAATATACTAAAGTTGAAATGTATAAACAAAATAGCTTCAGGTATAGTACAGCTCTGAGGTTATTCTGTGTCTGGAAATGCAGACCTTATAGGTCTGCTCCAAAATACCAAGATAACTTTTGTGCAACATATTTTATCAACTAAATGTAGATAAGAGTATGCTTTCTTGAGATGCAGTTGATGATGCAAGTGTTAGCTGTTTGCCAGAACAAAATGGATGCTCAAAACGTCAGGCGCCCTTTTGCTCTGACAAAGGGCAAACACTCAATGTCAGTTGCATCTTGTTTCAGATAGTCGTGATCATACGTTTTATCAACTTTGAATTTATAATATCCACTGTTTATCCTCTCGACCAGTGCTGACCAACACGATTGCCTTTCCAAAGACCAGTATTCCAAGGTAATTACCCCATGCACATGAAGTAAAAAGCAAGGGTAAGCAATTGGTTCATGTCCGTCCATCCATCCATCCATCCATCCATCCATCGGTCTTATCAGATTATGATTGAGGAACAACTTATTTAAATTGAATCTTGCATTTTGAACACTAATCCGAACATGAATCGGAAAGACAAATCTTTCCATATTTTGGCTCTGAATTCATCCCGCCCACACATGCGCAGAGGAGTGAGATAATTTTTTTACTCTGTCTGCCTGCCTGGCAGTCAAACAACATTGAAAATCATTCCAAACAGGAAATTTACTGTTTTTACGGACGTTATAAAGGACACAAACAATAGGCACGAAGCAATAATGTAACGCGTTCGATGGGGGTGATGTACTAGCCATGGAGGGAAATGGTGATAAAACCCAGAATTTATTTATACGCCTTTAAACCTCTTTAAACTTTTATTTGAATTGAACTAACATATAAGACCCGTTGCTTCGCTGACAGGAACACAAGCATTGCAAGTTGGCGTTTGCAGTTTTGCCACGTGTGCCCATGTACCCCTACACAAACCTTCCTTTTTTTGAGTCTAAAACCTTCCTGGGAGTTCCCTGAATCCACCAGTTCGTAGGTTTTTATTGAAATCCGTTAATCCATTCTCAAGTTAACAAAAAAGGATTATTGGGAGATCCTGTGCAGGGATAACTAACATCGCAAGTTGGCGTTTGCAGTTTCACCACGTGTGCCCACATTCCCATCCATGTACAAACTGACCTTTTTTGTCTTTATTTTTTGCATCACAAATCTTCCTGGGATTTCCCTAAATCCACTGTCGTTGGATTTATTGAAATCTGTGAATACATTCTCAAGTTATAACACAACAAACAAACAAACAGATAGACAGACACAGCTCCTTTTGTAATATAGATTATATACTTGAAGACTGAAGAGCACAACTCACTTTCATCATACTAACAAGAACCATGCTATATACAGCATTGATATGTAGCATGAGAGGGCATGGCATGTGTCTCAGGGTGAAGAAAAGGCTGCCAATACGGTTATGTATGATGCTGATTGACACTGAGTTCCATGGTAATCAAGAACATTTCCATTTCATAAATTGTGACTCAACGTCATCTTATTACAGTGTAAAAGAGTGGTTGGTTTATAGGACTGTTTGAGTAGTGCTAAAACTTCTCGATTTTCAAAAAAATTATCTTTAAAATCATTATTTTATTAAAATTGAAGTCCAGGAGGGTCTTGCCATTCGTGGGTCTCCCCTTCGCAGATTCGCTCTATCACGATGAATCTATTGAGGCAAGGTTTGTAGGTTGTGGCTAATGCGTTCAAATAATCGCAGGTTGGTGAACTATTTTCCACATCTATTCACCTAATTAACATGCGCCATCAACACAATAACACCATAATCACCAACATCTCCTCAATTAGTCTTTATCATCGCCATCGTAAACATCGCCATCACATTATTGGATCAATTTTATCATCATTGTTATTAAAGGTAAGTTTCATGATATTAATAACTCAAGAAAATAAACTTTATTTTATGTTCTAATATCCCTTTTATTCATCAAAATAAAGAGCACAAAAACAATGCACAAACATGTTAATTAATGGTACAGTTTGGACAAATTTTAAAGTTGAAGTCCCTAAACCTATTTTGCCCATTACCCCCTAAGTTTGCGCATCGTGGAAATTGCAGTTCACAGGAATTTTCAAGAATGTAACCTCCATGAACGGTAAGAACCTGCTGTATATACTTAAACACTGTGTGGGGTATCATGTTCCGTGAACTCTCGAGTTTATACTTGTATTAAAGTTGAAAACAGCTGTGTTCCATAAGTGAGCATCATTGACTAAACCTGTCATCATGGGTGAGAGACTTGATTCGGATTGTTTTTTATCTTCCCCTTTCTTCTCTGTCCTTCATTTACCATATAAAACACAATGTGTGTTTGTTTATTTGTTTGTATGATGTCCATCCCCCTTCAAAAGGACGTTTTAAGAAGGGTTTTAAAGGCCAATCTTTTAACACGACTGTGTGTTCACTGCAGTCTATTTTTTTCAGGATAAAAAGAACTCGAAAAACATTTTCCATTTTAGAGTAATTAATTATCTGTCTTATTTTGGAAATGTAGACGGTGACTTGCAACCTGGCCTCAACGGCAGTGTACAGAAGTGTTTAAAAAATAACAATAAATACAAGGCACAGGGAGGTGAAATTCCCTGGACTCTGAGGACCCAAAAGAAGAGTAATTATGTCTCTTACATTGAAATTGTAGACAGTGGCTTGCAAACCTAGCCTCAAGGTCAGTGTACAGAAGCATTTTATTTTTAATCACAATAAATACAAGGTGCAGGCAGGTGAAATTCGCTGCATGTGATGAGCAATGCACGCAGAGTAAACCAAGTGTTCATTCACGTCTGTAGGATGTCTAATAAATAAAGAAGATATAAGCACACCTGACACTAGGCCCAAGCTTCAAACTTTGGCACGCTCACGCAACTGCAACGTAAAGTAAACTGTTCCAACCTTTCATTTTTGATGGACTTTATACTTGTGTATACATGTTTTCTTCTCTTTATTTTGCATGGCTATATGTTAAGTGTGTGAGCCTGACAACTTACCCGGATGCCTTGCCAAGGGACACTGCCCCGAAGGAAGTACATGAGCATGTGACCCAATGCTTCCAGATCATCCCTCCTGCTTTGTTCTGCAATCAAAAAGTGGAAATGCTACTGAACAAAGGAATGAATTGTAAACTTAGAATATACTTTTTTAAAACTTAATTCAACCACGTAGATAACTTTATAACAGTGTGGACTCCAAAACATTACAGGTGCTATTATATATACATACTGTATAAATACATATATATATATATATATATATATATCAAGAGCCAATCACATCTCTTATCCTCGAGTGGTCTCCATGTCCTGATTGTTGAATAAGAATGTTCCAGGCAGTTTAAACAACACATTCAGAGTTTCAAATGACCCTTTCTTTAATTTAAAATCCAGTACAACAAATGCGTCGTAAAAACGGTGCCTTTTCCACAAAACCACATGTCCTGCCAGACCAGGGAAGAGTCCGCTCATGTGAGAGATGATGCAACACATGGGCGGAGCACAAATATGCATGAGGCAAAACATGAATATGCATGAGGCAAGACATGTATGGAACTTAATATTAATTCTACATTTAAACTTGGTTACATCACATCTCTCACCTGCAATTGGAGGGAATGACCAATCAGCTCTCACCCAATTAATTACCATAGGTGTCCAAGCCACCTTGCATAATTGATTAGGTGAGAGCTAATTGGTTATTCCTTCCAGTCACAGGTGAGAGATGTGATTGGGTCTTCATTTTCGTTCATATATTGAATGCTTTTTGCATTTGCATGTGGTACATGCTTGGGAGCCTCAATGGTGCACATTTTTGCCTCCGCTGTCGCTGATGATTTCCCAACGAGTGATGAAACTGGTCCGGCAGCTGAGGGGCTGTGTAGCATTGGGAATCTCATGCATGTACTACTTGTGAATGTCTTTACAGCTGTGGAGGAACTCTGGGAAGGGCTTGAAATGGCAAAGGGTTTACTTTGTGTAGCTTTTCATGATTGCTTTATGAAACTCTCGTTGGCTAGACGAGCATGGGAGGAGTGTATTTGTATTTTTTTAAAATATATATACACTCCATATATACACGTCGGAAGATTTGTAACAACACATTAGTGTGTATGTATATATCTGTGCAGCGTCTGTCATGTTGTCACTGAACTACTCCCTCAAACCTTTATGAAATCGTACCAAACTTCCGGGCTGCACATACCTCTCCTGTGTGCATGTCAGAGTATTTTTTTTGAAAATTTTCGAAAAAAAAACATTTTTTCCAAACTTAAATCTTCAACTTAAATTGCTTATAAAAATGTATTATCACGAATATTACAAATAAATTTTCAGAATAAATGTTTCAACTCTGCTTGGTGTAAATCATGACAACAGGGCAACTCACGTACTTATCCTCGGTTAGAACAAGCCAGTCTCTCAAGCGACGTGTGGTGAGGTGTTTTGAATTGCACAGTATCAGTTATTTTGAATTATGTGGAGGTGAGGTGTTTTTAAGAACATGGTGGTAACGTGGTGGTGTGTTTTTAATAATCTATATACAGTATATATAAAAACCATGGTGAGGCAGTGAAGTCGTGAGTCAGTCTGGAAAGCCCCAAAGATGATATGCCAATTAATCACGTCCTATTCATTAATTCCTCAAGACCCCTAAGACCCCTAAAGACCCAGATAACCCAAAAGTCCGTGAACACCCAAAATACCTCAAGGAACAAGAAGTCCCCAAGGATCCCAAAGACCCAAAAAGTCAACAAAGACCATGAAGACTCAAAAGACACCTCAGACCCGAAGACTCAAAAGACCCCTAAGATCCCTTACACGCTGAAGACAGATTAGACAGCTTAGACCCTTAATAATTTAAACCACTTAGTCCTTCTTATCACAAATAAATTTCAAACAAATATAATGTCACCAGAATTTACGTGGTGGTAAGGTGTTTTTAATCACATGGCAGTTCCGTGATGGTGGCAGTTGTTTAATTATATATATATATATATATATATTATATATATATATATATATATATATATATAATATATATATATATATATTATAATATAAAAACAAAAATCATGGTGAGGCAGTCAAGCCATGAGTCAGTCCGGAAAGCCCTGAAGACGATATGCCGATTAATCACGTCCTGTTTGTTAATTCCCCAAGACCCTTAAGACCCCTAAAGACCCAGATAACCCAAAAGTCCACGAACATCCAAATAACCTCAAGGACCCCGAAGACCCAAAAAGTCACAAAAGACCCTGAAGACTCAAAAGCCACCCATGACCCCCAGGTCCCTAAGACACCTCAGACCCCGAAGAGCCCCTACACCCTCAAGACAGATTAGACGCTTGACAATTTAGACCATTTGGACCTTCTTATCACAAATAAATTTCAAAAATATATAATATCACTGATATTACAAATAAATATGTCGAAAATAAATGTTTGCATTATGAGTGGTGTAAATCATGCCAACACAGCAAATCTGTGATAGTGGAGGTGAGGTGTTTTTTAAGAACGTGGTGGTGAAGAACGTTCCGAACAATATTTGATTTCCATTGTGGAAAGAATGCCACGAGTTTGATCGGCTGTTCTATGTGCAAAAGACGGCTACTTTGATGAGTCAAAAATTTATATTAAATTTTGTTCAACAAAACGATTCCATGATTTATTTTTTTTATCTGCAATGGCTTATTTGTTCTCTGCTTTAATTTCAGAGTACATTGTAACATTAAACTGCTAAAATTTCAGTAAAAACTTGAAAAATGGGGGTGTTCTAAAACTTTAGACCGGTAGTGCTTATAGTTATATATGATATACTATACTTATATTTAGATATATATAGAAAGTGTATATATAGAAAGTGTGTATATATTAGAAAGTGTGTATAATATGTATATATTAGATATATATAGAAAGTGTATATATAGAAAGTGTTATATATATATATATATATATATGTATATATTTAGATATATATAGAAAGTGTAATATAGAAAGTGAGTATATATATCTATATATTTACATATATATAGAAAGTGTGTATATACAGTGGGAGAACAAGATTTGATACACTGCCGATTTTGCAGGTTTTCCCACTTACAAACGACGTAGAGGTCTGTAATTTTTATCATAGGTACACTTCAACTGTGAAAGACAGAATCGAAAACAAAAATCCTGAAAATCACATTGTATGATTTTTAAATAATTAATTTGCATTTTATTGCATGAAATAAGTATTTGATACATCAGAAAAACAGAACTTAATATTTGGTACAGAAACCTTTGTTTGCAATTACAGAGATCAGACGTTTCCTGTAGTTCTCAACCAGGTTTGCACAGACTGAGCAGGATTTTGGCCCACTCCTGCATACAGATCTTCTCCAGATCCTTCAGGTTTCGGGCTGTCGCTGGCAACACAGACTTTCAGCTCCCTCCAAAGATTTCTATTGGGTTCAGGTCTGGAGAATGGCTAGGCCACTCCAGGACCTTGAGATGCTTCTTACGGAGCCACTCCTTAGTTGCCCTGGTTGTGTGTTTCGGGTCATTGTCATGCTGGAAGACCCAGCCACGCCCCATCTTCAATGCTCTTGTTGAGGGAAGGAGGTTGTTGGCCAAGATCTCGCGATACATGGCCCCATTCATCTCCCCTCAATACAGTGCAGTCGTCCTGTCCCCTTTGCAGAAAAGCATCCCCAAAGAATGATTTTCCACCTCCATGCTTCACGGTTGGGATGGTGTTCTTGGGGTTGTACTCATCCTTCTTCTTCCCCAAACACGGCGATGGAGTTTAAACCAAAAAGCTCTATTTTGGTCTCATCAGACCACATGACCATCTCCCATTCCTCCTCGGATCATCCAGATGGTCATTGGCAAACTTCAGATGGGCCTCGGACATGCGCTGGCGTGAGCAGAGGGACCTTCGTGCGCTGCAGGATTAATCATGACGGCGTAGGTGTGTTACTTGTGGTTTTCTTTGATACTGTGGTCCCAGCTCTCTTCAGGTCATGACCAGGTCCTGCCGTGTAGTTCTGGGCTGATCCCTCACCTTTCTCATGATCATTGAGGCTCCACGAGGTGAGATCTTGCATGGAGCCTCAGACCGAGGGAGATTGACTGTTATCTTGAACTTCTCATTTTCTAATATTTGCGCCAACAGTTGTTGCCTTCTCACCAAGCTGCTGCCTATTGTCCTGTAGCCCATCCCAGCCTTGTGCAAGTCTACAATTTTGTCCCTGATGTCCTTAGACAGCTCTCTGGTCTTGCCCATTGTGGAGAGGTTGGATCTGATTGATTGAGTGTGGACAGCTGTCTTTTATGCAGATAACGAGTTCAAACAGGTGCAGTTAATACAGGTAATGAGTGGAGAATGGGAGGGCTTCCTAAAGAGAAAAACTAACAGGTCTGTGAGAGCCGGAATTCTTACTGGTTGGTTGGTGATCAAATACTTATTTCATGCAATAAAAATGCAAATTAAATTATAATAACATACAATTATAGATGATTTCAGGATTGTTTTATTCCGTCTTCAAGTTGAATGTACCTATGATAAAAATTACAGACCTCTACGTGCTTTGTAAGTGGGAAAACCCTGCAAAAATCGGCAGTGTATCAAAAAATACTATGTTATCTCCCACACATGATATATAAGAAAGGTGAATATATTTATATATACTATTTAGAGGTAGTATATAGAGTGTGTATATGGATGTGTGTTAATATGTTATTATTTAGATATATATAGAAAGTATATATAGAAGTGTGTGTATATATAATATATATATATCTATGAGGCCCGCAAGGAGTGATGAAGCGACATTTTTTAATGATATGATGATGAAGGTCGGATGATGGGTAAGGGTTAAAACAGTGCGATATGGCATTAACTCCAAAATGGCCGATGTGTCCCTTACATCACTCCTCTCGCGGCGCCTCATATACATATATATATATATATATATATATATATATATATATATATATAATATATATATATGTATATATATTCACACATATATCTCCAATATACAGTATATATCTCTATATACAGTAATATTATATATATATTAATATAATATAATATATATATATATATATATGTATACACTGATAAGCCAAAACATTATGACCACTGACAGGTGAAGTGAATAACTGATATCTTGTTAAAAGCCACCTGTCAATGGTGGATATATTAGGCAGCAAGTGAACAGTCAGTTCTTGAAGTTGATGTGTTGGATGCAGGAGAAAGGGCAGGAGTAAAGACACTGACGCGACGCTTTGACAAGGGCCAAATTGTTATGGCCAGACGACTGGGCCAGAGCATCTCTGAAATGGCAAGGCTTGTGGGGTGTTCCCAGTCAGCAGTGGTGAGTACCTACCGACAGTGGTCCGAGGAGGGACAAACCACAAACCTGCGACAGGGTGTTGGGGCACCCAAGGCTCATCGATGCGCGAGGGCAACGAAGGCTATCCCGTCTGGTCCGAACCGACAGAAGGTTTGCTGTGGCACAAGTCACAGAAAATTTTAATGGTGGTCACGGGAGGAATGTGTCACAATCCACAGTGCATCGCACCTTGCTGCGTATGGGCTGCGGAGCCGCAGACCAGTCACAGTGCCCATGATGACCCTGTCCACTGTCGAAAGCGCCTACAATGGCACACGAGCGTCAGAACTGGACCTTGGAGCAGTGGAGAAAGGTCGCCTGATGCGGAGTCCCGTTTTCTTAGATCACGTGGATGGCCGTGTGCATGTGCACCGTTTACCTGGGGAAGTGATGGCACCAGGATGCACTGTGGAAGACAAGCCGGTGGAGGGAGTGTGATGCTCTGGGCATGTTCTGCTGGAAACCCTGGTCCGGCCATTCATGTGGACGTCAATTTAACATGTGTCACATACCTAAACATCGTTGCAGACCAGATACACCCCTTCGTGCAATGGTATTCCTGATGGCAGTGGCTCTTTCAGCAGGATAATGCGCCCTGCCACCCTGCACACATTGTTTGGGAATGGTTTGAGGAACATGACGAAGTGTTCACGGTGTTGCCCTGGCCTCCAAATTCTCCAGATCTGAATCTGATTGAGCATCTGTGGGATGTGCTGGACCGACAAGTCTGATCCACGGCGGCTCCACCTCACAACTTATAGGACTTGAAGGATCTGCTGCTAATGTTTTGGTGCAAGATACCACAGTACACCTTCATGGGTCTTGTAGAGTCCATGCCGTGGCGGATCAGCGCTGTTTTGGTGGCATACGGAGGACCGGCACACGGAGGACAGCATATTAGGCAGGTGGTCATAATGTTTTGGCTCATCAGTATACGTATATATATGTATATGTATATATATATATATATATATATGTTCGTATATGTATATGTACATGTATATCGTCACCGAAAGACCCCTAAATGAATGTCTTTATATATAGTGAATGTCTTTATATACACATGCTTATATATGTATATATACATCCATATTCATGTATATATGTATATAAAATAAAAACAATATATATATATATATATGCTGGCTTATGATGCACCTCAAATAATGATTGGTGAGGGAAGATCGTATTTGGCACCCACAAGTTGCATCTACTACATGGACACATTGTGTTTCACCCACCATCATTCATAACCAGGAAGCATCACCCTTGTTTTTAAGCAGTTGGGAGATGCCCAAATGGTATTGTTGATTCTGGCCTCACCAATCATAGTGAGAGGTGCACCATTAGCCCGCAAATAAGCCAAAAGGCTTCAATGTCACAAAGTGGATGAAACAGCAATGTGTTTCCCTGCCAAGCCCCGAGAAGGGTGAAACCGGTTGGAAGCTTCGCTTATCATCAGCGTGGTGACAGCTTTTGACTTTAAAACATACACTTGCTTTTTTGCAATATTCCTGGTGAAATGGACTCTTCATGATGATTTCTGATAAATAATGGCAATATCTAAATACATAACACTATTTAAGCATTATTTTTTTTGAAATAAAAATTTTCAAATCATTTTATCACGTTTGTAGTATAGCTGAAACAATGCAGGATATTGTTTCATCTCCAGAATATGCACACGATAATTTTCACCCCTAAGCTCAAAAAAAGGAATTTGTGTACATTCCTTAAATAAAATATAACAATAAATGTCTGCATCCGTTATATTTATGGGTTATACTTAAAAATCCAACCCCTTCACTGTTATGGTACCAAGAACCACATGCCACATTGGCTATTGCTACCTGATACTGATGAGCAGGATGTGCCTGCCACACATCATCCCATCAGTGATCGACAAACAGATCTGAAGAGGTAGATGTGAAATGACAATTAAAGGAAGGATAAACCTTTGGCTATGCGCAGACTATAAAAAGCCGCTCACTATAGCCCATTGACAGAGTCGGCCATGCTGTGAGGGGAAGGGCATCCTCTGAGATCAAGAGTTTCTGCCAACTTTGCTGTCAACTGCTCTGTTCCTTTGGTGAATTAATTTAAACTTTAGAGAGCACCCAAAATTTGCTTAACTGGAGTATGCACTTACAACTCATTTTAATCGGACCATGAAACCAAAAGTCAGCGTGAATACATTGCACCCAAAGTTTGGTTCCCACACATTTTTAATGCCTTGACCAACCAAATGTTCGACCCAAAATTTGGTTCAATCTAAACATGAATACAGAATATGCTTTCACTGAACTTTGAGTATTAATGATGTGTATGTACTCGTATAAATAAAACACATACACACTGGAAACCCTGTAAGACAAAACTTTACATTTACAATTTGGTTCAAATCGACAAAGCACCCAAAACTCAGCTAAACTAGAATATACAACTCAGTTCGTGCAGCACATTCACCCAGAACTTGGTTCGACCACAGGATGTATTCAAAACTCAGTTCAACCAGGGCGAGCAGTCACAATTGAGTTCAACCAGAGTGCGCACCCTTTCCCATGTGGGTGTTAATGCTCATGTAACGCGCTGTGCCAGTAATGCTCTTGTCTTCACGAAATGGAATGTGCTCTTGCGTGCCGGGGTTGATATAGTGCTTGGCCAGGCCAAAGTCCACCATATAAATGATGTGCTCCTTGCCAGTGCCCTCTGCCCCGATGAGAAAGTTTTCAGGCTTGACGTCTCGGTAGATAAGATTCCGAGAGTGCACAAACTCAAGGCGATTGAGCTAGAAAACACAGAAAATGAGTGAACATTAATATGCCGTTTGATGCAATTCTTTCTCAGGAAAATGCAAAACCTGCATTAGGTGACAAATAAATGTGTCGGTAATAAATAGGTGGCCTCTTACATGAAAGGAAATTAACTGTTAAAGTTAATATAATCTGCAGAACAAATTTGAAATTCATGTCATCTTTCCCTTCTGTCCAATGTAAATTCACCTTTGGGACCATTTATTTATTATAGGAGGGGCTCTTGTTTTGGGGGGGGGGGGGTGGTGGGGGAAGTATCAAAAATTCTGCTCAGTTTGTGAATATAATAAATAGATGATCCCTTTATTTTTAATTCAAACTATGTGAATGTGAAATGAGTAAATCTTATACCAATTCAACGCTCAGCTATAACAAATTTTGAGTTTCTATTTCATTTTTGTTATTCAGTATTAACATCTAAGTGTGTAATACAGTTACTGCATTATCATTTTTTGCAATGCATCATAAGTAAGCCAATTCCTGAAGGAGGTTATTGGAACAGTCTTATTATGAGTGTGTGTGTGTAAGTCTTCATGCAGATCAGCTTTATTATAGCATCTGCGGTCACAGCACATTGTGTTTCAAGATAACATTTGGAAATCACCATAACATAAAATGAAAGCACTTTTATTCTTTTTTTAAAAATAAAGAGTCAAGGCTCATGGAAGAGGTGGAACACTGAACAAAACAGAACAAAAAGAACAGGATAGAGAAAGGGAGGAGGGGACACCAACAGCAGGGTTGTAGGATAAACTAGAGGGAGGTGTGGACAAAAATGAGTGGAGAGAGGAATGAGGTGTGGGGTGGGATGCATGAGATAGACAAGATGGATACAGAAGCAAACGCTCAGGAAGGAAAAACTTGAAATTTGGAAGGAGGAGGGGGGATTTTGGGAGCGTTTAACAAGGGTAAGAAAAGATCATGGTTTTGGATTGGGAACTATCTGAGATGGTGGTGAACAGCTTCCTTGAAGACATGGAGAGAAGAATGAGATTGAAGAGGATGTGGAGGTTGAGTCCACAGGTAGGAAAAAAAAAAGAGGAACGAATGAGTGGAGGTGGACAGTGATCCTGGATTTAGGTCGTTTTACCAGAAGGAGGCAGATGGTGGATTACTTGTGTCTTGCAGAAACCAAGGGGGACACAGCACAGAAAAAAGCAGAGGGTGCAAGACCAGAAAGGAGGTGGTAAAAGACAGAGAGGCCACCGACCTGTCTGTGATGGTGAAGTGGTGTGCCCATAGACTCAGCTTCATCGCGAAATATTCCAACAATCTTGAAGGCCTTGGTTTCCACGGCGTCAAGCTGAGCAAGATGTGTTGCAATGGAGCTCAGAGGGGAGAGCAGTCTCCATCAAGCTGTGGATGAAAGCCTTGTAGGTGGATATGAGTTCAGGTGTGCCAAGGAAGGCCTTTATACAATGGAGAATGCCCAGTCAGCAGCTGCTTTTGGAGGCCATCTTTGAAATGTGGCTTGCTCAAGCAAAATAATGCTGAGAGTGAGACCCAGGAGTTTGAAAGACTGAACTTCCTCAAGAGGATTATTAAGAAAATCGATGGGGGGAGAGGTGCCAGATGATCCTTTCGGATCGAGATAGTGAGAGTGTGAGATTTGAAATCAGGATTGAAAGACATATTCCAAGTCTTTGACCAGCTTGTGAATTTTTTTTCAAGGTCTGAAGAGAAGGAAGAGGCTGCAGCCTGCCTCTTTCAAGGATGAGGGATGTTATGGCAGAGGGTGGAGTCACCACTAAATAGATAAAGAAGATTTTCCAGAGATTCAGAGATATCATTGATGATGATCAGGAATAGGATTGGGCCCAGAACACTACCTTAGGGGTACTCCAATCTTGACAGGGAGAGAAGATGAAAGGATTCCACTGAGTGCCACATATTGGCTACTATAGTAGAGGACGTCAGTTAGCAATGTGTGGAGTTGGTCTTGGATGCCAAAGGCAGACAGTTTGGAGAGCAAAGAAGGATACCATTTTGTATCAAAAGCACGAGATATGTCCAGAGAGACGGCCCTGATCTTACTTCTGACATTCAGGGCTTCCATCCATTGTTGGGAGAGTAGAAGCAGAATTTCCAAGGTAGAGTGACCTCATCTGAATCCGAATTGGTGATCTGAGATGAGCCCATTGGAAAAAAGAAAAGATTTCGTATCAACTGCGTTGATGGATTCCATAACCTTGCTGATGATTGGAAGTAAGCTGATAGGTCTGCAGTTAAGGGGATTCGTTTTTGCACCTTTTAATGTAATGCAGTGATGTTGGCTGATTTCCAAGCAGTTAGAAGATTACCTAGCGCAATTGACAGGGTGAAAAGAGCTGAGAGAGAATGTCCAAGAGCATGAGAGTAGGTTTTTAGTACATGTGAGCAGATGCTGTCCGGTCCAGTTGCAGAATCTTCTCCACGTTCTCAGGTGCAAAAGACACAGAATCTAGGAGCAGTTGGTGTGACTGGGAAGGATGGTTACAGAGAGTGAGGGGTTGGGGACACAATATTTGGAAGCAAACACAGAATTGAGGCATTCAGCCTTCTCACGAATTCAGTCGACTGTGATGCCATTTGAAGAGTGGGAAGGGATCATCTGTTGACATATATATATA
>CM068956.1:117339051-117356276 GCA_035128595.1 Eptatretus atami
TATATATATATTCGAAACATGTGGAGTGTGACGAGCACTCTCCCAACCTCAATTGGACATAATCCTACACCAAAGCGTCACCTCCAATCTGGAGGCCTTAGGGTGAAAAGAGGGCCCGGTGACTCTGTCAAACAGAAAAAGATTACATGGTCAACATCAAACGTAGCCACCTATCTGGATTTCGGCTTGCTTACCCTCATCAGGACGGTATACCGATAAATATTTAACCAATGACGCCACATTCACCGCTAAAGCATCAGATGCACCTCCTCACTGTTATGGTGAGCATCGTACGGATTATGTCTTACGGTAAACGCATAATCCGCAAAGAACAACCATCTGTCTGCCACCCAGACGATTGTTCCCGCTAATGCAAACAATTCGACCAGAAGGCATGTGATGCTATCGGCAGGAAAATCAAAACATGTGGAGTGTGACGAGCATTCCCCCTTTCTCCATTGGACATAGTCCTACACACATCGACGAGGGCCTGAGGAGGAAGAATCTGAAGCAGAGGAGGGTGAGTTCCACATTTAACTCGCATATCTGAGTTGCCAGAGAGGACTCTCCTACTGGGTCCGGGCATCTCAGAGATGCGGCTGAGTGACCCCATCGCCACTGCCAATCTTCCCCATCCATTTTCCTCTGAATTCTACTGTATATTTGTGTGAGGTGAGGGAGAGAAGGAAAGACTGCTTTCCTTCTCCATTCTTTAACTTTTATTTTCAAGTCCTTATTTTATTCTTCGTTTCTGAGTGAATGAGGCTCTTTTGTTTAAGTGAAATTGAAGAAGAATATGTGTTATGGTTAAATCTGCTCTTATGTGCCTTTTTGCTTTCTTGCTTATAAACACACAATACATAGAATTTGAAAGAACAAAAACTGAAACACTATATTGTTTGCATAGTCCCTGATGAAGGCTACTCTATGGCAGAAACATTCATTTTAGCCTTTGTCTTATCTGGAAAGCTGAAAAGCAATTCTCTGGCATATTATGAGTTCTCCTTGTGAGATATGTACGTGTGTATATATTATATATATATATTATATATATATTATATATATATATATATATATATATATATTATACACAAATGCAGTATCTATATGTAGTATGTATGATATATATATATACTGTATATATATATATATATATATATTTATATACATATTATAATCTATCTAATATATATATATATTAATAATAAAATAATTTTTTATTTTAAATAATAATTGAATAAATATATAATAAATATATTAAAAATATTAAAAATTATAAAATTATATTTAAATTTTATATATTAAATATTTTATTTAAAAATATATACACGTACATATCTCACAAGGAGAACTCAATAATATGCAGAGAATGCTTTCAGCTTTCCAGATAGACAAAGGCTGAAATGAATGTTTCTGCCACAGAGTAGCCCTCATCAGGGACGATGCAAACAATATAGTGTTTCAGTTTTTGTTCTTTCAAGTTAATGGGATATAAATTGACGATTTTTCAGTTGAAAATTGATGCTTGTCAAAGTTTGACCTTGAATTGACCTTTGACCTTTTGATCTCAAAAAATAGTTGGTTTCCAAATTCAGTAATGCACTACGCAATTTCTGTTTAATTTTCAAATCAATCGGATGAAAAATAAAGAGGCTATTGTCATCCTAATCCATTGAAGAGACGATTATAATCAGTCTGTGTGTCAGTGAGTGTGTGTCCACATACAGATGTACTTTAATATATTGTTCATTCTCAGATCTATTGTCATTTACATACCCTGGTAAGGTTTTGCATTGTTAAAGGATCAGTTGTTTTTTGTTTTTGTGTTTTTGACACGAATCAATATAGATTTTCTGAACGACATTAAATATTTTCGAATACTGGATAATGTTGGTGTGAATGACAAAATAAGTGGTTGTAGGTACATGATTCCATTTATATCGAGAGTGATAAGTGTTTATCCTCCTGGAGGAAGATAACTTACTAATGCATATAAATCAGCATGCTGTATGATATGAAGGGAGCATTCTCCTGAGAAATATTCCACCAGATTTTAGAGGAGAGAGACAAGTTTGAAAGTTCAATCTTGAGTTGGGACAGATGTTTTCTAGCACTCATGAGAGTGGACACATGCTTGGAGAGGGCTTTGTGAAATGAGCTGAGATTGCCTTTGGTCGGGTTTGCTTTCCAGTTTTCCAATTGATAACGCAAAGGATAGACCAAAATGTGAAGTGGTGAACTCAATAGCTACCAAAAGGGGATCTCAAAAATAGTTGTTTTCCAAATACAGTGATGGACTATGCACATTCTGTTAAACTTTCAAGCTAATCGGATATAAATTGACGATTTTTCAGTTGAAAATGGATGCTTTTAGAAGTTTGACCTTGAAAGGTCAAAAATAGTTGGTTTCTCAATTCAGTAATGCACTATGCAATTGCTGTTTCATTTTCAAGTCAATCAGATGAAAAATGACGATTTTCGAAATTTGACCTCAAGATGACCTTTGACCTCAAAATCAATAGGCTTCTCAGTTGAGATTACCTCTATAACTTGGTGAAGTTTCGTGAAGATCGGTTTTAAATTGTGACCTGTAGACGATTGACAAACAGACAAATGAAATTGCTCGTTGAGCAAGGAATTTCTGGAATAACTTTGTCATATCTCCATGATCTCTGAAAACACAAAAACCTGGAGTTTGATCTTTCAAGGTCACCAGATTTGCCTTGACCTTGTGACTTCAAATAGTGACAAGCTATCTGCGGGTAACCCTTGGATGAACCAATAACAAGAATTTACAACACTTTAATTTTACCCCTTATGACTAAGGATGTTTTTTTAAATACAATTTTTTTATTTGAAATCTTGTGCTTGCTTAGGCAAAGCAACCGCGGACAACGCGCCCCGAGCCTCCATCGCACAAACAGCTTTTAAAACATGTAGAAAGCAAAAAAAAAATTCAGTATTTTTCTTCAATTGGCCGCCATAGGCGGTCATAGGAATGGACAATCCAAATCTAATGGCATATCTTGGGACAGACACTAACCCCCCAACCAAAGTTCGTCGAATCCTCGAGGAGTTTTTCCGTAATGACTGTTCACGCAAAAACAAACAAACAACAAACAGAAAGGGGTGAAAACGATAACCTCATCCATCTTCGATGCGGAGGTTAACGCAGATCCGTACAGAAAACTCAGCTATGATTTTCGGAAGAAGGAGCAGTGCCAAATTTACCACATGTGGAGAACCCCGAACCAGAAGTCATCCATCCAAATATGTTCTCCCCAAGTCTTTAATAATAAGCAACGACAATCTCATACTGTTTCCTGTCCCTGATAATCTGTTAATCATCTCACAACTGCATCAATCTACCCTACCCCCTTCTCCTTTGGAAAGACCCTTACAACAACTTCTTTGTTCTGCTTGTCTTATAGTCAACCATGTCTGCAAGTAAGTGACCACTATAACATTTGCCATTGATGCTCTAGACCGTTGGGTAAAGAAATGACCTTGAGCCTGCACTGGAAAAATCGCTGCTTCTCAGTCCTCTCAAAGGAAGTGAAGAGACGTGAATGGTTCCATGCTGTTTCTTCATGCAGACTCAGCTCGCTCTTGAAAAGTGCTCTGTAATAAAGAACGCGTCTTGTCCTGCTTTGATAAATTCTTCTCTCGAAGTCTTTCAAAGAGAGGAACCCTTGCTTGCCAAGGTCGTCTGGCTCACCACGTCTGCTCCTTGCTGTTCTTTCCATGAATTTTTCTGAAAGACTACTTTGTCTCCTGACTTCAGAGTTATAATCGTTTCATGTTTAATCTATTATCTGCAAGAGAACAATGTTGTCTGTGAAATCAGATCATTTTGGCCACAGTCTTCATGTATGGTGCCAGAGGCTCAGACCATATGAGCGCTTCAAAGTGTCACACTCTTTGGCCCACATCTCAAGTCCTGTGTGTGAGGCAAATTTCGACATAGGTGCGATGAGTTTAAAAAAACAGTTTAGCGGGAATGAGGTCAGGCACCAAAGCTTGCACAACGGAGGCTGTTACCCAATCATACACTCAACGCTAGAATCTGAACGCACTCGTGATTCATTGGTCAACTTGCTCAATGCCTGTGGAACGACTTGAATCCTGAGGTAGGAATCAACTTGAGGAAAAACCCCATTAAATAATTGTAAACTTTCTGGAATCTTGATTCAAAAAACAAAATAGTGATTCTAAATACGAGTGATTTTATGTGTTGCAATATACAAGTGGCTTTGTTTTTCCCATAATTGATGTGCAACATAAACAGCTGTTATATTAACTAGTCAATCTTTCAAGCAAAATGGACGCCTTGAATCAACAGGAGTTGAATTCAATGGCTACGCAAAATATTTGCACATTTTAAAAAGTTTACTTCCAAAGTATCAATCGATGCTTGGAAAATCCACTTTTAACCAATTTAACATTACATATTATGGTACTGGTTTCATTGATCACCTCTGGTTTGCATCCTCATCCCGAAAGACAAGTCGAAAGCTTTCCACCTGTCTGCACAACTTTATAGATCGTAAGCTGTCTAATACCTTGCAATACGTCTTTCAAAGAGAAATTTCCATCTCCCACTCTCTGAAGACCATCTGAGGAAACCCTCCGTCTACTTCCTTTCACAAAACTCTCAAAAAAGTTAAAGTCCCTCAAACTTTGGGGGACTCACCACACCACAGAGACTCTCTTGGCAAACAATACTGGAGTAGCCTCAAAGAAGCTGACTAGTATCTCCTTGCCAAAGCTTTCTTTGGCAAATTTGAACTTTCGAATAAAGAAATTCTAAAATCCTTCAATCGACAGCCGTCAATGACAGCACTTTCCTTTAGTCTGATTAGCTCCTGACACCTTCACAATCATGATAGCTGGAGACAAACCTCAAAAACATTTGCGAAGATGAAATTTGGAATGTCTTCGCAATGAAGCAAAAGTCTTTGGGTCCGTTGCCCCCCACCCACAGACAAGATGGGGTGCCTTCCTTCTAACCTAGCTCTCTCAGGAGTCTTGAAACGTGTGCCCTGTTCCACTAGAGTTACCCAAGGGGACATCATTCAGCCATAACCCACTTTTCCTAGAGAACCAAAAAATTCCAGGCTCACTGGTCCACCGTCCTACAATACATGCTCCTATCTGTACCATCTATGAAATCAACTCCCAGCTGTTTCAATCTTCTCCTCGCAGTGAATTCAAAGAACAGCGGGTTCATTCCTCCTCAAGTCGATCTCAATTTTGGTCTACCACTCATAACTAAACTACCCAGCAGCTTATTATTTCTCCCTCTTGTTTGTAATTGTCACTGTTCAAAAAATTTCCCTTCCGTTTATTCAGCCTCTTACTTGATCTAGCTTGAAACTTGTATCCCTGGGTCACGCCATGTATATTCTCTCTCCGCTCTCCTCCCTTCCTAATGCTAATTATTCCCCCTCGCCCATATCTCTTCCATGTGTCCCTTGACCCTACTGGTTAATGATTTTCCCTACTTCCAGCGTTAAAGGCGTTATTTCTGCGTTGAGCACTTCAATAACCAGACTTTGTTTACAAAAGAAGGCAGAGCAGAAACTTAATACACAAGCATATTCCAGTGATCTCAATGATAAGCAAATGGGAACTGGCTCAACCGCGTTCTTGAGAAATGCGTAGTATATATCCACATTTTCACGAGTGGAGAGATTGAGCGTCTGTTCCTCGTGTTGTAGTGCGTTCAAAAGTCAAAAAGGAAACAACTTCCAGACGCCTGCAGAAGAATAGTGGGGAGGCACAATCAATGTATGTCAATTTTTTTGCATTTAAAAAAGCAACCAATGCATTTCAAACTTAGATATAAACGGCCGGCGCAGCGTCAAACTCTTTTTGAAGATTAAGCCAAGGGTTGCAACGACAATGTAACATATGTCAAGATACTGTTAGCAGAATGTGGCTTGGGGACAAAAGGCCAAGTTTAGATAGTATTTATTCGGTCATGGTTAACATAAGTGTATGTAATTAATGTATTGAATGCACATGGAAGTCCTTGAACGGCAATGCAATGTGTTTCTGATGGTGCTTTCTGTGCACAGAGCTTCGTGGAAAGGATCGAAACCCTCTCTCAATCTCGTGCCCTGGTCGCTCCCTTCTGCTGAGTGTAGCGAAGTGGCCCCGAGCAAACGAGCGCACGGCCCATACTGTGGTGAAAAACCATGTGCAAGCATAAGAACACACGTGCGAGAGATAAGTTATTACTAATCTCTCTTCTATTGTTCGTCATTCCCCGATGAGTGTGAATATTTATCCTGTTTAAGTTCTGACAATGGTAACCTCGTGGCAGTTTAGTTAATTTGTTAACAGTTCATTCACCTCTGGCAAGTCATTTCTCTTCTCTCCCCCCGCCGTCTCTTCCATATTATTGTGTCAAATAAACGATTTTATGGTGGGTCATTGGGTAGAGTGAGCCCTCATAGTCACGAAACAGTTTGCATATAAATCCGTAGATGGTGAAGTTTAGAGATAGCTCATTTAAAGTGCCGATAGTGAAACGAAAACGCCCTCCGAGGTCACCAGCCAACTCAGGGGCAACTAGCTGCGTTGCGTGCTCTGTTAACGTGCCAACGTGTGCCAAATTATCTGGGACAGACAGGATGATTCCTCTGCACACGCACGTTGGCAGCAGATGATCGGTGTTGAAAAACCCACAACCATATACATAGTTTTCTTGACGATCTGACAAACAGTACTTTGTAATAATGATGCAGGATGGTATATTTTTAAGACAAATCTAGAAATGACTAAAAATGTGTTGTGAGTTGATTAACGAAACAGGCAATACGTGATGAGCGTATAAAGATTCACAGAGACGTGAGATATGTCAAAGCCGATCCTGATCTTGTCACAAAAACACTGTTGGTGAAAGGAGGGAAGAGGGAGGAAAGGAGATTAATAATGTCAATAAGTTATGAACTGCAAAAGTTATATATCAAGAACATCTTTCAGCAACTTAACATGCATTTTTCCGCAAGCATAGAAAACAAAACATCTCAAACCAACACACAAAAATACATTCCTAAACACATGGCCAAAAACAATAGCAAAAACACATTTTTCTCATATTTTTTGCATGATTGAGGGGATTTCAAACGCCAAGACACTTGCCCGTTGCAGATCATCATCGAGGCCCATAGATATTGCAAGCACGGCGACAGCAGTCTTGGATATCGTCAAAAGCTCTTCAAGACATTGCAGCTCTGATAGTGGTGGAACGTTGTGCACGAACTGCCTAGGAGCACTGCAGGGTATAACATCAATGACACAAAAAGCAATTGTCGTTGGAGTCCGAGACCAGGTCGTAAAACACAGAAAAACAAATACCCCCAAGAGGGTATCCGGTCACGCTGCCAGAGGTCGAAAGTAGTAACTCTGGTCAGACTGCAAATAGGGAGTTCATAAAGTACGGTATCGAGCACTACTATTCCGGGTTGAATAACCCCACCCCCTCTGGTATGCGGCTATGACCAACCCACCTCCATACAGCGCTAATCGCTGCTAAGCAGCATCTTAGAAACCGTTTTGTAAGCAACAACAGTCCTAGGGTGTATTTTACTTTTCTTTAATTCACAGCACGTCATTATAAAATAAAAGTACAAAATTGACATCAAACAATTTAATTGGTAATAAAGAAAGTAGTTGTGCAGATAAACTTGTGTTCCATGTTTTACGTTAATTGACAAAAGCTTCGAAATGAATGTATTTTGTCTCGGAGAGTTCCCGGTTTTAATCTTTTTAAATACTTTTTTTTTTTTGTATGTACGTACCTTCATGAACGGTAGTATCTCCTAATCACTAAAGACATTTGATCTTATTTGAAATGAGGGAGGAGATACGATTTGAAATCGGCGGATTTCGCAACTTGACAGCCTCAGACGTTGACCTTCGACCTTTGGGACGACTGAAAAGTTATATCGTTGGCATGTCTATCGACTCTATCCATTCACTAATGGGTTAATTGTCTCCACTTCGGTTTGATTGTGGAATCGGACTCGGACGGACGGACAGACTTCGAGACGGGGTTTGTCATCTCTATGAGATGATAGAGATGAACCTATACAAGCTTAAAGAGGGAAGATCCTCGTCCTCGTTAATGATGACACAAAAACGAATATGACGTCATTGTGATCCGCTCAGGTTTGCGATAAATTAATCTGCTATATGCGTCTGCTTGATTCGCGCGCAGGACAAATTCAAACAGCTTGCTAGTTTAGAGATATGGTATAGGGCATTTCCATTAGCGGCGATTTATGACGTCAAAACTTTTTTTTTCTTCGAAGAATTTCCACAATCAGAGATGTCTGCCTGCGCGGGGTTTCTGCATATACATGGCAAGTTTTCACGAATATCCGAGAATCGTGGGTGTAAACAAAAAAATTCAAAAAATAGGAATGACTCATAAAAATTGATATGACGTATAGTGAGTGATCATATTGCGGTAAAATGCTCTCTGTTAATGCTCTGTTCGATGCGCAAACAGAATTCAAAAACGGTTGTATTTCACAGAGATGAATTTTTTTAGGCGATTTTCCATTAGCGAGAATATATTTGACGTCACATTTTTTTTTCTAGGAGGATTTTCAAATGGCGAGATGGTTATGTCTGCGCAGGGTATTTCATATATTATGCTTAGTTTCATGGAATGTTTCGTGACAACTGTAAGGTGTAACAAAAACGTCCACAGGAGAAAGATGAGGAACAAACAACGTGAGTAAGACTGAGAGATCTCACGAGGACTATAATAATAGTTGAAATAAATAACGGAAGAAAGCACCAACTCATTTAGAATTATCTTCCAAGACAGCTTGGTTGTGAAACGGTTATACAGCACATCCCAATATAATAATGAATAATATATATTAATAATAACAATATACAATAGAAGAAGATTGGCGGTTGTGCGTTTATAACTGCGAGCAGTTAATGGCCGGGTAAGCGACACGCAGGCTTAAATTCAACCGCCTCAATAGACACCTACCCACACCGTCCTCGTATCAATCAAATTCAGAATGGGTTGCTCGATTACATGTAAAGTTTGCGTGTGATGTGAAAAGTCTTTTATTGTTGTCGCCAATGTAGCTGCGAGAGTGGTATTGATGATGTTAGATTTCTCAGCTCAATATGCCCTATGAGTCGATCATGCATTAAAAAAAAAAAAAAATTCTCTGAAAACCGACTTAACCTTAGTCGAGACTGCAATATGATCCACTCCATTGCTGCATTTTTTTTACGTTAACTACCAAATACACCGTCAACTTTGTCTGACGGGAATACTAAGGAGGGGGAGAAAAGAGGGGGGAGAGGAGGGGTTGGGAAGAGAGAGGTGGGGAGAGGTGATGGAGGGAAAAGAGAAAGGAGGGAGGCGGAGAAGAGAAAGGTAAGGAGGGGTACCGAGGAGCGGAGGAGAAAGAGAACAGAGCGGAAGGGAGAGAAGGTAACCTGTCACGACTGTTCGGACGTTAGAGATTCCATTGAACGGTCTCATCAAAATGGTACCCTGGATAAGATAAGAGTGAACGATGTGAACACAAGCATAAATGTCGTCAACATCCATTTTACTAGGTCATGCCTATATGAATAGCTGCCCAGAGACAAACAAACATAGCCCGGAGACAAACAACATAGTCCGGAGAACAAACAGCCCGGATACAACACAGCCGGAGAACAACACAGCCGGAACCAACACAGCCGGAACCAAACAGACGGAGATCCAACAAGCCCGAGACCAACATCAGCGGAACCAAAAGCCGGATGAAAACAAGCCGAGACAACACAGCCCGAGACCAACACAGCCGGAACCAACAAGCCGGAAGACACACAGCCGGAACAACAAGCCCGGAACCAACGAACAGTCCGAACAACACATGCCGGAGACCACCATCTGAGACAAGAACCGCTGACACTCGCATAATACCGGCCCGAGACAAACTCCGACAGGTCAGAGACAAAACACCTCCGACGAGGTCAAAACAAACACCTACCAGACGGTCCAGAACAACAGCCCCAGATCCCAGACACAATCGGACAATGTCGAACATAACTTCAAATCTTCATCTGAAACTATCGACTTGCAGTGTCGGTAGATCTTCATCCTAATAAAGCACACTTATAGGACGGAAGGAGGAGGAAACCGTCGAATCTCTTCAGAAGAAGAAGAGATATTGGCGGTGCTGACCTGTATTATGAAGGGGGCAGAGCGAGAGACAAGGAAGGAGAGGGAGAGGGAGGAGGAGAGAGTTAGCAGAGAGAAAAATTATGCTTAGAAGAAAAAAAACAACACAACACACACAGCACACCACACACACACACGACACACACAACGTGTGGACATGGAAAAAAAAAATTGGCTCTCTTATTGGAGAAACGGCGTTAATATGGGAAGGCTAGGAATCCGTTACAAATTCATTTGCTTGAAAAATCACAAAAGAGGACCCATATACCTTTGAAGACTGCACTCGAATGATATAAATACAGTGCTAGAAGTACGAGGACAAGGAAAACCGTAATCGTGTGCGTCGTGGGAGGTAAAAAATCAAACTCAGAATGTAAATTGCCACACGCGCTCACGGAATAACCAGGATGCAGGATGCACACACACCCTGGAGAGGTCCGAACATTACTTTAAATTAACCCGATGTACTCTCCCATATAGCACTGCTGACGTACATCCGAGCGGAACACAAATGTACGTCGCCACTGTAGGGCTCGCAAGGAGCTAAGCACTCAAGCAGACTCCAATGAATGTTGGCAAGCGAAGTAGCCATGTCCGAATGCCACAGACTGACTGTACGAATTAGACAAATGCAACACAAATAAACCATGAATGCTGGCCGTCTCCGGTGTTCTAAATTAACATTGAAATATACCCAGCGATTTTAGCTATGAATGACAACCCGCTAATAGAAGCCGAGGAAGATGGAACAAAATAAACTTGATCATCTCGAAAATGTAGCACCTTTTCCAAGCTAGGCATGGTGACGGCAAAAAACATGGCAGCTCAGACCATGAAGGTAACCAGATTACCGCCTTAAGACCAGAGAGCGAGGTGGCCGAGGATGCCAGCTGATAAAGTATGAAAATAAGGTTATATTCTGAAAAGGTGTGTTTAATTAACCTAAAACAATTTCACTCACACTTCCTGGAAGGTTGCTTAATATATAGCCAAAGTTCAGGCTGCAGGTTCATGTTGGGAGTTATGAGAGAGACAATCACTCCACGCACGCACTCACACACACAGCTTTATTATATAGATGACTTCAGAATGGTTTTTGAGAGGTATTAAACAAATTATTTTCTGAAACAATAATCTATCGATGCGAACTTGCAGTTAAGATCCACAACCCTTTCTGTAATATTGTTTTTAACATGAATATTCATCAGCACATGTGTGCACCACAATTACTTTAGGAGAAAAAAAAATTAAATCTCTTCGACAGCCACGAAACTTTGATAGCGAAGCTTTGCAGTTATGATCCACTATTATTCCTGCATCGGACATACTCTGCACAGAGCATTGGTGCTGCCCGAGGGCAGTCTCTGGCTATTGGGCACAATACTGATGGTTCGCCACTCAAAAGCTGGAATACTGAATGGCTCAATCATGCCAGAAAGCGACTCATTTTGGCGCCCCTCAGAAGGATGAACCGATCAACCCCACTGGTTATTAATTGCAACAGAAGCAGGATTTGAACAGGCCTAGACCAACCTGCCACTTAACCATGAACAACACTAGGTAATATCACGATCAGATAATATATATATTTATATATAATAATATAAATATATATATAATATTTGTTTACATCATATCGATTGTTAACGCATTTAGTAGAATTTTTTAAAGGACAGTTTTCAAACAAGGCTACCGGAAACAGTGGTGACCTATGACATCATTTATTTTCATACAAAATCAGCAATGGTGTTAGATGAAATGTGTAAAAGTGTCACATTGATAGGTAATGGTTCCCGAGAAATATATTTAATAACTCCTTCAATCAAGATGATCGCCAACACATTATCGAGACTATTTTAGTGAACAAATTCAATCACGCATGCCGTGATACATCTGAAATTATGTCAATTCATTGACAGTTTGAAAAAATGTTTTAAAGGTTTTTAGAGGGTATCGAATATGCGACAGACATGTGACTGATGATCTTTGTATAAATTATGTTTAACATGGTTTTATCATTTGTTAGTTTCACTTGACTCGGAAGCGGGCCAGAGAAGAAAGAACAATATATATATATTAGGGCTGAACCATATGGATACACACAATTAATTTTCCATACAATCACATAGATACTGGTGAAGGTTAGATCTGCCGGTCTCGCGGACGCTGCTCTAAGAGAGCTCCGCGTTGTTGCTTCTTCTCTTGTTTTCTTCTTCTGATGAAGAAAACTTAAGGACGCGCTCTTTTATATACAGAATCCGATCTCCTTAAATATAAACACTTGTACACATCTCCATGATTGAGTGGTGCCTTTGAGAAGCGTACTATCATGAATTTTAAAATATATCGGAGACATTGCTTTAAAGTTCGAAAAGTTCAGTTATATTTAAAGATTACCATTTATGTGTGTAATTGTAAATACACGATTATTCTGCGTCATGAACAGGAGCCTCCATGAGGTCGCGCTATGCTCCATCTAAGGCATGACGAAATACTCGGAAGTTGTTGTTGTTATGCCTTTAGCACAGCCTTGGACACGATTTGTCCTAGTACATAAGGATTTTCAATTAACATTTATGGCTGTCTACCACTCTCACTATGACAGTCATATCCGTTAAATTTTATTTCCCATTGCGAATAGTTTTGGACATTGCTAATAGTCTGGACAGAACTGAATTTACCCTAGGTTGTTTTGGAGTACATACACAATTTATTGCGAATTCTTGGTAACATAGAAAAAGACTCAAATCCGAGTGATGCCACTTGTCACCTTGAGCAATTTTTTTTAGGAGAAATTCAAAAGTGCGCCATCAAACCGTTTTTTTGGCCGTAAATCGGCCAAAATCGAGATATGAACCCGTATTTAGTGCAAACCCTTATGTTTTGGGGTCCCAATGGGAAACATGAGTGTTTAAATAAACAATACAATTCAAATAATAGTCTATATTGCATTTTTCTATTAGATACAATTTTGATGAACAATTCGACCGACTAAATTTCACGTAACTATGCCCCAAAATCTATATGAAACTGATTTAGTGTAAACAGTATATGTATGTATTTGCAACAGTATATGTGTATTGTATATTTATTTCCAAATACAGTTGAAGTAAACAATATTAGGTAACACAAAACTATAATAATTATAATTAACACATAACAAATAAACGTAATAAAGCAAGGTTTAACAAAATTTTACAACAAAATTCCATCAAAAAGGGGCTGTACATGCTATCAACCTATGAATACACGATTTGGTTGCGATAACTTCTTTCATCTGCTTCACTCAATCTTCTTTCTCAATTCAGACATAGCAGACGCTGCATAAATCAAATTAACTATGTTCCAAGTCACACTTGCTGCCTGAATACAGGAGATTTGTTGGTGTTTGAATTCTATACCATGCAAGCCACAAGAAAATGAAAGTAGAGCTGCGGCAGAGCAACTACATCTATTCGTGCACAGGTCGCACGAGCCTGCGACCCAAGCCTGATCAGGATCTGAGAATACAGGAGCTTGTACAATCCGAGGTCGAAGAGACACAGGGAACACATGCGAACACTTCATGTGATCCTTAGTGCAGACTCGTTGGATCGATCAATGGTGGGTTAGACTAATGCAGCCCGCCATACATTGCGTTGCAGTGCGGCCCTGAGAACGTGTTGGATAAACACTGTTGGTGAGAGTTTTAACTGGTTGCTTGATGCAGCTTCCTTGTTACCATCTTTGGAGACCAGGACATCAAAAATCGAATATCTTGACATGGTTCTGTTCTCGGAGCCATAAGCAAGCATGCAAAGAAGGCATTGCTTCAGATAGTGACAGTTGGTGAATTCTGCATCAAAGATCACCAAGATAATTTAATTGACAGAGATGCTTGGTTTATCAATTGGTGTGCCTTTCGATACCCAACGGTAGGCACTGTGTCACTACAGACCCCACATGTCTGCCAGACACTGGGGACAATGTGCATGCTTCTGCACTGTGCTTGGATGAACAACGATCTGTCACGACTGTGTACCAGCCAATCACAAGGTTGCACAGTCCTTCAGTTGGTAAAAATACAACAGCAATATGATACATCTGTGTCTTGAAATACCCGATACCGGAACTCCTGATGAGGCTAGAAGACCATCTTGTTGTACATAAGATAAATCGGCTTCTTCGTGAGTGGTTCTAGTCAGCCTCTCTACTACTTGTATAGCTGCATTCATATATTGGGGTTAAGGTCATTAATCTGAGCTTTGTGTTGTAGAAAATGCTTCAGATGTCTTTGATTGTACTGCAGAATGATATTTATTAAACGACTTGTGTCTCTGTCACTGCAAAACGATCTTGCAGGGAGTGGCGTCGTTAAGAATTCACTGTGTTGTCGAGCGCATCTTTGCCTGCACGAGCGTCGCGTCTTTCTGAGGCTGTTGTCACTAAATACGGTCAATAGACAAATTACTAATCACATTATTCGCTTATCTCTCAAATAAGAAGCAGATCTGCACATAGTCCTCTACGTTCCTTTCGTGGCCATTGAAATCACCACAGCATAGCACAACCATCACAAGAATGCTCCATCACTGGAAAACATCGTCATGACCCGGTCTACTGAATTCTGCTTTCAAGACTACTTCGATTGTGATTCGCATGTACGTTATCTTCAACATAGAAGCGTACGGGCGAGCTCAAACTCAGAATCTTCAGTTGATGTCCCTTCACTCCTGAAGCCCAACACCTTGAATAAGAGCCCCGGTCAATATACAGTGTTTCGACCTTTTTACGCGTTCAGGAACACTGCCATCGGACTACTTTTGCTGAGCGCGTTGTTGAGACTGTCTGGCATGCTCTCATACTGCTTCCGCTGACTCCATATGCCAACAAAATCAGCGTGAAATGTTGGACTCATTCTCCGTTACAAGTCACCAAGCCCATCGGGTGATTCTCCTGTTGTGGGGAATCATGTGGCCAATCTTTCTCGTAGTTCTTCCTGAATCGGTTCATCATCTCGATTTTGGCGAGTTAGGCCAAAAAAAGTTTTGATGGCGCCATCTTGAATTTGCGCCTAAAAAAAATTGCTCAATGCGGACAAAGAGGCATCACTCATTTGAGTTTAGTATGTCCTATGTTACAGATTGCAATAAAATGTGTGATTACTCAAAACACTTTTGCCAATGGCTGCAGACTAAAGTTAAAATTTTTTTTCCGATCAAACAGTTCAGAGATAAAGCTTTTGCAATTTATCCAAGATGCTGCTACATGTTGACCTATGAAGTTCCAATTAATCTTCTTTTTTTTAATCTCCCCGGTGGGGGGGAAGGGAGTGGAAGTCACTCTACTTCTGAAAATTTCATTCATCGGGACATGATTGCTGAGAAAGAAAAAAGTTAAGTAAATGCAAAGAGCAGAAAAAATGACGAAGAGAACAATAAAAATAAACCAATTCACCCGTAGGGATCCTCACTGCTAATAGTACCCACGTGAACTTCTTAGGACACGAGGTGAACAGAGCTCATGCAACAGACGACTCTTGAGGATATCTGCCTACGAGAGAGATCCGAGAATCTTCTAACAGATAACCAAGAAAAATGGTTGCTCAAACTCCACAAATGACGCAAGAATGTGCCAAGCTGTATATATAAAACACTCATGCAGGTTGTCAATTTGAAGTACTGAACACAGATGGATCTAAACTGAAAATTTGACCTTGGGTCAAACATTATGTTTTGACATTAGGTAACCATGAAGGAAAGCAATCGCTCACCAAAAATTAATCAGCTGAAATGCCAACCATCGAACATATCCCATAGTTGAAACATTCCGATCAAAATTACTCAAAAAATGAGGTATGTCGATTACTCTGATTGCGAAAAAGGCCTTGACTTTGACCTTGACCTTCAAACATTTATGGCCTGAAAGGACCTCTATAGGCCTCTGATATGCGAGTTACAAAAATTCAATGATAACTGTGCTGCCCGCGGATTTATCGTATTACAGATAAAAAAAAAAAAACAATCAAAAAACTTTTTCGTCATGACATCATCAAATGGTCATAGGGCGTCATAACTTGTACCGATCTGATAAGCACTTATCAAGCGCTACATAGAGGACCTCGTATGTACTAAGATTTCACAAATTTGACCTTTGGGGCAAATAGTTTTGACCTTAGCGTAACGGCTGAAGGTCAAGCAATCGCGCACCAAAATTATCGATCGAATGCAGACCCATGAAATATATTCCCATGAGATTGAAGACGATCCAATCAACAATTATCAAAAATAAAGGTTCGTCGAATCCTGATTTGCGACAAAGTGCCTTCGACCTTTGACCTCGACCTTCAAAATTAGTGCCGCTGAAAGGGACCTCTATAGAGGCTCCTGATATCGAATATCAAAAATTTCATGAAATGCTTGCAGAGTGTTGATACGTGATTAAGAAAAAAAAAAAAAAAACCAACAAAAACAAACACATAAGGTAAGGCAATCGCCACCAAAATTAATAGCGACGCCAGACATGAATTAGTCAATTTAAGTTTGAACAGACATCGATCAATAATTAACTCAAATCAGGGTTTTGTCAGTACCCTGATTGCGAAAAAGTGACCTATGACCTTGACTTGACTTCAAAATTTATGGCCTGAAAGACCTCCATAGACCCTGATATGTGAGTTACAAACATTTCCAATGAAAACTTGTCCAAATTTTTTTTTCGTGTACAGAACAAACATCACAAGACAAACAAAAAAAAAAAAAAAAAAAAAAAACATACTAAAGACGAGACACTATCCGCATTGCAAAAACTCTCGTTTGGCAAGATAACAATGACGGCGTAACCACAGCCGTGCTAAGACATGATCAACCGACCCTCTCAATACATTGGCCTTGACTCGAACCTCAAGCAGGATCCCTACCTTCAATGACTACAGGCTTGGATATTCTCTTTTGAATTGCTGGATAGCCTTCTCAAGCCAGGAAATCACTGATGATGTTTCAATAGGACCCAGACAAGCCAGATTGAGCCACCC
>CM068956.1:117416497-117426346 GCA_035128595.1 Eptatretus atami
CCCACTATGGGGATGAACTCCCTCCAAGGCTGCTCGAGGTTTGATTTAAATTAAAATCCCCCGCCTTGCATTTCCAATTTTGGCTGCATGCTCACTATAATCCCATTATTGCTATCAGGCTTTTTGCTCCTCCCTACAGCCACTGCTGGCTTTGAGCTTCCCACTCTCCCAACTCCCCATTGTCATGAGCCACCAGCTATTCATGACTCAATGCTCCAACTTTCACACAACAAAAATTTCAACTTCAATTGGGGCTCATACTGACATTCTCTCACAATGGCCTGACTCGTTCTAAGTTCCCTACTTTCTTTTAATCCCTGCCCTGCATCCGCTTGCACACATCCTATGCGCAGCAAGTCGAAGACCCTGGGCGCCGAGTCAACCTCGACAGGTCCGTCCCGAACACCCCGGGACCCGGCACAACTACCACCGACACCAGCTCGCACTCCTCGACAGACATCGCCTCTCTCACCAGCATAGGCTTGACCTGCTGACCGGTGGTCCAACCTCGCTCCCACATAGGCTCGACCTGCTCACCAGCAGTGTGACCACTCCTCATTTTCATAAATGCCAAGGTGAGCCAATGAAAAAAGCCAAGAATGCACCAAGGTTTCGGAAAAAGCGTGTATTAATAGAAAACTATACGCAAGAAACCTTATGAGAAAACCAAGATGCCAAGGTGAACAACGAATAGCCAAGATCTTGTGAAAAAAGCCAAGGAGTGGTCACACTGCTCACCAGCGGTCCGACCTCGAGCAGGATCGCCTGCCGCCCCACACATCGCAGGTTCGGAGACCTGGCTCACCGACTCAGCTCGGCCGTCTGCACGTCCACCAGAGCTGACGTCGGTTCGCACGCAGTCGGACCCCAGTCCATCAAAAGAACCCCTGCTGGATGTAACTGCATAGCCCGTACCACACATGACGGAGGTTGCTTCACACACCGAACCTATCTTCGCCCCCTCTAAACCATTTATATTCTGTCTTGTGGACGGTCTCTTCTCTCTGAAACAGAGTGACATCCACACTGGCACAATGTTCTTCCAGGCCATTATTACTTTTCAAACATGTCCCCGTGGAATTTTCCTGTACCCGCATAAACCGACTTGCCATCCTACTTTTAATCTCTGCCTGTGCCTGTACCCTTAAAATTTCATTGTTTTTATTCATTTCCCCTTTCAATTGCATTTTATTTCTCCCCATCTAACCATTCATTTCTCTCAATTCCTTATTTCCATCCATTTTACCAATCAATTCATTCATCAATACTATTAATTGTTGCGGCATGACCTGGGTGGACATCATGCCAGCTTCATGTGTGGGGGAGGTTCATGCCCTTGGCTCTTACCCACTCGTCCCCACACCCAGCTCACCTCTGAGTACATGTTCACGACCATCCACAATTACGTTGACATCTGCTATTTGTCCACTTTTCCCGTGCGTGTTATAATTGAAAATAAAACCTTCTTAACACAAACTTTCTTTTAAATTTTCCTTGGGGAGGGTGTCGGGACGAACCCCACAATCTTGATCACCAGATGTCACGTCTGAAACTCCGTTAACACAGTATGCCTCAGCGTCGAGACCTTTCGTCCCGGGAAATAGCCAAATGGTCTGTTACTGCACTGCGTTCAGTTTTTATTCTTCACCATTCCCCAAGGTCACCCAAATGAGCTGAAATTGACGGCACACGCATGGGAAGCAGATGGCTCGAACATGTTTTCTTACCTTTTAAGGACGTTTATTTGTAAAGAAAAGTACAGTACAGGAAGAGGATAGACAAGACGCTATCATAAACAGTTTGAACCAAGCGATCAAAAGATGCGCAGATAGGAATGAGGGGGCACGCAAACGTATGTACAAGGAATAATAAGTATCCCTCCGTTTTCTGGACCGCCTTTTCCTGCCGCAGGCCGCATCATTGTTTTTCCGATCAGTGTGGGATGTTCATACTCCAGGCCGTCTTGCCCGCGGGGCGGCACCAATAAAAACAACAGTCTTCCGGTCTTCTACCTGACTCCACAGCCAATTTCACTGCCATGGCTTGCACACATTTGCCAGACAGATCTTGATGGTCCTTCCGAGCCGCTTCAATGTGCCTTAAAACTTCCAATATCTCACCTGGCCTTGCCTTGCAGAAGGGCAGACATTTTACAACCTTACTCTGTCTACCCTGTCTATAAGTTACATACTCTGCCTCCTCAGCATCACGTGTAACAAATGACTTACTCTGTCAGGTCCCTTTTCCATGGCAATGTAACCTACTCGAAACATACGGACCACGTTACACTTACCACAGTCCAGCTATGGACCCCCCACCCCCTTCTTCCATATAACAGTACTTTTTATTATCTTGAGCAGAACATTAATTAACTCTTCTTAGACAATTATTAATGGTAATAAAAGACTGGTAAGAAAAATGAATTTATTATCTCTTGAGGTTTTATGGTGGATGAAATTATTGAGTGTCTAAGACTCTAAGAGATGCTCAGAGTAATCAGAAAATTCTGCAATTATTATTCCATTGTAAAATCTGCAAGGGTGGATTGTAAACATAGGTCTCAGTCAACAAAAGGCCACCTGTTACTGCAGATGGAATTGGTGTTAGTGTGTTCTTGAAACATAACTTACCTCCACATTTCAGCATTTGGTAATATTTATATTCCATGTGAAGCTGTGGAACCCTGCAGCCCATGGGTTCCTGGTTAGACACAAATGGATAGCATGAGCTGAGTGACATGTGGTGTGGCCACAAGCTTAGTCATCACAAGTACTGGCAACAATCAGGCATGATAGTGAGCAAAATGAACTATGGAAAACTCCAAAAGGGCTATCAATTCATTACATATGCATTTTGTTTTTTACTGAACTTCTTTCCATCCCAATCCTCCCCCAGGTGCTCTCCATCTCTTTATAATAACCTGGGTTCCCTTCCAAGTAACTTCAACACTGGAGGAGGCCATTCGGCCCATAAAACCCTGTGCTATTATTACCAACCCATGGTTATCTGTTTGTAATCTGTCCTTTTTAAATGCTGAGCATCAAGCAAGAAAGCAGCACGTACCACTTTTAAAATCTTTGGAATGACTCGGAGGAGGTTCGAACCGCCGAACTCACAGAATCAGAGCGGACAAGCTAACCATTATGGTCACCAAGGCTGGTAATTCAGTCTCCTTTCAAACTCCTTTCCCCACTCCTATCTCACTTCCATACCCTAATTTATTTGTCTCCAATCATCCTCCCTCCTCTTCCTTTTCTCATCTCTAATTTTCTATCTTTAGCCACCCTCCTTCCCATCCATTGCGTATGTAATCCTTTGTGTACAATTGCTCCTCAGATGTATGCGGCGACTCATAATCACAGTTATCATACTTATTCCATTAATTACAATGTATCCTTAAATGTATTGTTTGTAACTACTCCAAACTCACCAACTTTATGGCGACATATTGATTTGTCTCCAAATCTTTGCCTGTAAAGAAACATGAAGGATGCATTATTATACTTACTGGCCAGCAGGGTATGTACACTGTATTAATAGATGTGTTATGAAAAGCAGAGACAACTAATCCAAATTTCAAATGAACCATTCAACCTCCATGTGTGTGTTTCGTTTTTTTCTCACTCTGCAAGACAGTTTGTGCTTTTAAAGGTGTGCATGTGGTATTTAAATTGAGATGTAATGATGATGCCACGAGTTAATCAATTGATGGACCTAAAATGTGGGATAGTTATTAGATATCACAGGTTTGCAACTTTTACATCACATTTTGCCACGCTAACTGTGGGTAACAGGCCAAAATAATCTTACAACGTGGAGTATCATAACCCACAACTTCCAAGTGAAAAACAAATTATACAAATTTCAGAAAATTAATTAAAAATACAAAACCAGAACATCTTGGTTGGATAAGTGTCCAGTCCCCTTATAATAGTCATTGTAAATTATCTCTAACTGTGGGTCACTGGCCAAAAACTGTGTTTTGTGGTCTGATGAAACCAAGATGGAACTTTTTGGCCTAAATGCAAAACGTTGCGTTTGGCGCAAACACAACAAAGCACATCACCCAAAGAACACCATCCGTACTGTGAAGCTTGTTGGTGGCAGCATCATGTTATGGGGACGTTTCTCATCAGCAGGGACTGGGGCACTTGTCAGGATAGAAGGGAAAATGGATGAAGCAAAATACATAAAAATCCCAAAGGAAAACCTGCTGCCCTCTGCAAGAAAGCTGAAATTTGGATGGCAGTTCACCTTTCAGCATGACAACGACCTGAAGCACACAGTCAAAGCTGCACTGGAGTGGCTAAGTACGAAAAGATAAATGTCCTTGAGTGGCGCAGTCAGAGCCCCGACCTAAATCCAATCAAAAATCTGTGGCATGACTTGAAGATTGCTGTCCATCAACACTCCCCACTCAACTTGGCTGATCTTGAACAGTTTTGTTCAGAAGAATGGCAAATATTTCCCAATCAAGGTGTGCATAGTTGGCAGAGACCTATCACAGCTGTAATTGCTGTCAAATGTGCTTCCACCAAGTATTTACTCAGTGGGTGGTCACTTATCCAACCAAGATATTCTCGTTTTGTATTTTATATTAATTTTCTGAAATCTGTAGAATTTGTTTTTCACTTGGAAGTGTGGGTTATGATGTTTAAATAAAGGTGGGAAAAGTCTGATTTAATGAAATTAATTCCAGCTTATAAGGCAACAAAAGGTGAAAATTTTGAAAGTGGGTGTAAACTCTTGATAGGCATTGTTGGAAGGTATGGATAGGTGATTATATTAAATATATATGTCGTGATTGTGATGTCTGTGAGAGGGTTTCATCAAAAAGTGAATGTGCTGTCAGTGTTTGTGCATTCCTGACTATACAACACTCTTCATCCCTCAAAATAATAACACTGGTTAGTGGTTATGTTCCTGTGTCTGCCCCACCATTCTCCTTTCCACTTTTAATTTGCTACCCATCTCCCTTCCCCCAACACACCCCACCTCATCCCATCCAGTAAAATTTGGTAAATGGTAAAAATTTCGTTGGCACAGATGATTAATCTTGTAAATATTTTCAAGTGCCTGTGTGCTTGTTTGTGTTTGTGCATTTGTACATTACTCTTTCATAGCTAAACCGTAGCACCTAGAGCCCCCAAATTCTGGTTGTAGGTATGTCAGAATCTGGGCAAGGTCTTAATGGTCTGCCTACCCCACAAGGCAATTTTCTGTATGTACGTGTGTGTGTGTGTGTGTACATCTGAAAATCACAGGGAAAAAATGACTGGGCCGATCTCAATGTGTCGGGGGTACCCAGGGTTCAGGTCATGAGCACAACCTCTCCACCCCCACAACCTGCCCCCCCCCCCCACCTCCGCAAGGTGACTATCTGTATGTATGAGTGTTGGTACGTCTGAAAATCAAGAAACTGATCTCAAACAAGGAAATGAAGCCATTTTGCCCATCAATGCCATGATGCACTCCTGGTTTATTTTTGCTACTGCTTTAAACATCAATTTTCTAGATGGTTTACGAAAATATAAATAACCCGATCTTGATCGGGTGCTGGGAACTTTTTTCCCGGGCAGCGCCGGGTACCCCAGCGAGCAGACAGATGAATTGAATAGATGGGATATGGATGAAACACAAATATGATAAGCCAAATCGGCCTCCTGCTGTGTTCACATTCCTTGATGTGTACAGTCCAGTTCCGTGCAGTGTTAGTGAAAGGATCCAAGCTGTGATTGTTACCAAAGGTAGGCCATCACCATTTTGTAAGTTATATAAATGATTGTTAATAATCCTGCCTCACTCCATATTGTCCCAATACTTTTATAAATATGGTGTACAGCTTATAGGTCTTGGAAACTATGATCCTTTTTCAGAATTTAATAGCCCTTCTATAGGGAGCAAAAATAGTTCTGAGAACAAGATTTATTATTTTTCTAAAATAAGGTTTGCTACAATGTCAACGAGCTGTCAAAGTATTTTCTTTAAAGGTAATAATTTAGCACGACATGAATATAGTGGCTTTTTGTTGTTGTTTTTTGGGTACAAAGCCAAGGCTTGTGGAATCGCTGAACAGAACACTGAACAGATCAGGAAGCAATAGTAGAAAGGGGGGGGGACACCAACAACAGAGTTGAAGGACAAAGTGGAGGGAGACTTTGACAAATAACGGGTGTGGGAAGGAATGAGGGGCAGGGGATGACCCCTGGGGTGGAGAAGATGGATACAGAAGCAAACTCTCAGGAAAGAAAAGAATGAAAATTTTGAAGGAGGTGGCCTTGGGGTGAGGGGATGGGGGTGGGAGGGAGTGGAGGTTAATGTGGGCAGAAAAGATCATGGTTTTAGATGGGGGATAATCTGAGATGGTGGTGAATAGCTGTTTTGAACCCCTGGAGTGAAGAATGAGATTGAAGAGAATGTGGGAGTTGGTGCCACAGGTGTGAAAAAGAGGAACAAATGAGTGGAGGTGAGCTGTGTTTTCTGAATCATATATTGGTGGTTTATCGATTTTTTTTGATTTTTTTTTAAACAGCATGATAAGTTCATTAAATATTATCAACAGGGTCTCAGATTGATGTAAATATGAGGTCATTTATAACATAATTTGCTCGAATCTACTGTGCTGGAATAGAATGACAATACATGCAGCAGTTCTGCATCTTCCCTCCTGAGTGACATGAGGCTTCCCCTATTGCATGATGTTCAGTTTGTGGTGTGTTCCTTTTTTCTTTATACAAGATCTAGGCTCATGGAAGAGTGGGGTGACAGAGAGTAAAAGGCAACTTACTGACAGTAGGATCGTCGGGCCACATATGGAGAAAAACAAGTAAAGGAATGAACGAAATCAAAAACGAGAGAGAGAGAGAGAGAGAGAGAGAGAGAGAGAGAGAGAGAGAGAGAGAGAGAGAGAGAGAGAGAGAGAGAGAGAGAGAGAGAAACACTGTATCCTGCAAGGAAGAGGGCATTGTTCATGTGAGTAGAAAAGATCATGGGTAGGGATGGGGATGATATAATAGGATATTACACTGCCTGTTTGAAGCCATGAAGCAAGGAGTTTAATTTAACTGCATCCAGAGAGCAGGTCTACATTGGGGAAAAGCGACGAACAAAAGAGTAAGCCAAAATTATGGGAGTTCAACCAGGAGGGTTTTACTAGAAAAGTGCATGCATGCATCCTGGAGTATCTGGGGTGGGCCAGATGACTGAGAGAGTCAGAGATAGACTGGAGGAGAGGTAGTAAAAAACAAAAACAAACAGAGGCCACCGACCTGTCTGTTATTTAAGGGAAACAGACCTTGTGCTTTGAACTTATTGTGGGAGAAGCCAATAACACTGACAGGTTTAGATTTCACAGAAATGAGGAGAGACCATGATGTATGCACCAGCCCAGAGCAGAAAGCAGTACTCCATTGAGCTACAGACAAAGGCTTTCTATTACAAGGAATTTCAACGCAGAAGGAAGCCATTGGGCCAATCATGCTTGTGCAATCCTTCCAATATTATAAATGGAATATAAGTAAAGGCCACGACGAGAAGGAGGCCATGAATGGATTGTAAGTACTCCCCTATTCCCAATACTAAGAGATACAGAAAGTTGCTGATTTACGTCGTTTCGATTGAACATCGTTAATACATTATGGAACAATGGATGATTTAAGTTGCATGAGTCCCATATAACGTCGTTCAAAATTCGAAGAAAAAATATCATCGTTCAAAAAAAAAAACTGCCTCCAAAACATCTCATCACCAAGAAAATGTCTGTAGCTTTCAGCTTCTTTGAAAAAGGGATTGTTATCTTCACTGAAAACAGCCCCAATATGGAATGCAGCAGCAAATTCCAGAGAGACATAGAGGATGTCATGCGGTGCTACAAGGAATTGTATAAAATGAAGAAAATGCAAGCAGTCCAGACTAGTATCAGCAGCTTCCTCAAGCCCTCCACACCAGCACCAGCACATTCAGAAGCTTGTGCATCAACCTCAGCAGAACGATCAACTTCAGCTGCATCCACTGGACCGTTATACACAACCTTCAGGCACTGTATGGTAGCCACAGAAACGTCAGATTCCGTGTTTCAGATGACGAGGCTTAAGGGCTGCCTTTCCCTCCCTGTAGACCCTTCAGTAGATGATAAATGGGGTTTCTGGGACTCCCATTCAAATGAATGGGGAAAAAGGGAAAAACTTTCTAATTCAAGCCCCAAAAGCCCAAAATAGTAGACTGATTTTCTCCCGACCTATCCCCTTCCCTCCCATACAAGCAAATGTAAAATTGAGACAGATTTTCTCCCCACCTATCCCCTCCCTCCCATAAAAGCAAATGTAAAATTGAGACGATGAAAGATTGAGACATGATAAAAGCACTTCTTCCCTTTCATATTTTCATTCCACTCAAAGAGCGAACCAACCAATATTTGCCCATGTTCTACTTTAGGGAATAACTTAATTTTCTTATAACATTCATTTCCATCGAGTGATATATATATATATTATATATATATATATATTATATATATATATATATACATATATATGTGTGTGCATGTGTGTATTTGTGTTTGTGCATGTGTGTCTGTGTGTGTTTTATATGTGATGTGTGTGTGTATATGTGTTGTGTGTGTGGTGTTATATATGTGTATGTGTATTTGTGTTGTTGCATGTGGTGTTTAGTGTGGTTTGTGTGTGTGTGTGTGTGTGTGTGTGTGTGTGGTGTGTGTGTGTGTGTGTGTGTGTGGTTGTCTTTGTCTTTGACTCATTATTATAATTTTTTATTTATTTTTCATTTAAACACCTGTCTGGATGAACGAAACACACAACTTGATCTTCTGGAGGAATCTGACACGACACTATCTTCTGGAGGTAAATGTTATATTTATTATTTTATTAATATCATAATATATATCTTATATATATCCCAATTGTTCTTCACTCTTCGTTTTGAACAAATATGTTGATCGAGTTTCAAAACCAAAAAAAACCATCAGACTGCTGCGAAAGAAGATTTTGTTCAATGTTTACTTTTGTTTAATTATAAATGCTTTCTTTATAATTATCTGATTTTGAATTACAGAAAAGAATAAAGGAGATGTAAAGGGGAGGGAGATGGGGGGGGGGGGGGGGTGGGGAGGTTTGGGTTGGGGGGTAGGTGCTCCCCCAACGACGCACCACCCCCTCATCCATCTCCCCTCCACTCCCGTGTGTGTGGGGAAGGTGGGTGGGATGAGGGGGTGGTGGTGTAAAGGTGGGGCGCCACTAGGGGGTGGGGCTTGTGGTGGAGCTTGTGGGTGAGGGGGCGTGAGTTGTGTGGGTGGGGCTTATGGTGGGTGGGTTGTGTGGTGGGTGGGGCTTGTGTGGATGTGGCTTATGTGGGTGGAGCAATTTTTTTTATTAAATAAACAGTTGTGTGTGGGAACTAATAAACTTATCACTAATTATGTGGATATGATGGATGTGGATGTGGCTTATGTGGTGGGGTTTGCATGGAGGTGGCTTATGTGGGTGGGCTTGTGTGGATGTGGCTTTTGTGAGTGGGGTTTGCGTGGATGTGGCTTATGTGGTGGGGCTTGTGTGGATGTGGTTTGTGTGCGAAGTCAAAATGGGGCGGTTTTCTCTATCGGCTTCTGTTTTTCTTCCAACGTTGTGCCATTTCCATAATCAATATCATGCCTCATGCACACTCATCAAACCCTATTGATAGGTTTGCTTCACGGTTTAGGATTGTCAGCCTCATCTAATCTTTTATTCAAGTTTGTTCCTGGACCACACAAAGAATATCCTGGGAGATGTAATTCCCTTGGTATTCCAGTTGTTGTAAATTTACTTCCTGATAAAAACTTTTGTATATCTCCCC
>CM068956.1:117427462-117445070 GCA_035128595.1 Eptatretus atami
TTTATAAAAAACACCTTCAAACCAATAAACACACATTCAATCTTTTCAGACAAATATCTCTCACTTGACCAAGAAACAAAATATTGTGATAGATGTGATAATGATATTCTTAATTTTTTTTGTTATAATAAACACCTTAAATCACACAAACACAACAACAATGAAGAAAGGGAAGGTGCCACTAAATTCTCCATTGAAAAACACGATGGAGCATTTAAAAGGACATATAAAAATAAGATTTGTTTGCTTTCAAGACCCTGGACCATCTTCAATCATGGAAGCTGTTGATGTGGTAAAACAAGTATTGAAACATAATTAAAAACACATTAAGTGAAATGAAAACTTTTAAGTTTTATATGGGAGTAAAATTGAATATAGGTAAGAGAAGTGATGAAACTAACTACTTATATGGGACAAACCCTCACTTTATCTCATCATTCCCAAGATTTTGTAAGATGTGATGTTTAAGATGAACTCCAGAGACAAGAACAAGATGTTGATAAACTGTAGTCGGTAGTGGATTTGCTATTACAAAAATAATCTTTTTCGATATACACATCGTAAAATCAAGTTCCTCTTTAAGCTTCTCCTTATATTGATTTACCAAAAGAGATAAAACTTAAGAAAGCGGTTGTTAATATTCAAACAAAGATAACAAGTGTGGCCAGGCACAACAAATCCCGCCCATTTAAGGCATGAAGTTATTTTGGGGATCAAATTTAAATTTGATATATCCTTAACTGAATGTTGATTAAAGGAATAGAATAAGGAATATTTTAGTCTTAGTTTGAAGTCATTAAACCATTTTTGACGAAGTTATGAGCGAAAAAGATTTTGACCTTTTCGTGACCTGACCTTTGAATTGGACCCAAAGTTAATGGAGTCTGTCCGAGGTTCATTCACCCTGTGGATACAATTTGACAGTGTTTGAGCCAGCCGTTTTCCCGTAAAGTTGTATTTTCGTAACCATGTTTTAGTTTTAATGGAAAATTTGTAATTTTGACCGATTACCATGACCCAAAACTTCGGACCCTACCGATCTTCACAAATATGCATTTTTCATCTATAGGAATGGGTAGGATTATAAGTGAAAAATAGAATAAGGTTCACTATAAGCTTAGTTTGAAGTAAATAAGATCATTTTTGACGAAGTTATGAGCAAAAAACGATTTTGATTTCTTTCGTGACCTTGACCTTGACCTTTGATCCAATTGGACCAAAAAGTTTAATGGGGTCGTCCAAGGTTCATTGCCACACCTGTGATTAAATTTGATAGTGTTTGCTAAAGCAGCTTTTGCCATAAAGTTGCTAACAGACAGACAGACAAACAAAACAGACAAACAAACCGGACCGATTACAAGATATCCCGCTCCCTCCCTCCGGGAGGGGCGGGATAATAAATGTTTTCTGTGGTCTGTTCTTGCTCACTTACATCCTCCACAATGGAAACCTGAAAGGGTTGAACATTATAAGAAATACGAGAATACATTAAATGTTAAAGATTTATGTTTCCAATGTCATTGAGAGATATTCCTAAATTTGAGAAATGAATAATCTTATCTGTTAATGTATATGGATTAACGGATACAAACAAAGTTCAGATATATAAAAATTTCAAAACTATAAAATGATGAAACACACATTGACCGTCTCTACTTTACTTCAAAGGAAAAATCACATTATGCTTTCATCAAAAATTTATCAAGATTAACCAAATCACAACTATACAAGAGAAAATGTAAAACGTATCCTTGTAAGAGATGTCTCAACTCTTTCACACAAAAGAATGATTAAATCAACATTCGAAATATTGTAGTAATCATAAATCTACCATTATCAATTTACCAACAGGTTCAAAATATCATTCAACGATTTTAACAAATCTATAAAAACATCCGTTTGTGATATATCTGATTTTGAAAGTATCTTGAAAAGATAGATTACTGTTCTCCAAATCCAAATAAATCATACACACAAATAAATATCAAAAACATACTCCTTTGGTTTCTGTTATTATATCAAATAATCTGTTGGTGATGAATACAACAAGTTAGAACTTTATAGAGGAGAATATGCCTCAAAGGAGTTTGTCAGACGATTGGAAAAGATTTGCATAAGACTCAAGAAATAATGGTTAAAACCTATAAACAAAAGTCATTAACAAAGGGAGAAGAAAAAGGAATTTAGAAAGAACAGTATCTGTCATATTTGTGAAGAGAAAATTGAGGGAGAGGTCAAAGTTAGGGATCATTGTCATCTTACTGGAAAATATAGAGGGCCCAGCTCATTCCCGTTGTAATCTTAAATTACACAACCCCCAACTTTATTCCTGTCTTTCTTCACAACAACGCTCACTATGACACACATCTATTTTAAAATGAACTTTCAAAGACATCTGGCGATATTTCTGCCATTCCTAACACAGATCAAAAATACATCTCATTCACAAAAACAATTCATACATCCCCCATAACCCATATCAGATTTCTTGACACATACAAGTTTATGTCAAGTCCATTATCTTACTTAGCATCATTATTAAAACTTACCGATTCTTAAATCACATTTCTCAAATCAAAGAAGAAATTGATCTCTTTTCACAAAAGGGAATATATCCATATGACTACATGGATTCATTTGAAAGAAGTTTAAAGAAACACAACTTCGCTTCAAGGGAAAGTTTCTATAGCAAGTTGAATAAAACTCATATTTCCAATAGAGATTTACACAAGCTAAAAGGTTTTGGGGAAGTTTAATATAAAGATCTTGGAGAACATTATGATTGTATCTTAAAACTGATGTATTGTTATTGGCTGATGTGTTTGAAACTTTTAGAACAGTCTGTCATAATAAAAATTCTTATGGATTAGACCCCCGCTCACTATAACACGACCTCGGGTTGAGCTTGGAGTGCTATGTTAAAAAATGACAAAACCGAATTGGTGATAATCAGTGATATAGATATGCTTTTATTGATAGAGAAGGCTAAAAGAGGAGGAATATCTCAAGTATGTTCCAAGAGATATGCTAAAGCAAATAACAAATATCTTCCTGATTAATAATAAGAATGAGACAACTCTTACCTGATGTATTTATGATGCTAACAATTTGTATGGGTGGGCTATGTCTCAACTTTACCTTAATGGAAAACTTAAATGGGTTAAAGAAAAACATTATGAAAAAGTTTTAGAAGACATTGTTGTCTCCTCTCAAAATAATTGGATGAAGCTGAAGTTGGATATTATTTTGAGGTTAATTTAAAATATCCAGAAAAATTCATCACAAACATAAAGACCTACCTTATGCCCCGATAAAGAAAGTCAAGAAAAGAATGGTTAAGTGATTATAACAGTCATTTAATATAAAAGGTAAATCTCCAGAAAAACTACTTACTACATAAATGATAAAGAAAGTTATGTTTTGCATCAAAGGAATTTGAGACAATATTTATCTGCTGGTTGAGAGTGAGGAAAATTCATAGGAATTTTGAATTTAAACAAGTCATTGGTTAAAGAGTGTATTGATTTTAATAACAAAAGGAGAACAGAAGCAAAAACAGATTTTGAGAATACTTTTATAAATTAATGAATAATGCTGTATTGGAAAGACATATGGAAAATGTCAGGAATCGACAAAACATAAAGACTTGCTACATCTTGGAAACAGGCTTCAAAGGTTAATTAAAGACCAAGTTTTTGAGTGAGTCGAAGGTGTTTTCAGAGAACTTTTTGTGCTATTCATTTGAAAAAAGAGAGTATTGAAATGGATAAACCTATTTATATAGGAACATCAATTCTTGACTTGTAAAGTCGTTAATGTATGACTATACTGTAATAATTTAAAATCAAAGTATAAGGATAATGTGCATTGTTATATATGGATACAGTAGTTTTATATTCGAAATTAAGACAAGTGATGTATATGAGGATATGATGGAAATTGATATATATGATCCAAGTAATTATAAGCTCGGGTGATGTGTTGTTTTCGTCAACGGAATAAAAAAGTTATTGGTAATTTTAAAGAATTAATTGGGTGCGAAGGTCATGAGTGAATTTATAGGATTGAGATCAAAGTCTTATGCTTTTACGTATATTGATAATAATAACATTGAAAGGTGTGATAAGAAGCTAAAGGAATAAGAAAAATATAATCAAGGAAACAATAAACTTTAAACATTATTACAACTGTTTAACTTAAGAAGGAAGAGTGCAGAAAAATTTATACAATAAGAAGTTTATAACCTCAATTATTTTCAGAAGAGATAAATAAGAAAGCATTAGGAGCTTTTGATGATAAAATATATATAATTTTAGACAATGGAATCATTAGTCTCCCGCTATGGTTATAAGTTAAAGTGTTAAGATATTGGTTGGGAATTTTAACAGGCTACCACCGTCTTTTTCCTGATTAATAATATAGAACCAAGCAATAACTAAACCAAAGAGTGGAGATGTATCAGCTTGGTATTTAAATTGGGAAACAAAGAATGTGAGAATATCAAATAAGTGTATTGAAGAAATAACCAGGGTAAAAGATAGATAAAACAAATAATGGATAAATTTAATTACAAATAAATTGGAGGATGTAAGAAAAAATTATATCCTTGAATGGACTGAAAACTTTGATGGTTATCAATTGAATCAATGGAAAAACAATTTACTACAATCTCAAAATGATATGTGGCTCATGAGGTGGTCAAATAAGAGCATTTAGAGAAGTTTATCATTTCATTTCTGCTCAACAAAGACACTTATACCAAGAACAAGTTCAAGTTATTCTTTGTGAATATACTCGATGGAATATGAATGTTATAAGAAAATGAAGTTATTCCCTAAAGTAGACATGGGCTAATTCGTTGGTTCGCTCTTTGAGTGGAATGAAAATATAAAAGGAAGAAGTGCTTTAATCAGTAGTCTCAATCTTTCATAGTCCTCAATTTTACATTTTGCTTGTATGGGAGGGAAGAGGATAGGTGGGGAGAAAATCAGTCTCAATTTTACATTTTCTGTATGGGAGGGAAGGGGATAGGTGTGGAGAAAATCAGTTTCAATTTTACATTGCTTGTATGGGAGGGAAGGGGATAGGTGGGGAGAAAACCAGTCTCTATTTTGAGCTTTTGGGGCTTGAGTCAAGAAAGTTTTTCCCTTTCCCCCATTCCATTTGAAATGGGAGGTCCCAGAAACCCCATTTATCATCTACTCCCTTCAACTCTCAACCCACACTGTTAAATTGTCTATTTGTGACATACATTATTTCAATCATGTATTATCGATTTGTTTATTTTGTCTCTAATGTGTGCAGTACTTTAAGGAAAGTTATGTTGAGGTGACCAACATTTTTCCCTGGCAAGGCATCCCCCCAATATAACATTATGTATGGGAAAATTGTATCCAAATAACGTATTTCGGAAAACGTCGCAATTTTAAGGAGCAGAATCCACGAAAATTTAAAATACACTTTTGTTTCTGGTGTCACAACCTCTGCTGGAAACAATATCATGTATTTATGACATTGAGTGAAAGACCCCTGCCTTAGGACTGTCCTCACTCTCCTCTTCTTTACTCTTAAGCTGTGGCCCTTGTCCTGTCAGTTCCATTCTGATGAAAAATTATTCTGCACTTATTTTGTCTATACCCTCCATCATCTTAAACCTCTCTATCAAATACCCTTGCTCTCAGCTCCTTCCTTATGAAATATCCTGTCTCCAACTGAAGGCTGAGTAATTTGACTTTTCAAGAAAATAAATAGAACAAACAGAGGATGTCTAGTCTGTGGCTGACTTTAAAGGCTATAGCTTGGCAAATGGTTAACCGCAGAGGTCATATGAGGCTGATGTGTGAGGCAGAGAGGTTAAGAAACCAAAGTTTTCCAGTGGGTGACCATCTAAATAAATATGTAGGTTCATCTGCCAAAAAGGAAGAGAGGGTTTTCAGAGAATCGGGAGAACATTTATGTAGATGAGGAACGAGACTGGCTCAAGATGAGGACACTCCGGCCCTCTTTGGTGGAGAGGAGGGTTTCGTAGCACATGTTGACTGCATGAGTGGAGGAAGTCAGAGATTCACATATGAAGGTGCCTTGTTGCCATAGGCCAGTGAGTTGGCAGAGAGAGACAGGTGGGAGACTGTTAAGTCCCAGGCAAGACAAAAAACTACATTTTTTTCCTCCAAGGTTTTCTCAGAGGTGTCGTCATCATTCACACATGCCCTTTCAATTTAGCAGAGGGGCCACCCTGGATTTGGCCTCAAATCCAAACATGGTACCAATATATACATACCCATTGAATGTCACATTTTAATGCCTCGAAATCAATTTTCTAACCACAAATAATGAAGTTGAAGTACCGTGGACTTTTTCTGATCGAATGTTAGAGATATGCATCATTTGTTGATTTTGAATCGTTTGCATTTGGCATGAAATCCAAAATGGTGGCAAAAATCCAAAATGGCCACCAAACTCTACTGAATTTCACTTTGCAGATATTTTTTGGCTGGAAAATCTATTTTTGCCCATGAAATTTCACGTTTTTTTTCTTCTGATGCATGGCAGAACTTATCAAATCACTTTAGTTAAGAGTAATTGTAATCCACAAAAATGCAATATGGCTGCCAAAATCCAAAATGGCTACCCATTGAAATCTCACATTTTTCTGCTCCGAAATTCATTTTTCAATGACAGAATACTCTTTTTTTTTCTGGCTCATGGTGAATATATATAATTATTTAAATTTTGAATGGATTTTGAGTTGGTCTCACAAATCCAATATGGCGTCCAAAATCCAAATTGGCCATGAGACCCTACTGATACTTATTGTGCACTTTTTTTGGCTGGAAAATTGAGTAGCTTAACTGTTTGTTTCTCCTTGGTGGACTGTATGTCTTTAAATTTGGGCTAGGAGTTTGCTTAGTACATTTAGATACACAGCACAGTTTGTTTTGTAATTATTAATGATACCAATCTTGATATAGTCTTTTAAAATGCGCCGAAACAAAAAATTAATGCTTCTTTGTACAATAAGATGAGTGCCAGAGTTGTATTAGCATCTAAACATCGTTGCTAACATCACAAGTAGTGAATGTTCAGCGACATTCAGTCAAGGCCTTTAATTTTACAAACATGTCCATTTTGCGTTAGTGTCATTCACATGATGTCTAAATCAGTGTTCTATTGAGATTCAGGTGAGTGAAATTTCATCATGACTGTCAGAAGTAGCTGAAATATGGTATTGCACAATGTCACTATCACTCTGAAAATTCGTCTCCCATGAGTTGCTGGCTCCTTTTATCCTCACTGTGGCTGGACCCTTTCTTCTCTCCTTTGGGAGCTGTTCGACTCTAAAATAAAGTGATTTTGCAATAAGTTCTACAATGCACCAGAAAAAAAGTAAAATTTCATGGGAAAAAGATAGTTTTTCACAGCCAAAAATGTATTCAAAGTGAAATCAAAGTGCAAAGTGAAAAATGTATGCAAAGTGAAATAATCAGTCGAGTATGGTGGCCATTTTTGGGTTTTAGCCCACATATTGTATTTGAGACCAAATGCAAATCATTCCAAAATCAACAAATGATGCATATCCTGAACATGCAACCAGGAAAAAGTCTCATTTTGTGTAGAAATTGATTTCCAAACATTAAAATGTGAGATTCACTCGATAAATTGGTGGCCATTTTGGATTTGAGGCCAATTCCAAGGTGCCCCTTAAGCTAAATTGAAAGAACAGGCAAACATAGGCTAAGGATGACGGAACCACTAAGAAAACCTTGACAGGAAAAAATGGTTAGTTTTTTTTTCCTTGGCTGGGTCCTGTCTATTGTAGAAGTCAAAGATATGTATAGGAGACTGTTATCACCTCGGTTTGAGATTTATGGCTTCCAAAGCATTGCTGTAAGAGAAGCAGCAGCATGTCTATAGTTGATTGACCAGAATGGAATCCAAACAGGCAGTCAGAGGTTTGTTGTGGCATTTTTCAGGAATTTGGAACTGGAAGAAGTCATTTGGCAACAATATCTGCTCAATTAGGTGGCACAATAGCTGCTAAATTGGCACAATATCTGCTAAATCAGAAACTGTTGCACTGAAATTGCAGTGTGCACAACTTAGCATTATCATGTTGAGGAACAGAAAAATACCACCAATCACATGGAAACACTTAATTCACATCTGTTTTAGAGCAAAATTGAGGTTACACTCATCTCTAATGGTCATAAAAGTTGTTCAGCCAGCATTTTCCTTGCAATTATTGCATTGTGAGCATTCTTCGGTCTCTGAAAATATGAAAATGACCACTATTTGTAAATAGAGAATTGAATGTTCACATCGACTTGTTTTAGCATGCTGTCTTTTCTGAAACTATCACTGCTGGGTCCACAAAATTTGACACTCAATCTTTGCTCCACTCAAGGACGACGAGATGAAACCCAATATACACAATGAAAACAATCCACGAAAAGTGTAAACACACTTGGCAGACAGAATGCACTACTGTTGTGTGTAAGATCACCACATCTTATCCTTCACCTTGCATGCATTTTAACTAATAATAAGGAGCTGATACTCTAGATCCACTGCCTTTTGGTGGTATGAGGAATAGATCTGTGTATATAGAAAGCTAAATCTTGAACGGTTTTTTGAAATATCGTGTACACAAGCCAAGTACTGAGATGGTTTCCATGGCAACATAATTCAGCCAATCACGGCCATGATCTGCTCACGGTTGAGATAATCTCATAGGAATAGACAGTCTGCAATACAAAAAGCTATGTTCAATCGGTTTTTGAAATATGACGTACCCACAAGTACATGGACAGATGATCGGTCATGGACGGATGATCGGTCGGACGGAGCTCATTTTAAATGTCCCCTGTCTCTGACCTTGTTGGATGGGGGATATTGATAAGCAAAAATGAGGAGATGAAACTCGAGGTCCCTAGCCTTTTGCGTGGTATGAGGAATAGATATCTGCAATATGAAAGCTAAGTTTTCAACGGTTTTTGAAATATCACATACACAAGCCAAGTTACCGAGAGGTTTCCATGACAACATAATTCAGCTAATCACAGTTGTGATATAATCAGGTTGAGATAATCTCATGAGGAAATAGATATCTGCAATAATGTGAAAGCCAAGTGTTTCAACAGTTTTGAAATATCGCGTGCACAAAAATACATGGACAGATGATCAGCCAGTCAGTTGGATGGAGCTCATTTTATGTCTCTTGTCTCTGACCACAAGGGGGATATATTGATATCTAAACGAGGAGCTTGATTGCTCTAGGTCCAAGCCTTAATGTGTGGTATAAGGAATAGATCTGTGTATGGTGATATGAAAGCTAATCTTCACGGTTTTTGTTAAATATACGTGTACATAAAGTACGGCAAAAGTACAGTCGGCAGAAACAACGCTATACCTCAGACGTTTTTGGGAGTGGTAGGTGGGAGAAAACTGTGTGGGTCTAGGTGGGATGGGGGGTGGTGGTGTCGTACCAGAGGAAAAATGGGATTCGCAAAGTCAGTAATGAATGCCTTTGTTGCATCCAAAAAAGACGGTATAAGAGGGTGGATAGAGTGAGAGGGATAGAAGATGCATGAGAGAAAGATCCCTATCCTTAGCCATGTAAGGTCTGTTTGTGTAACGTGTACCTCTGTGGGACGCTCCGGCCTGAGCATTCCACACCTTGAGTATGTGGCATGAATCTCCTGCTTAATCACATTGCCGGGGCTCTTCGTGCAACATGCGCTCCACACTGGTCCATCTGATGCACAGGGGTGGCGAAAGGTAACAGCACAGCAGGGAGTCTCAGCAGTCACCCAGAATCAGGTTCTCAGAAGAGCCACGTTCTGGCAATCGCACAGCAATAAATGAGAGCGGAGTGAAGAGCCAGTGAAAGGGGAGGCAGCGAAGAAGAGGCAACGAAGAGAAGAGAGAGCTAACGCTCCATGCTCCCCCTTTTATATAAGCCCTGGGTGAAGGGTTGGGGTGATGACCCAAAAGAGGACGAGCTGTGAACTAAACCTGCTTCTCTATTTGGCCACTATACCTAGCCAGCCCTGTCCACGCTCTGGGACCAGAAGAATTTGTCTCAGATGCCCATCCACTTTGGCACGGGTCGAAGCTCCTGACTCAACATAGTGTTAGCCCCCTGAGCCGGCACCTCTACCCTGAACATGCCTCCGAGTGCAGTCTGAAGATATCGAATATCAACGGACCTCTCCCACCACTTATGGGCCCTTCTCAAGAGCCAAAATATGCAACACCCGGCCCTTGTACATACTTCCCAGATCAACCCTTCTTGCGCCCCTCCTCATTTTGCCCCTGTCTTGCCATTAATAGTCTGGCAAGACTGTGATGAGGGGTCGTATCAAATTTTGCAATGCTCCCCGTGGAGTCCCTGGTGAGATATGGTCCCGAGCTATTTCACGTCTGCCTGCTTTGGCCAAGCATCACTCGATGCCATGGACAGCCCGAGTCAATGCAGTACTGCCCTTCGATAATAGAAGGTGAATTGTAGTGATGCAGAGGTCGAGGAGGTGTGGGAATATTTTCTCCTGTGCGGGATGGCGTTTTTGGTCGAAGTGGTAGGTTTGTTGAGCGAGGTGCGACAGCAAGGAGAGATGCCGGTTGGAAATATTGGGCACGTAGATTTGAACGAAATAATGGTGCGTGAATTGCCCGCATGCGTGGGTTGTGGTGTAAGTGGAGGGAAGTGGCGGTGATTCCAAGCCATGGAGAGGCATCATGGTGTGCTTATTATAAATCGGCATATTGAAATGGCGTGTGTGCTTGCATGCTTTGTTTGTACAATGGTAAAAGGAAAGGGTTGGAGTTGACATCAGAATAGAAAATAGAGACAGTAGTTTATAGACCTAACTATGAGATCCTCACGCAGTGCACTTCATCCCGTTAACTAACCACCAGACATGAGGGAGGTCGAACTGTCACTGACTAACAAATAAACTGCCTTGGGATACTGGATGTTGGGTGCATTGCCTCTGAGGCATCGTTCGGTTTTGGCGCAACAATATTGTTGCGATTCGCGCCCGCCGGCGTGCGGACGCCACGTGACTCGAATCGCGGCAACGTCTCGCCCACGGACGGACAATTCAGTCGTGACCCTCTTGGAACTATGCCAAGGAGCTAGTCACGCAGGTGGGGGGTTTTAAACTTCACCAACACCCAGTCCGCATTCGTATTCACCGCTGCGAAATAGGGTGAATCGCGAAGTCGATATACCTAAGTATTTCGGCACGGGTAATCGCTACCGAGGGGTTGTATACGCACGCCACAGGTTGAACTCCGGACACGAACCGCTTAAAGCGGCTCGTTCCATGCTACCACAGGGATTAACCGAGCGGAGTTATCGTCGACCTTGATGGTTCAGATTAATTATCTGGCGTATCCACGCTCCACGTACGAACCGCTTTTACGTGAAGCAAGATGGAGATTCAAACGAGAAAGGACGCAGCGAAACGAGGGAACAATTCAACATAATGCACATTTATTTCATACAACACACGGAGAAGCCACCATATAACAGCCATACAGTCAGAAATGCCACAAATAAGCAAATTAATGCGAAAAACAATTAGCAACGACGATCGCAGAGCCTAACAACGCGACTACGCGAACAACAACGGAAAACACTTATACAGTTTTACCTTACGAGACACGGCGCCACACACACAAACGTCACGACAGAACCAAAGAGAAAGAGAATTAAGAAGTGGCGACTTCCCTTGTCTGAGCTGGTGAGTCCGCTCTCCCGCGACCGGTCAAGCAGGCGCGCCTGGCCCCGACCTCTCTCTCTCAGCGGCCGCGAACCCTTCACGGGGCCCTTTCAAAAATCCCGGACGCGCAGGTACTTCAGCAACCGACGCGTTCCCGCCGCGTCTCCCGTCCGGCCTCCGTCACAGGAGTCCTACGCCAGCCGCGAGGCGCAGGAACCTCTTTCCCCGAACAAGACAAGCGGACAGAGGAATGCCTCGAAGACAACTTCACTGCGAACCAACTCGACCACACCGAAGACCAACAACAACTTCAATCTGAAAGAGGAAAGAAAGACGCTCTTTGCAACCCGGCCTGGTTCCGTCTTTTTTATTCCCGCCTGCGGGCTCCGCCCTTCGCCACGCCCCGTTCCCGAGAGCTCCACCTTCCTTCGGAGGGTTCCAGCAAAGGGGGTTCCCTCAAGCTTCCCTCCACCCGCACTTCCGTGCGGGGGCCGGGGGAGTCAGTTTTGGCCTCAGGGCCAGAGAATTATTCCCCAAAAAGAGGCCCCTACCTTTCACATGACCTCTGACATTTGACGCCCCGGCTTCGGATCGCACTTCCAGCACACAACCGAGCGCGGAGAATTTAAACGGGAGCAACAGGCGGGAATAACCTGCGGCATTCCTCGTTTGGTTTTATTTCCCCTCTGCGGAGATCGTAAACCGCACGAGCCTGTTGAAATGGCGAGTGGCGAAGATGCAGTAAGCGTAGATGGTGGAGGTGCATGGTTGCAGGGTGGTGGGCGCGTGTGGGATGGGGTGGCCCCCCGGTGGGGGGGGTTGTGGGTTGGAGACGTGGTTGGTTCAAAAATAAAGAAAAGAACAGAAAAACGACTGACTCAAGCGTCGGCAGCCCGAATGAATCACAATTAATCCCTCAAAACAACGGGTTGGGCGTAACTACACATGTACTTCAGAAATACTCACCTACGGGACCATGAATGGTGGTTGGCGAATTTCCACAGGCCGTAACAATTGTTATGTGTGTGTAATATATATTATTATATATATATATTTCCACGGCCGTAAACAATATGTATTGTGTGTGTGTATATATATATATATATATATATAATATATATATATTATATATATATATATATATTCCACGGAGGGGGCCGCTGGAAATTCGCAAACCATTCAGTCCCGTAGGTAGAGGTATTTTCTGAAGTACATGTATAGTTGAGCCCCAAACCCGTTGTTTAGAGGGAATTAATGTGATTTCATTCGGGCTGCGACACTTTGAGTCAGTCGTTTTTCTTCTCTAATCTTTTATCTTCAAATAAAAACCAACGAGGACGCTCGGGGGCTTTCGCGCCACTTTCATTCTCCGTGCTTGGGTGTGAGGGGAGAGAAGCGAGGGAGGCAGCTGGCGCTCGATTGGTGGATGCCGTGTGTGCGCGCGGACCAGGGAAAGGAGGAACGCCGCCTCTTGATGACTTTTCGAAGCGCCTGAAGGGGGGGTGGATCAAAAGAAGGGGCGGAACAACAGGGCGGAGCTCCGAGGAAATAAAGTGGAGAGGGGGAAGCAGTTTTGGTCGATGCTCTTGCTCGGGTTGCTTCTCGTCTTCCGGCCTCGCTCGTCCTGGTGGCCGCGTGGCCGGTCTTTTTGTGGGCCGTTGTAAGACCCGCTGGCGGGAAGGAGGTCCGCCATCCCTGCTCTCCCGACTTCGGGCATCCACGTCCCTCCCCCCATCTCGCGCTGGAAGTGCCGACACTCGGTCCGTGGCGTCGGAGTGGGCCAGCCACTTGCAGGCGCGAGGCACGCGATGAGGCCTCGCCGACTCACTGCTCAGGCACGGAGTCGCGGCCAGGCGGGACCACGGTCGACGGACTCGAGAGGGACCTCGACACGCTCAGGGAATCGCGCTTCCATTTCCTTTTGGTTCTGTGTAAACGTGTGTGTGTGGGGCGGCCAGTCTGGTAAAAGTGAACTGTTAAGTTGTTGCCGTGTGTGCGCGTATCGGTTGTAGAGCTGCGTCGTGTTGCTTTTTTTTATTTGATATATGTGTCCTCTCTGAACTGTTTGGGCTGTTAAATACGTTGCTGTAATATGTGTGCTTCTGTGTGCGTGTAAATAAAATGCTTTGCTTGTTGAAGATTGTTCCCCGTTTCGGCTGCGTTCCTTTCTTTGTTTGGGTCTCCATCTTGCTTCACGTAAAGGGTTTCGAGTGGGCGCGATACGCCCCGATAATTAATCTGAACCGTCAAGGTCGCGATGAAACACCGCTCGGTTATGCCGATAGTACGGAACGGGCCGCTTAAGGCGGTTTCGTGTCCGGAGGCCGACCTGTGGGTGGTGCAACCCTCGTAAGGGTTTACCTCGTGCGAGTACTTAGGTATATCGACTTTCGGGATTTCTACCCTACCCGTCGCACGGTGTAGAATGCGGACTGGGTTGTGGTGAGGTTAAACCCCACCTGACTAAGCTCCCGGCGTTTCCCGTACCCGAGGAGGGTCACGACTGAATTGTCCGTATACCCGCTGGCGGGCGGCCGCGATTCGAGTCAACGTGGCCGATCGCACGCCAGCGGGCCGCGAATTTCGCAACAACTGGTGTCAGAAGCGGAACGAACTCTCGTCTCTCAGCTAAATTCACAGGGACATCGGTCCAGGGGTGAGAAGGAGCGACCCCCGATTCCTCCAAATTACGAGCAGAGTTAAATTAACGCCGTTACGTGAATAAGATGGCGTCTCAGAGGAGCGAGGAGCCTGGGGTAATAGAAATGGATGTAGAATTTGTTAGATCCATGGCCCAGGAATGTAGACCGAGCAGGACATTGGTGTGCAGACAATTTTCCCCCAACCGAACCCAAGCCGAAATGGGTGCGGCGGCGGCTGCGTGTATGACACCCCTTCCCCCCCTCCGCGCAAAACCCCCCGATCGTGGCCGAATCGGCTCAGCCGAGTGACCCGACATGGCCCAGCTATTCGCCATGCTGGCAAAAATGAATGCGGATATAAACAACAAAATGGAATTGGAAACGCACTCGAAGATGAAAACTGAAAATGGATACGAATACAACAAATGAACGAAATAAAAACAAATGTGTTGCAGGATGAATAATTTCAAGATAAATGAAGTGCGAATTTCACAAACAGGTGAAAGAAACGGAAATGGAAGACAAAATGAAGAAGAAATGCGGGGTGAGAATGCAGCAAATTGGGCCGAATGTGAGGCGGGCATGAAGCGCATAACAGGACGGAGTGCGTAATGGCGAACGCCTACGGTGTGGGGGAACGAGCCTGGGAGGGGGTGGTAACGGTTGTCCAAGGCCCCACGGTGAGTGGGTGAGGAGGAGTAATTCGGTGGAGCGCTGTTGGGCGAGAAGTGTGAGGTGACGGACGAGAGGCAACAGTGACGGTGACGAGAGGAAAAACTAATTGGGAGTGACGGAGACGTGCACGAGGGAGATAACAAGGAAAGAGACGGAAATAAAAATAGTGGGGAAAAAGAAAACAAAACAACGGGGAGATAGAGGGTGAATTGGAACGGGGGTGAAGACGAACACATCTGCTTAACACAGAGTTAGCGTAGGCTTAATGGAGGGTGAGCTGGCGGATCGTGTGTTGTGACCCGGTGCGAGCAGCGGATGGCTGCCTCCAGGAACGAGGGGAGGGAGTTTTGCCCGCTTGAAGCGATTCACGCTACCAGGTGGGTTCGGTCGGTCGAGCGAGTTCGAGGGGTGAGTGAGGCGAACGGGGTGCAACACGAAGCTTGGGGTATAGAGCCCGGAACCCTCTGTTGTGGCACTCGAGTCCCACGTGTTGGTCCCGGATGTGTGGTGTGAGCGTGGGTGTACACGAGGCGTGGCGAATGTGTGCTGGCACACGTGCGCAAGCGTGGGTGAAAGGCGTTGGGTGTGAAAGGGACCGACGTGTGTGAGTAAATGGCTGTGCGAGGCTGTCGAGTGGGCCGAAGTGCTGCTCCCAGCACGCCGTGTGTGGATGGGCAGTCCGCGAGTGAGTGGAACCACGTGTGCGGAGGGAGGTGGCATGCGTGGGTGAGCGGCCTGTGTGAGGGAGACCTGTGTGTGTGAGAGAGCGGTAAATGTGAGGGAGCGTCGGTGCGCCGCATGTCGTGAGCATGGCAGCCCACCGTCTCCCGGTGTGAAATGTGAGTTGTGATGGAAAGAATGTAAAATAAATTGATAATAGAACTATCCCGGATGTAAGAATAAGAAGTGGCGTGGCGGTCGTAACACGCAGGTGGTGCGTGGGTGAGTGTGCGACAACGGACAGCGACAGAGGGACAAGGGCCGGTCAGGCGGCCGTAGCTGTTGTGGGAACCGGCGCCGGGGTTCACCCAGCAGCGGAGCGCGAGGTCCGTGCTTGTGCAACGCATGAGCCGCCACGTGCTCGCTTGCGAGAGTGAAGCCCGGTCCAGGAAACGCCAGCGCGGTGGATTAGCCGATCCGCGGACGACCAAAGTAAGCAGATTTCGGCTTTGGACCGGACGGGTTCTCCCACGCGATGCTTGTGTGTAACTCCAAAGGGCAGAGACATGTGGTTCGCTGTGGGGAGCCCCTCGGAGTGCGAGGTTGCCTTGTTGTGGTGCCGCAGCAGCGTGTCGTGCGCCGGTGACGTCATGGCTGCGACGGGGTGGATATCCGGCAGGAGGGTGAAATCCCTGCCGATGTACCGGTCCAAGAGGACGAAGGTACACGTGCAGCTGCATAGTTGGCGCGAGCTGTGAGTTTCCGCGCTGGTGCTGCGCAAATGTAGGGAAAAAAAAATTAAAAAAGCAAGCCTCGCTTTCGGTGAACAGGAATTCCCTGTGGCAAGGGTGGAAAGACCGCCCTTCCAGGGCACAGGATGACCATAAGTTAGGGGGAAGGTTAAGCATATAGCTAGGACCGGTCCATTGGGCAAGGGGTAAACGTCCTCATGGGGCCCGTGGAAGGTTAGTAGAGGGATGTTAGTCAGATTTAGGTTGGGAAATGATTTTTTAGAGATTTTTGAAGGAACAGTGACAGACCTGGAATGTGTAAGTGGGGACGTACTTAGCACAAGATTTGAGAAGGGAAAGTGCTGTAGTTGTAAGGGATGACGTTGGGAGCACGGTTAGTTAGGGTGCAATAGAAGGATGGTAAGTTCAAGCGTGTGTGTGTTGAAGAGTTGGTGGTTTGGTGTGGAGTCATGTTGGTGAGTGGAGGCCAGCGGCCTGAGGGTTGGAGCGAATGTGGAATGCATGGTGGCGAATGAGTGATTGGGGGAGGAGTGACTCCAACCAAGGGACCCCCCAGGTCAGTGTAAAGTGAGTTAGAGGTTAGTTAATTGACAAAATGGAGTCGTTTTTTGTTGGTGGAGTAGGCTCGAAACCGTTTGGAGGGGTGCAGGAGCCCCTGTTTGAGCAGGTCTGGGACGTGGCTGCGAAAGGTGAGTTCAGCTGAGTGGTTACCCCGGGCACCAGGCCTAGTCGGCGTGGTAGGCCAGGGCCCATGGGGCCGGGATAGCGTAAGTGGGCCGGGTGCGCCCAGCATGGTGCGGGTCGGGGGCGCCATTAGCCGCGTGGGCAGTTTGTGGGCAAACGGGCGACCCTCAGAAAGGGCCCGGGAAGCAGCCCTGCCACGTGAGCGTTCAGGGGAGTCGCGCATGGAGGGCACTTCAAGGAAACAATAAACTTTAAACATTATTACAACTGTTTAACCTTAAAGAAGGAAGAGTGCAGAAAAATTTATACAATAAGAAGTTATAAACCTCAATTATTTTCAGAAGAGATAAATAAGAAAGCATTAGGAGCTTTTGATGATAAAATATATATATTTTAGACAATGGAATCAATAGTCTCCCTTATGGTTATAAGTATAAGTGTTAAGATATTGGGTTGGGAATTTTAACAG
>CM068956.1:117445095-117483906 GCA_035128595.1 Eptatretus atami
GCTACCACCGTCTTTTTACTGATTATAAATGATAGAACCAAGCATAACTAAACCAAAGAGTGGAGATGTAATCAGCTTGGTATTTAAATGGGAAACAAAGAATGTGAGAAATATCAAATAAGTTTATTGAGAAATACCAGGGTAAAAGTAGATAAAACAAATAATCGGATAAATTTAATTACAAATAAATTGGAGGATGTAAAGAAAAAATTAATATCCTTGAATGGACTGAAAACTTGATGGTTATCATTGAAACAATGGAAAAACAATTTACTACAATCTCAAAATGATATGTGGCTCTGAGGTGGTCAAATAAGAGCATTTAGAGAAGTTTATCATTTCATTTTGCTCAACAAAGACACTTATACCAAGAACAAGTTCCAAGTTATTCTTTGAATATACTCGATGGAAATGAATGTTATAAGAAAATGAAGTTATTCCCTAAAGTAGAACATGGGCAAATATTCGTTGGTTCGCGCTTTGAGTGGATGAAAATATAAAAGGAAGAAGTGCTTTAATCAGAAGTCTCAATCTTTCATAGTCTCAATTTTACATTTTGTTGTATGGGAGGGAAGAGGACTAGGTGGGGAGAAATCAGTCTCAATTTTACATTTTCTGTATGGGAGGGAAGGGGATAGGTGTGGAGAAAATCAGTTTCAATTTTACATTGCTTGTATAGGAGGGAAGGGATAGTGGGGAGAAAACCAGTCTCCTATTTTGAGCTTTTGGGGCTTGAGTCAGAAAGTTTTTCCCTTTTCCCCCATTCATTTGAGATGGGAGGTCCCAGAAACCCCATTTATCATCTACTCCCTTCACTCTCAACCCACACTGTTAAATTGTCTATTTGTGTGCATACATTATTTCAACATGTATGTATCGATTGTTTATTTTGTCTCTAATGTGTGCAGTACTTTAAGGAAAGTTATGTGAGGTGACCAACATTTTTCCCTGGCAACGCATCCCCCCAATATAACATTATGTATGGGAAATTGTATCCAAATAATCATTTCGGAAAACGTCGCAATTTTTAGGAGCACAATCCACGAAAATTTAAAACTACCTTTTGTCTGGTGTCACAACCTCTGCTGGAAACAATATCATGTATTTTAGACATTGAGTGAAAGATCCCCTGCCTTAGGACTGTCCTCACTCCCTCTTCTTTACTCTTAAGCTGTGGCCCTTGTCCTGTCTAGTTCCATCTGATGAAAAATTATTCATGCACTTATTTTGTCTATACCCTTCATCATCTTAAACCTCTCTATCAAATACCCTTGCTCTCAGCTCCTTCCTTATGTAAATATCCTGTCTCCAACTTGAAGGCTGAGTAATTCTGACTTTTCAAGAAAATAAATGAAAAACAGAGGATGTCTAGGTCTGTGGCTGACTTTACAAGGCTATAGCTTGGCTAAATGGTTAACCAGCAGAGGTCATATGAGGCTGATGGTGCAGGCAGGAGAGTTTACGGAAGAAACCAAACGTTTTCCAGTGGGTGACCATCTAAATAAATATGTAGGTTCATCTGCCAAAAAGGAAGAGAGGGTTTCAGAGAATCGGGAAGACATTTTATGTAGATGCAGGAACAGAGACTGGGCTCAAGATGAGGACACTCCGGCCCTCTTGGTGGAGAGAGAGGGTTTCGTAGCACATGTTGACTGCATGAGTGGAGGAAGTCAGAGATTCACATATGAAGGTGACCTGATGCCATAGGCAGTGAGCTTGGCAAGCAGAGACAGTGGGAGACTGTTAGGTCCCAGGCAAGACAAAAAACTACATTTTTTCTCCTCCAAGGTTTTCTCAGATGGTTGTCGTCATCATTCACCAATGCCTTTCAATTTAGTAGAGGGGCCACCCTGATTTGGCCTCAAATCCAACATGGCCACCAATATATACGATACCCATTGAATGTCACATTTAATGCCGGAAATCAATTTTCTAACCCAAAATATGAAGTTGAAGTACCGTGGACTTTTTCTGATCGCATGTTAGAGATATGCATCATTGTTGATTTTGGAATCGTTTGCATTTGGCATGAAATCCAAAATGGTGGCAAAAATCCAAAATGCCCACAAACTCTTACTGAATTTCACTTTGCAGATATTTTTTGGCTGGAAAATCTATTTTTGCCCATGAAATTTCACGTTTTTTTTTCGGATGCATGGCAGAACTTATCAAATCACTTTAGTTAAGAGTAATTTGTAATCCACAAAAATGCGATATGGCTGCCACAAAATCCAAAATGGCTACCCATTGAATCTCACATTTTTCGTGCTCCGAAATTCATTTTTCAATGACAGAATACTCTTTTTTTGATTTCTCTCATGTGGAATATTATATAATTATTTAAATTTTGAATGATTTGAGTTGGTCTCACAATCCAATATGGCGTCCAAAATCCAAATTGGCCATGAGACCCTACTGATACTTCTATGTCGACTTTTTTGCTGGAAAATTTGATAGCTTAACTGTGTTTTCTTTGTGGACTGTATGCTTTAAATTTGGGCTTAGAGTTGCTTAGTACATTTAGATACACAGCACAGTTTGTTTTGTAATTATTAAATGATACCAATCTTATATAGTCTTTAAATGTGCCGAAACAAAACAATTAATGCTTCTTTGTACAATAAGATGAGTGCCAGAAGCTTGTATTAGCATCTAAACATGTTGCTAACTCACAAGTAGTGGAATGTTCAGCGACATTCAGTCAAGCCTTTAATTTTACAACAATGTCCATTTTGCATTAGTGTCATTCACTGATGTCTAAATCAGTGTTTCTATTGAGATTCAGGTGAGTGAATTTCATCAGATGACTGTCAGAAGTAGCTGAAATATGTCGTACTTGCACAATCACTATCACTCTGAAATTGCTCTCCATGAGTTGCTGGCTCCTTTTATCCTCACTGTGGCTGAGCCCTTTCTTCTCTCCTTTGGGAACTGTTCTGACTCTTAAATAAAGTGATTTACTAAGTTCTACAATGCACCCAGAAAAAAAGTAAAATTTCATGGAAAAGATCGATTTTCCAGCCAAAAATGTATTCAAAGTGAAATCAAAGTGCAAATGTGAAAAATGTATGCAAAGTGAAATAATCTAGTCGAGTGTTATGGTGGCCATTTTTTGGGTTTTACGCCACAATATTGTATTTGAGACCAAATGCAAATCATTCCAAAATCAACAAATAATGCATATCCGAACATGCAACCAGGAAAAAGTCTCATCTTGTGTTAGAAATGATTTCCAAACATTAAAATGTGAGATCACTCGATAAATTGGTGGCCATTTTGGATTTGAGGCCAATTCCAAGGTGGCCCCTTAGCTAAATTGAACAGACAGGCAACATAGGCTAAGGATGACGGAACCACTAAGAAAACCTTGACAGGAAAAATGGTAGTTGTTTTTTTTTGGCTGGGTCCTGTCTATGTTAGAAGTCAAATAGATATGTATAGGAGACTGTTTCACTCTGCGTTTGAGATTTATGGCTTCCAAAGCATATGCTGTAAGAGAAGCACGCAGCATGTCTATAGTTGATTGACCAGAATGATCCAAACAGGCAGTCAGAGGTTTTGTGAATTTTTCAGGAATTTGAACTGGAAGAAGTCATTGCAACAATATCGTCTCAATTAGGTGGCACAATAGCTGCTAAATTGGCACAATCATCTGCTAAATCAGAAACTGTGCACTGAAATTGCAGTGTGCACAACTTAGCATTATCATGTTGAGGAACGAGAAACCACCAATCACATGGAAACACTTATTCACTCTGTTTGAGCAAAATGAGGTTACACTCATCTCTAATGGTCATAAAAGTTGTTCAGCAGCATTTTCCTTGCAATTATTGCATTGTGAGCATTCTTCGGTCTCTGAAAATATGAAAATGACCACTATTTGTAAATAGGAGAATTGAATGTTCACATCGACTTGTTTTAGCATGCTGTCTTTTCTGAAACTATCACTGCTGGGTCAAAACAAAAATTTGACACTCAATCTTTGCTCACTCAAGGACGACGAGATGAAACCCAATATACACAATGAAAATCAATCCACGAAAAGTGTAACACAACTGGCAGACAGAATGCACTACTGTTGTGTGTAAGATACACCACATCTTATCCTTCACCATGCATGCATTTTAACTAATAATAAGGAGCTGATACTCTACGATCCACCGCCTTTGGTGGTATGAGGAATAGATCTGTGTATATGAAAGCTAAATCTTGAACGGTTTTTTGAAATATCGTTTACACAAGCCAAGTACTGAGATGGTTTCCATGGCAACATAATTCAGCCAATCACGGCCGTTGATCTGCTCAGGTTGAGATAATCTCAGTAGAAATAGACATCTGCAATACCAAAAGCTAATGTTCAACGGTTTTTGAAATATGACGTACACACAAGTACATGGACAGATGATCGGTCATGGACGGATGATCGGTCGGACGGAGCTCATTTTAATGTCCCCTGTCTCTACCTTGTTGCAGGGGGATATTGATAGCAAAAATGAGGAGATGATACTCGAGGTCCCCAGCCTTTTGCGTGGTATGAGGAATAGGATATCTGCAATATGAAAGCTAAGTTTTCAACGGTTTTTGAAATATCACATACACAGCCAAAGTTACCGAGATGGTTTCCATGACAACATAATTCAGCTAATCACAGTTGTGATATAATCAGGTTAGATAATCTCATAGGAATAGATATCTGCAATAATGTGAAAGCCAAGTGTTTCAACAGTTTTTGAAATATCGCGTGCACAAAATACATGGACAGATGATCAGCCAGTCAGTTGGATGGAGCTCATTTTATGTCTCTTGTCTCTGACCCAAGGGGGATATTGATATCAAAACGAGGAGCTGATGCTCTAGGTCCAAGCCTTATGTGTGGTATAAGGAATAGATCTGTGTATGGTGATATGAAAGCTAAATCTTCAACGGTTTTTGAAATACGTTGTACATAAAAGTACGGCAAAAGTACAGTCGGCAGACAACGCAACCCAGACGTTTTTGGGAGTGGTAGGTGGGAGGAAAACTGGTGGTGTCTAGGTGGGAGTGGGGTGTTGTGTGTCGTACCAGAGGAAAATGGATTGCAAGTCAGTAATGATGCTCTTTGTGCATTCCAAAAAAGACGGTATAAGAGGGTGGATAGAGTGAGAGGATAGAGTGCATGAGGAGAAAGATCCCTATCCTAGCCATGTAAAGGTCTGTTTGTGTAACGTGTACCTCTGTGGGACGCTCCGCCTGAGCATTCCCACCTTGAGATTGTGGCATGATATCTCCTGCTTAATCACATTGCCGGGGCTTCGTGGCAACAGCTGCGTCCACACTGGTCCATCGACTGCACAGGGGTGTGGCGGAAATAAACAGCACAGCAGGGAGTCTCAGCAGTCACCCAGATCAGGTTCTCAGAAGAAGCACGTGTCTGGCAATCGCACAGCAATAATGAGACAGCGAGTGAAGAGCCAGTGAAGGGAGGCAGCGAAGAAGAGGCAACGAAGAGAAGAGAGAGCTAACAGCTCCATGCTCCCCCTTTTATAAGCCCTGGGTGAAGGGTGGGTGATACCCAAAAGGACGAGCTGTGACCTAAATCCTGCTTCTCTATTTGCCACATTAGCCCTAGCACGCCCTGCAGGCTCTGGGACCAGATTGTCTCGATGCCCATCCACTTTGGCACGGGTCGAAAGCTCCGACTCAACATAGGTTATGCCCCTGAGCCGGCACCTCTACCTGAACATGCTCCGAGTGCAGTCTGAATATCGAATATCAACCGGACCTTCCCCCCCACTTATGGGCCCCCTCTCAAGAGCCAAAATGCACACCCGGCCTTGTACATACTCCCAGATCACCCTTCTGCGACCCTCTCCTCATTTGCCCCGTGTCTTGCCATTAATAGTCTGGCCAAGACTGATGAGGGTCGTATCAATTTTGCATGCTCACCCGGGATGTCCTGGTGAGATATATGGTCGAGCTATATTCAGTCTGCTGCTTGGCCAAGCATCACTCGATGGCCAGGACAGCCGAGTCATGCAGTACTCTCTTCGTATTAGAATGGTGAATTGTAGTGATGCAGAGGTACGAGGAGGTGTGGAATATTTTTCCCTGTGCGGGAGGCGTTTTTGGTCAAGTGGTAAGGTTTGTTTGAGCGAGGTGCGACAGCAAGGAAGATATGCCGGTTGGAAATTGGCACGTAGTATTGAACGAAATAATGGTGCGTGTTCAATGCCCATGCGTGGTGTTGTGTAGTGGAGGAGGCGGTGATTCCAAGCATGGGAGGCATCATGGTGTGCTATTATAATCGGCTATTTGAATGGCGTGTGTTGCTTGCATGCTTTGTTTGTACAATTGCTTAAAGAAAGGGTTTGAGTTGACATCAGAATAGAGATAGAGACATAGTTAATAGACCTAACTATGAGACCCACGCAATGCACTTCATCCCGTTAACCCACCAGACATGAGGGGAGGTCGAACTGCACTGACTAACAAAAAAAATAACTGCCTTGGGATTACTGGATGTTGGGTGCTATTGCCTCTGAGGCATGCCGGTTTTGGCGCAACAATATTGTTGCGAATTCGCCGCGCCGCCGGGTGCGACGGCCACGTGACTCCGAATCGCGGCACGTCTCGCCCACCGGACGGACAATTCAGTCGTGACCCTCTTGGAACTATCGCCAAGGAGCTAGTCACGGGTGGGTTTAACCTCACCACACCCATCCCACCGCATCTACCGCGGCGAAATAAGGGTGAATTCCCGAAATTTCGTTCGATACCTAGTACTCGCACGGGTAACCTACCGAGGGGTTGATACCACGCCACAGGTTGACTCCGGACCGCCGCTATAAGCGGCTCGTTCCAATGCTACAGGGATAACCGAGCGGAGTTATCGTCGACCTTGACGGTCAGATTAATTATCGGCGTATCACGCCCACTACGAACCGCTTTTACGTGAAGCAAGATGGAGATTCAAACGAAGAAAAGGACGCAGCGAAACGGGAACAATTCAACATAATGCACATTTATTCATACAACACACGGAGAGCACACATATACAGCCATACAGTCAGAAATGCACAAAAAGCAAAATGTATGCGAAAAACAATTAAGCAAACGACGACGCAGAGCTTACAACCGACTCATTACGCGAACACACGGAAACACTTGTACAGTTTTACCTTACGAGACACGGCGCCACACACACCAACTCACACAGAACCAAAGAAAAGAAGAGAAAAGAAGTGGCGACTTCCCTTGTCTGGCTGGTGAGTCCCTCTCCCGGACGGCAGCATGGCCGCGCCTGCCCGATCTCTCTCTCGCGGCGCGCGAACCCTCTCCGCACTTCTCATCCGGACGCGCAGGTCCACCTCACAACCACCTGAATGGGGGGGAATTTGCCACACGAAACATATTATTGTGTGTGATGTATTATTATATATATTCATACTATATATATTATATTTCACTAACAATATTATGTGTTGTTTGATTTGTTATTATATATATATATATATATATATTATAATATTTCACCCGTGGAAATTCACAACCACATTCTCAGTCCCTAGGTGGTAATTTCTGAAGTACATGTATAGTTTGCCCCAAACCCGTTGTTTAGAGGGAATAATGTGATTATTCGGGCTGCGACCATTGATCAGTCGTTTTTCTTTCTCTTCTTTTATTTCAAATAAAAACCAACGAGACCGCTCGGTTGGCTTTTCGCGCCATTCTTCTCTGTGCTGGGTTGAGGAGAGAAATCGCAAGGGGAGGGCAGCGGCGCTCGATGGTGCGACAATGCGCGCGTGTGACGCGGCCAGGGAGGAACGCCCCCTTCTTCGAGACCTTTCTCGAAGCGCCTTCGAAGGGGGGTGGAGCAACAAACGGGGCGAATCAACAGGCGGAGCTCGCCTGAGGAAATAAAAGTTGGCAGACGGGGAAGCAGTCTTTGTCATGCTCTTGCTCGTGGTTGCTCTTCGTCTTCCGGCTCGCTGTCCTGGTGGCCGCTGGCCGGGTTCTTTTGTGGGGCCGTTTGTAAGACCACCGCTGGCGGGAAGGACGTCCGCCATGCCCCTCTCCCGACTTCGGGCGATCCACAGTCCCTCCCCCGGTCTATCCGCGCTGGCGATAAGTGCCGAAACACTCGGTCCGTCGGCTCGAGTGCCAGCACGTGCAGAGCCGAGGCACCCGCAGAGGCCTCCGCGACCCACGCGATTGGCACGTGTAGTACGCCGGGCCAGGCGGACCACGTCGCGGACGTCGGAGACGGACTCGACGACGCTCAGGGAAGTCGCGACTTCCATTCTTTGGGCTTCTGTAAATCGTTGTGTGTGTGGCACCAGTCTTGTGTAAGTAACTGCTTAAGTAGTTGCCGTGTTGTGCGCCGTAATTAGTCGTTGTGAGCTGCGTCTGTTGTTGCCTTTCTTTATTTGATATATGTGCATCTCTGACCTGTTTGGCTGTAAATACATGCTGTAATGTGTGTGCTATCTGTGTGCGTGTAAATAAAATGCTTGCTTGTTGAATTGTTCCCCGTTCGCTGCGTCCTTCCTATTGTTGGGTCTCCATCTTGCTTCACGATAAAGGATTTCGTGTGGGGCGCGCATACGGCCCGATAATTTATAATATCTGAACCGCAAGAGTCGCACGATAACCCGCTCGGTTATCCCGGAATGTACGAACGGCGCGCTTAACCGGTCGCTGGTCCGGAGTCGACCTGTAGCCTGGTGCAACCCCTCGGTAGGTAATACCCGTCCGAGTCTTAGTTATGATCGAACTGTTCGGCGATTCAGCCCTACCTCGCACGTAGATGCGACTGCGGTGTGGTCGGTTGAGTATAACCCCCACCCGTGATAGCTCCCGGCGTTAGTCCGAGAGGGTCACGAGCTGAATTGCTCCCGTCCGGTGGCGAGGCGCCGCGATTCGGAGTCACTGGCCGTTCGCACGCCAGCTTAGGGCGCGAATTCGACAACTTATATATACATGCTCCCGGTTTTTAACTGTAGAGCGGGGATTTATTCTTGGCCTAGTACACAAAATCAGAGGTATTATTCAACTTCTATTGAGGTCAACTTTTTGCACGAGTTTCAAATTTTGTTTTGAGAGAACTAAAATTTTGCCCAAGACATGTTACCCTCGCCTAAAGGATTGGTATTTTATTCGTAGTTTATCTTTTTCCTACCTATTTTGTTGTTGGTACTTGTTATTGTTTTATTTTTACCTTATTGGGTTTGCGAATTAATTTTCTTTTGTATTTCTTTTTAATGGTTCTTTGGTTGTAGGTTTCTTCATCTTATTCCTCTTTCCCATTTCTTATTAAATTTTATATTATTTAGATATTCTTCCAATAAAACACCTAAATCTTTAATCAGCCCTTTTATTCTCTAATGTCTTTTTTATATGGACTTTACAAATCTCTCTTACCATTATATTTTTCGATTTTTATATATTGATATATTTCATTTTTATGCTTTCTCATTTACGTTTATCTTTATTGATTTATATTATGTAATTTTTATCAATTTATTATGTTTATGTTTTTTAGTTTTTAGTTGTTATTTTTGTTTAATTTTTTGTTATTTTGTTTTGTTTGTATTTATTCTATTTATTCTTTTTGTTTTTTATTTTTATGTATTTTTGTGATGACTTTTTTTTGTCCCATTTTGGTATATCGGAGATTTTCTTTTTTTTATCATTGGTCTTGAAGTTTTTGTTGTTTGATGGTAAATCATTAAACCTTTTCAAGTTTGTTAAATTAGACAGTATATTTATAGCTACAGTGTATTATGGGGGTAAGTTTTAGTTATGTTTAGTATGGTATTAATTTTCAAAGTACTTTATCATAATTCATATTGATATTTTATATTTTTTTACTTATTTTATGTATTTTAAGATGGTTTTTATATAATTGAGTATTTTTTGTCTAAGTTTGATTTTTTTTTATTTATATTATCCATTGTTTATTTCTTAGGTCCGTTATTTGTTATGTTTGTATTGTTCTTTTTTTTTTTTTTATAGCTAGTTGATCTTTTCGATTTATTTTGTCTTATTTCTATACTAATAATTTGTAATAATTTGTTATTTACAGATTTTATTTAAGTTATATTTTCGATAGTATTTTTCTTCCACAGTGACATATAATTTGTGTTTTATATTCTAAATTTTTGTTATTGCAATTTATTGAAAATACCGATTTTTCTTGTCCTCAGATACTTTAATTTGGTCTTCGAACTCCGTCTCGAAACATCTTTTATATTTTATTATTTTCTTTAAAATTTAATATGGTTGGCGTTTGTTAATACTTTTTTTCATTAATTCTTTTTGCTAATTTTATTTTTATGTATCGTTGGATGTACCTCTACAATAAGTCATCGTCCAATTATCAGAAACTCTTATTATTGTTTTTTATTTTCTTTTTTTTGTTACTTATGATCCCTCAACCAAAGTTATAATCCTTGGAACCTGAAATTTTGGAGGTGATAAGCTTGGGTTTTTATTTTCGAGATCTTTTGAAAATATTTTTTTTTTGCATTTTTATAATTTCATACTCATTTAGGATTATTCATAAATTTTTTGACTTTGCCTATCGATGTAGTTCTTTTTGTGTATGATTATTGTTTGTGCTTGTACATTTGGTTTATAGCTTTAAGATCAAATGAAAGATATTATCGTTCTTTTTCTTGTCGGGGTTAAAATAGAAATTAAAGTTCATTGATAATTATATTTTTTCTTACTTCCCCACCTCTTTTTTCAAGTCCTATCCCAAACTCTGAAAGCCTTAAACTAGACAGATTTATGTGAATTGGTATAATTTTGTATCTTTGTATTAAAAGATTGAAAAAAAAATAAAAAAATCTTTCAGACCTGTTCTTAAAAAATTGAAATTATCTAAAAATTGTAAAAATTATAATTATTGTGTTGAGAAAATTTTTCATTTATGGAATTAGAATAAATATAAACATAATACATTGGTCTTGTGTTTTAATCTTTTTATTTAGTGCTCTTGCTTTATGTGGTTATGTTGGAGAGTATTTGTATATGTAATAGGTGATATGTTCCTTTTTCTTTTGTATTGGGATGATTTTGTAAAATAGTTTGTTGGTTTTACACACTTTACACACACACTTACTACGCCCATCTTATCGCACATCGCACTACCATAAACACAAAAGTTCATACATCACACAATTCATTATGCACAACACTACGCAAACACACACTTTTTTACGCGCATCACACTACTACACACCGTCATTACACACACGTAACACTATTTTTCTAGCACACTACACACACGCTACACACACTCTACTACTCCACAATAAATCCCTAAACCTACTTCTACCTTCCAAATACATATCATGGTATTTATTTTATTTATTATAAATTTATTTATTAGTTTTGTTTTTATCATTTATATTTTATTTCTTTTATAATTTTTTTATATTTATTTTCTTATGTAATAGCTGCAAGGTTGCCGGTCCAATTACATAACTGACCCGAGATGGTTGAGCTATTACCACCCCTCATCTTAATTCTTTATACACATACGGAGGGGGGGTTTAAGCTATCTACAACGTTCTCCTTAGTTTAATTTAGTTTTAATTCTTCTAGTTATACCTCGGACTTGATCACTTCTTTGTCACCATATTGGAAGTTATCTGTAAGTTTTTAAAGTTTATTTATATTCATTAATATTTTTTACTGTTGTATTTTGGTTATTTGCTCTTTTATAATAATCCATTTCGTTTCTGGGTTTTGTTGCTCTTCATCTATGCCATATATCTGTAGACTTTGGACCTTTTTTTATTCTGTGTACCTTTTTTTTTATAATATCTATTAAGGTTGATTTTATTTACTAGGCCATGGTGGTTCGTATGTACTTATCAGATTGTGTTTAGTGATTGTATAATACTTTCATTCATTGTTTTTTTTTATTTTTATTTATCTTCTTTGTTTATAGTTACTAATTTTGTTTTATTTATTTTATTTCTTATATATGGTAGATTAGTTCCTGATTTCTTTTTACGTCTGGTACCTTATCTTTTTGTGTATTGATGGTTTATGTCCTATACAAGAGATAATATATACTCTTTTGAGCTAATCGTTTTTAGTTATATTTTAACTGTTGTTTTTATTTTTTTTTATCTATCTGAGATTTTCATTATTCTGTTTTAGTAATTTTTATGTTCCTTTTACCAATCTTATGAGCTATCTTAGTTAGTACATTTTGTATTTTTTTTCTTTGAGGTGTTGGTAGTACTTTTATAGAAGAATTATAATTATGTATTACCATTGAAAAAATTAAAATAATTTATTACTTAATATTGGAATTATATAATAAATTATTTATCTTTAAAATTGAATTTATATGTATATCTATATATAAATATATAATTTAATTAAAAATAATTTAATAATATATTAATTATTAGATATTGTGATTGGGAATTTTATTTATTTTTATATCAAGCGTCGAAGAAAAAAAAAAATAAATTGGAATAATATATAAAATATGATCTTACCTGATTAAGATTATTATTTTATCAATTATATAATAGGTTATTTTAGAAATTATAAAATATATAATAAAAATGATGATATAAAGAAAAAATTGAATTTATAATTTGATTAATAAAATAATCAGTACTCAATTTTATTTTTTGGCTGAATTATTTTATTGATGATTCTTTATTTACGCGTATCCATTAGATATTGTTTTTTAATTTATTATCTTTCGTTTAATTGGTCTGTGACTACTTATTATTATATTTATTCTTAATGGTTATATTTTATAATATTTTGTTGATGCTGTCGAATTTAGCTATTTTATTATAGCTGCAGCTTTAAGGACTATGTGTGTATATGTATGTTTTCTCTGATTGTTAACGCTTTTTATCTAGATATTTATCTACTTTGTATTTTATTCTTTCACCAGATAACTCTCAGCTAAGGGAACTCCTCTAATGTTAAGCATGAGTGACTATTAGGCCCAATTTTTTGGGGGCTATCTTTTCATTTAATATTTAATTTATGTTTTTCCTTATATTTTTTTTTATTTATTTATTATTTTATGTTTTTTTTTTTCTTCATTATTATCTTGGATTTTTTTTTTTATTTCCGTTTTTTACCTAGTCCATTTTTTATTTTTGTTTAAATGTTATATTCGCTTTTCTATATTGTGTTTCATTTTTTTATTCGCTATACAGGTGTTTTTTAGTATTTTTATTATTATCTCTTATGCATGCTCAAGTTGTATTATGGAATTTGTTGATGGACCCAGGCATGATGCCTAGTTTTTTTTAGGATCTTTTTATATTTTGGCTCTTTTTTGACTGTTCATATTTTTATATTTTTTTCGTAGTTATGCCCTTGAGTATTTATTTAATCTTTTATTTTTTTTTTAAATTGTATTTTATTTTATATGTGGTACCGTTTGTACTATGTCTGTGGAATAAGTGTGACGACTACTAGCTTTACTGTGCTGCTTTTCTGTTAAGTCGTCTTTTTGTATGACCATCCCTACTTTCTGTACCTGACCTGTTACTTTGAGTGGTCCTTATTAATATCTTGTATCGCACATGCGATAGCATGAGCCACATTTTCTGTCGTTAGCCATCATTACATTATTTTTTTAGGTATTTAGGTGTTTCGAGACGACATGACAGCAGTTCAAAGAGACACTCTGTACATTATTTCATTTAATTCATCTGTAATACGGAAGTTTGTAATCGTGATTTTTCAAAATCTCTTTATTTGTGCAAAACACAAATTTTCCTGGGTATGTGTGGCAATTACTATTTGCCTCAACCCAGTACAGAGCACACTAACTTTCCAATTTTCAAAGAGTTACGAAGTAAGCAAACGGAGCAAGTATCCTGGAAGTCAGATTCTTCGCATCATTGATAGCTCGAGAAATCTGTCTAATCCACCTTATCTACGGTCAATCGCTTGTCATCATTGGTAATGGTGCAATTCGACCAGACGTGAAGGCAAGGGAATCGCTACAGCTTCCATTGTACTAAGGTCGACTCTGAAGGCACTCAGAAAGTTATAGTCTTTGAATCTGTCAAGTGTTCAATTAAGAATAACTCACCATTGCAAAGGTCAGCAGATAACGGTCGCTAACTATAATTCAAGAAAGCTGCCGTGCAAACTGGGCTTAACTATGGTTAATTGAGAGCATGCTTAGAAGAAAACCTCTTCTTTGCCAGCCAACAATTTCAACGAGATAGAGTGGGCTGATGAGATAGCCTCACAGCAACCCCCTTGTAGTTTTGAGCTAAACTGTCATTTTGTTTAGATGAGTCGCCATATTGCTCAATTTTGCTGATAAGTGAGTTTGCGTATTTGTTTTACTGTGCAGATTACCCTAGTCATTAGAGTTCTATTGTGAAATCGATTGCTATGCAATTGTCCAAACACAGTTGCATGTTTTTTCTAGTGATTGGCTGTTTGTTATAATTATTAATTTATTTTGTGTAACAATCTGTGTATAGCACTAGTAATCGGTCAATGTTCATATGTGTGAGTTGTCTGGACTAAAATCTAATCTTCTTACGATATACATTTCTATCCTGGAGGTATGGGATTTCTTCCTCTCGTCTTCTCCAACTAAGAGATCAGATGGTGCAATAAAACAAAATCACTCTGTTCAAGGAAAATGAATGAGCGCTTCCATGTCACATCTGCACAAAAAATATAGTGTCTTTAATTGTGATGCAGGACAAGCTATATATGGGATCAAGCGATCTTCTTATGGCCCTAAGTCAGGTTCCCCTGACATTGATCCCAGTTGAACACCACTGTGGCCAGGGATTGGGGTCGAGCTTTATTTTATTATTTATGGCGGAAAAAGTCCAGGAAACCAACATCTACGGACCAGAAGGTTGCTGGAACCTTTGTGTGAAGGCACTGATCAGATTGAAATCCCACAAGAGAAAATTCAGACTCTATTAGTTCTTCTGCCTTGGTAAGAGTAAAAGCTTTGAAAATTTTGCAAATGGCATTGTCATCACAAAATACTTTCGTGGTATTGTTATGAAAATTTGAGTCAAATGCTTCTTCTAAATGTTTAAATTAATTTATTAATTCTTTTGATAATCATTGGTGTCTATTTGACTTCTTGTCATGTCTCTGAAAAATGGCCAAGTGCAGCTTCGTGTGGGATATCGCGAAAAATAGATAACCCTGGTTTACTGCCAGTGGAAGCAAAACATATGCCTACCTGCCTGATATATGTTCTCAAAAACACCTTCACAGCACTGGAAAATGTTAAAATTATGTGAGGATGCAGGATATACCAGTCTGATGTAAGATGGTGGAGACTTGTATATACCCTCTTTCCCTTCCGTTGTGTGTACACGCCGTTCTACATGCATATATGCAGCATTACATGTGAGAATTTGCGCTCCCTTCCATCCCCCCCACCACTTCTCAAGATCATCCATGCAAATAATATGGAATAGCAAAGCTATTAAATGCGAAACACGTTTAGTAATTCATCTTACATTCGTTCGGACTTTACTTATAAGCTTGTTCAGCAACTGTGTATACTTGGCTCTGAACTTTTATATACTCATGTGTAACATGTAAGACGCCGCACAGCTGATGATTTTGACGTCGAAGTTTCCGGTTATCTTCGGCCTGGATTCATTGTGTGTATCATGCGTATCAATAATGTAAATCACGCATTATAAATTATATTTTTTTTAATTGCGCGGAGATATCTTTATTAAATAATTAACTTTGGTTGAAATAAAAATAATATTTGAATAAATAAATAATAAACGATCACTTTCTGTGTCAGAATAAAAGAAAATTATTATGTACGGAAATGAGTTTTGTCAAAGATCTACATACTTTCCGTATTTATAGGTAAATTATGTTTAAATTACAAATAAACACTCTCTGTATCATTGAAAAAATTCTACTTTCGGATAGTATAAAATTAAACTTTGTTAAGGAAAAAAATAATCTGAATAAATAATAAATAAACACTTCCGGTCATGATCTTCTCCAGTCTAAAATAGCATCATTCCCCATGATCAAAAACCGGAAACAAAATAAAAAAACAGAAACTATAATAATAAAAACGGAAGCTATAAAGGTGTCATCGCCAACGACACAAAGAGTGGAGATGTAATCAGCCTTGGTATTTAAATGGGAAACAAAGAATGTGAGAAATATCAAATAAGTGTTATTGAAGAAATAACCAGGGTAAAAGTAGATAAAACAAATAATCGGATAAATTTAATTACAAATAAATTGGAGGATGTAAAGAAAAAAATTAATATCCTTGAATGGACTGAAAACTTTGATGGTTATCAATTGAACAATGGAAAAACAATTTACTACAATCTCAAAATGATATGTGGCTCATGAGGTGGTCAAATAAGAGCATTTAGAGAAGTTTATCATTTCATTTCTGCTCAACAAAGACACTTATACCAAGAACAAGTTCCAAGTTATTCTTTGTGAATATACTCGATGGAAATGAATGTTATAAGAAAATGAAGTTATTCCCTAAAGTAGAACATGGGCAATTCGTTGGTTCGCTCTTTGAGTGGAATGAAAATATAAAAGGAAGAAGTGCTTTAATCAGTAAGTCTCAATCTTTCATAGTCTCAATTTTACATTTGCTTGTATGGGAGGGAAGAGGATAGGTGGGGAGAAAATCAGTCTCAATTTTACATTTTCTGTATGGGAGGGAAGGGGATAGGTGTGGAGAAAATCAGTTTCAATTTTACATTTGCTTGTATGGGAGGGAAGGGGATAGGTGGGGAGAAAACCAGTCTCTATTTTGAGCTTTTGGGGCTTGAGTCAGAAAGTTTTTCCTTTCCCCCATTCATTTGAATGGGAGTCCCAGAAACCCCATTTATCATCTACTCCCTTACTCTCAACCACACTGTTAAATTGTCTATTTGTACATACATTATTTCAATCATGGTATTTATCGATTTGTTTATTTTGTCTCTAATGTGTGCAGTACTTTAAGGAAAGTTATGTTGAGGTGACCAACATTTTTCCCTGGCAAGGCATCCCCCCAATATAACATTATGTATGGGAAAATTGTATCCAAATAACGTAATTTCGGAAAACGTCGCAATTTTTAGGAGCAGATCCACGAAAATTTTAAAACTACCTTTTGTTTCTGGTGTCACAACCTCTGCTGGGAAACAATATCATGTATTTATGACATTGAGTGAAAGACCCCTGCCTTAGGACTGTCCTCACTCTCCTCTTCTTTACTCTTAAGCTGTGGCCCCTTGTCCTGTCAGTGTCCATTCTGATGAAAAATTATTCTGCACTTATTTTGTCTATACCCTTCATCATCTTAAACCTCTCTATCAAATACCCTTGCTCTCAGCTCCTTCCTTATGTAAATATCCTGTCTCCAACTGAAGGCTGAGTAATTCTGACTTTTCAAGAAAATAAATAGAACAACAGAGGATGTCTAGTCTGTGGCTGACTTTAAAGGCTATAGCTTGGCTAAATGGTTAACCAGCAGAGGTCATATGAGGCTGATGGTGAGGCAGAGAGGTTCAAGAAACCAAACGTTTTCCAGTGGGTGACCATCTAAATAAATATGTAGGTTCATCTGCAAAAAGGAAGAGAGGGTTTTTCAGAGAATCGGGAAGACATTTATGTAGATGAGGAACGAGACTGGGCTCAAGATGAGGACACTCCGGCCCTCTTTGGTGGAGAGGAGAGGGTTTCGTAGCCACATGTTGACTGCATGAGTGGAGGAAGTCAGAGATTCACATATGAAGGTGACCTTGTATGCCATAGGCAGTGAGCTTGGCAAGCAGAGACAGGTGGGAGACTGTTAGGTCCCAGGCAAGACAAAAAACTAACATTTTTTTCCTTCCAAGGTTTTCTCAGAGGTGTCGTCATCATTCACCAATGCCCTTTCAATTTAGCAGAGGGGCCACCCTGGATTTGGCCTCAAATCCAACATGGTCACCAATATATACATACCCATTGAATGTCACATTTTAATGCTCGGAAATCAATTTTCTAACCACAAAATATGAAGTTGAAGTACCGTGGACTTTTTCTGATCGCATGTTAGAGATATGCATCATTTGTTGATTTTGGAATCGTTTGCATTTGGCATGAAATCCAAAATGGTGGCAAAAATCCAAAATGGCCACCAAACTCTACTGAATTTCACTTTGCAGATATTTTTTGGCTGGAAAATCTATTTTTGCCCATGAAATTTCACGTTTTTTTTCTTCTGGATGCATGGCAGAACTTATCAAATCACTTTAGTTAAGAGTAATTTGTAATCCACAAAAATGCAATATGGCTGCCAAAATCCAAAATGGCTACCCATTGAATCTCACATTTTTCTGCTCCGAAATCATTTTTCAAATGACAGAATACTCTTTTTTTTCTGGTCTCATGGTGGAATATATATAATTATTTAATTTTGGAATGATTTGAGTTGGTCTCACAATCCAATATGGCGTCCAAAATCCAAATTGGCCATGAGACCCTACTGATACTTACTTGTGCACTTTTTTTGGCTGGAAAATTGAGTAGCTTAACTGTTGTTTCTCTTGGTGGACTGTATGTCTTTAAATTTGGGCTAGGGAGTTGCTTAGTACATTTAGATACACAGCACAGTTTGTTTTGTAATTATTAATGATACCAATCTGATATAGTCTTTAAAATGGCCGAAACAAAAAATTAATGCTTCTTTTGTACAATAAGATGAGTGCCAGAGTTGTATTAGCATCTAAACATGTTGCTAACTCACAAGTAGTGAATGTTCAGCGACATTCAGTCAAGGCCTTTAATTTTACAACAATGTCCATTTGCATTAGTGTCATTCACTGATGTCTAAATCAGTGTCTATTTGAGATTCAGGTGAGTGAATTTCATCATGACTGTCAGAAGTAGCTGAAATATGGTATTGCACAATGTCACTATCACTCTGAAAATTCGTCCTCCCATGAGTTGCTGGCTCCTTTATCCTCACTGTGGCTGGAGCCCTTTCTTCTCTCCTTTGGGAGCTGTTCTGACTCTAAAATAAAGTGATTTGATAAGTTCTACAATGCACCCAGAAAAAAAGTAAAATTTCATGGGAAAAGATAGATTTTCCAGCCAAAAAATGTATTCAAAGTGAAATCAAAGTGCAAAGTGAAAAATGTATGCAAAGTGAAATAATCAGTCGAGTATGGTGGCCATTTTGGGTTTTAGCCACAATATTGTATTTGAGACCAAATGCAAATCATTCCAAAATCAACAAATGATGCATATCCTGAACATGCAACCAGAAAAAGTCTCATTTTGTGGTTAGAAATTGATTTCCAAACATTAAAATGTGAGATTCACTCGATAAATTGGTGGCCATTTTGGATTTGAGGCCAATTCCAAGGTGGCCCCTTAGCTAAATTGAAAGAACAGGCAACATAGGCTAAGGATGACGGAACCACTAAGAAAACCTTGACAGGAAAAAATGGTAGTTTTTTTTCCTTGGCTGGGTCCTGTCTATGTAGAAGTCAAAGATATGTATAGGAGACTGTTATCACCTCTGGTTTGAGATTTATGGCTTCCAAAGCATTGCTGTAAGAGAAGCAGCAGCATGTCTATAGTTGATTGACCAGAATGGAATCCAAACAGGCAGTCAGAGGTTTTTGTGCATTTTTCAGGAATTTGGAACTGGAAGAAGTCATTTGGCACAATATCTGCTCAATTAGGTGGCACAATAGCTGCTAAATTGGCACAATATCTGCTAAATCAGAAACTGTTGCACTGAAATTGCAGTGTGCACAACTTAGCATTATCATGTTGAAGGAACGAGAAATACCACCAATCACATGGAAACACTTATTCACTCTGTTTTGAGCAAAATTGAGGTTACACTCATCTCTAATGGTCATAAAAGTTGTTCAGCAGCATTTTCCTTGCAATTATTGCATGTGAGCATTCTTCGGTCTCTGAAAATATGAAAATGACCACTATTTGTAAATAGGAGAATTGAATGTTCACATCGACTTGTTTTAGCATGCTGTCTTTTCTGAAACTATCACTGCTGGGTCAAAACAAAATTTGACACTCAATCTTTGCTCACTCAAGGACGACGAGATGAAACCCAATATACACAATGAAAATCAATCCACGAAAAGTGTAACACACTTGGCAGACAGAATGCACTACTGTTGTGTGTAAGATCACCACATCTTATCCTTCACCATGCATGCATTTTAACTAATAATAAGGAGCTGATACTCTACATCCACCGCCTTTTGGGTGGTATGAGGAATAGATCTGTGTAATATGAAAGCTAAATCTTGAACGGTTTTTGAAATATCGTGTACACAAGCCAAGTTACTGAGATGGTTTCCATGGCAACATAATTCAGCCAATCACGGCCATGATCTGCTCAGGTTGAGATAATCTCATGAGGAATAGACATCTGCAATACAAAAGCTAAATGTTCAACGGTTTTTGAAATATGACGTACACACAAGTACATGGACAGATGATCGGTCATGGACGGATGATCGGTCGGACGGAGCTCATTTTAATGTCCCCTGTCTCTGACCTTGTTGGAGGGGGATATTGATAGCAAAATGAGGAGATGATACTCGAGGTCCCCAGCCTTTTGCGTGGTATGAGGAATAGATATCTGCAATATGAAAGCTAAGTTTTCAACGGTTTTTGAAATATCACATACACAAGCCAAGTTACCGAGATGGTTTCCATGACAACATAATTCAGCTAATCACAGTTGTGATATAATCAGGTTGAGATAATCTCATGAGGAATAGATATCTGCAATAATGTGAAAGCCAAGTGTTCAACAGTTTTTGAAATATCGCGTGCACAAAAATACATGGACAGATGATCAGCCAGTCAGTTGGATGGAGCTCATTTTAATGTCTCTTGTCTCTGACCACAAGGGGGATATTGATATCAAAACGAGGAGCTGATGCTCTAGGTCCCAAGCCTTATGTGTGGTATAAGGAATAGATCTGTGTATGGTGATATGAAAGCTAAATCTTCAACGGTTTTTGAAATATCGTGTACATAAAAGTACGGCAAAAGTACAGTCGGCAGACCAACGCAACCCAGAACGTTTTGGGAGTGGTAGGTGGGAGGAAAACTGGTGGTGTCTAAGGTGTGGGAGTGGGGGGTGTGGTGTCGTACCAGAGGAAAATGGGATTGCAAGTCAGTAATGATGCTCTTTGTGCATCCATAAAAGACGGTATAGAGGGGTGGATAGAGTGAGAGGATAGAAGATGCATGAGGAGAAAGATCCCTATCCTAGCCATGTAAAGGTCTGTTTGTGTAACGTGTACCTCTGTGGGACGCTCCGCCTGAGCATTCCCACCTTGAGATGTGGCATGATATCTCCTGCTTAATCACATTGCCGGGGCTCGTGGCAACATGCGCTCCACACTGGTCCATCTGACTGCACAGGGGTGGCGGAAAGTAAACAGCACAGCAGGGAGTCTCAGCAGTCACCCCAGATCAGGTTCTCAAGAAGAAGCACGTTCTGGCAATCGCACAGCAATAATGAGACAGCGAGTGAAGAGCCAGTGAAGGGGAGGCAGCGAAGAAGAGGCAACGAAGAGAAGAGAGAGCTAACAGCTCCATGCTCCCCCTTTTATAAGCCCTGGGTGAAGGGTGGGGTGATGACCCAAAAGGACGAGCTGTGACCTAAATCCTGCTTCTCTATTTGGCCACATTAGCCCTAGCCACGCCCTGCCAGGCTCTGGGACCAGAAATTGTCTCGATGCCCATCCACTTTGGCACGGGTCGAAGCTCCTGACTCAACATAGGTTATGCCCCTGAGCCGGCACCTCTACCCTGAACATGCTCCGAGTGCAGTCTGAATATCGAATATCAACGGACCTTCCCCACCACTTATGGGCCCCCTCTCAAGAGCCAAAATGCACACCCGGGCCTTGTACCATACTCCCAGATCACCCTTCTTGCGACCCCTCCTCATTGCCCCTGTCTTGCCATTAATAGTCTGGCAAGACTGGATGAGGGTCGTATCAATTTTGCATGCTCACCCGGGATGTCCCTGGTGAGATATGGTCGAGCTATTCACGTCTGCTGCTTGGCCAAGCATCACTCGGATGGCCAGGACAGCCCGAGTCATGCAGTACTCCTCGATATAGAATGGTGAATTGTAGTGATGCAGAGGTACGAGGAGGTGTGGGAATATTTTCCCATGTGCGGGAGGCGTTTTTGGTCGAAGTGGTAAGGTTTGTTGAGCGAGGTGCGAAGCAAGGAGAGATGCCGGTTGGAAATTGGCACGTAGATTTGAACGAAATAATGGTGCGTGATGCCCATGCGTGGGTTGTGTAGTGGAGGGAGTGCGGTGATTCCAAGCCATGGGAGGCATCATGGTGTGCTTATTATAAATCGCATATTGAATGGCGTGTGTGCTTGCATGCTTGTTTTGTACAATGGCTAAAAGGAAAGGGTTGGAGTTGACATCAGAATAGAAGATAGAGACATAGTTAATAGACCTAACTATGAGACCCACGCAATGCACTTCATCCCGTTAACCCACCAGACATGAGGGGAGGTCGAACTGCACTGACTAACAAAATAACTGCCTTGGGATTACTGGATGTTGGGTGCTATTGCCTCTGAGGCATGCGGTTTTGGCGCAACAATATTGTTGCGAATTCGCGCCCGCCGGCGTGCGGACGGCCACGTGACTCGAATCGCGGCACGTCCGCCCACCGGACGGACAATTCAGTCGTGACCCTCTTGGAACTATCGCCAAGGAGCTAGTCACGGGTGGGGTTTAACCTCACCACAACCCATCCGCATTCTACCGCGCGCGAAATAGGGTGAATCGCCGAAAGTCGATATACCTAAGTACTCGCAGGGTAACCTACCGAGGGTTGTACCACGCCACAGGTTGACTCCGGACACGAACCGCTTAAGCGGCTCGTTCCATGCTACAGGGATAACCGAGCGGAGTTATCGTCGACCTTGACGGTTCAGATTAATTATCGGGCGTATCACGCCCACTACGAACCTTTTACGTGAAGCAAGATGGAGATTCAAACGAAGGAAAGGACGCAGCGAAACGGGGAACAATTCAACATAATGCACATTTATTTCATACAACACACGGAGAGCACACATATACAGCCATACAGTCAGAAATGCACAAAAAGCAAATGTAATGCGAAAAACAATTAAGCAACGACGACGCAGAGCTACAACCGACTACGCGAACACACGGAAACATTGTACAGTTTACCTTACGAGACACGGCGCCACACACACACGTTCACACAGAACCAAAAGAAAAGAAGAAAAGAAGTGGCGACTTCCCTTGTCTGGCTGGTGAGTCCCTCTCCCGCGACCGTCAGCATGGCCGCGCCTGGCCCGACCCTCCTCTCGCGCCGGCGAACCCTCTCCGCACTTCTCATCCGGACGCGCAGGTCCACCTCACAAACGACCTGAATGGTGGTTGCAATTTCCACAGCCGTAACAATATGTATGTGTGTGTATGTATATAATATAATTATATAATATATATATATTTCCACGTAACAATATGTATGTGTGTGTATGTATATATATATATATATATATTATATATATATTTCCACGGCCGTGGAAATTCACAACCACCATTCAGGTCCCGTAGGTGAGGTATTTCTGAAGTACATGTATAGTTAGCCCAAACCCGTTGTTTAGAGGGAATTAATGTGATTCATTCGGGCTGCGACACTTTGAGTCAGTCGTTTTTCTTTCTCTATCTTTTATTTCAAATAAAAACCAACGAGGACGCTCGGTGGGCTTTTCGCGCCATTCTTCTCTGTGCTTGGTGTGAGGGAGAGAAGCGAGGGGAGGGCAGCTGGCGCTCGATTGGTGGATGCGCGGTGTGACGCGGCCAGGGAGGAGGAACGCCCCTCTTCGAGACCTTTCTCGAAGCGCCTCGAAGGGGGGTGGAGCAAAGAACGGGGCGGAACAACAGGGCGGAGCTCCGAGGAAATAAAAGTTGGAGACGGGGGAAGCAGTTTTGTCGATGCTCTTGCTTCGTGGTTGCTCTCGTCTTCCGGCTCGCTGTCCTGGTGGCCGCTGGCCGGGTCTTTTTGGGGGCCGTTGTAAGACCCCGCTGGCGGGAAGGAGCGTCCGCCATTCCCTCTCCCGACTTCGGGCATCCACGTCCCTCCCCCTATCCGCGCTGGGATAGTGCCGAACACTCGGTCCGTGGCGTCGAGTGGCCAGCACGTGCAGGCGCGAGGCACGCCGGAGAGGCCTCGCCGACCACGCTCGGGCACGGAGTCGCGGCCAGGCGGACCACGTCGACGGACGTCGGAGAGGGACTCGACACGCTCAGGGAAGTCGCGACTTCCATTTCTTTTGGGTTCTGTGTAAACGTGTGTGTGTGGCACCAGTCTTGTGAAGTAGAACTGTTAAGTGTTGCCGTGTGTGCGCGTAGTCGGTTGTAGAGCTGCGTCGTTGTTGCTTTTCTTTTATTTGATATATGTGCATCTCTGACTGTTTGGCTGTAAATACATGCTGTATATGTGTGCTATCTGTGTGCGTGTAAATAAAATGCTTGCTTGTTGAATTGTTCCCCGTTTCGCTGCGTCCTTTCCTTGTTGGGTCTCCATCTTGCTTCACGTAAAGGATTCGAGTGGGCGCGATACGCCCGATAATTATAATTAATCTGAACCGTCAAGGTCGACGATAACACCGCTCGGTTATCCCGATAGTACGGAACGGGCCGCTTAAGCGGTTCGTGTCCGGAGTCGACCTGTAGCGTGGTGCAACCCCTCGGTAGGTTACCCGTGCGAGTACTTAGGTATATCGACTTTCGGCGATTCACCCTACCTCGCACGGGTAGAATGCGGACTGGGTTGTGGTGAGGTTAAACCCCACCCGTGACTAGCTCCCGGCGTTAGTCCGAGAGGGTCACGACTGAATTGTCCGTCCGGTGGGCGAGGCGCCGCGATTCGAGTCACGTGGCCGTTCGCACGCCGGCGGGCGCGAATTCGCAACAATATATATACATGCTCCCGGTTTTTAATGTAGAGCGGGGATTTTCTTGGCCTAGTACACAAAATCAGAGGGTGATTATGCAACTTCTATGAGGTCAACTTTTTGCACTGATTTCAAATTTGTTTTGAGAGAATAAAATTTGCAGCCAAAGACATTTACCCTCGCCAAAGGAGGTATTGGATTTGGGTCCGTTTGTTTGTCTGTCTGTCTGTCTGTCTGTCTGTTTGTTTGTCCACACAGAACTTTCATGTTTTTCTCCATAACTTCCTGTCGGATTGAGACAAAATTTTCACAATTCGTGCGACTACTCATGTAGAATGTTTTCATGATAATTATGACATCATAGGTGACGTGCTGTGGCAGCCATATTGGAAAAATGGAAAAATTTTAGACTTCTGTATCTCTGAAACCGCACCAAGGGAAATGTTGAAACTTTGCACATAGCAAGTACTCCACATGTGGAATGAGTGTGATTTTTTTTTGACATCATAGGTTCCCTTGTTATGATGTCATAATTGCATATGTAGAACACCACATCCTATCAGAATGAAAAATGTTGAGGGTCATCTAGCAATAAAATGGTCCAGAGAAAAAAAATTCATGATGTCATCGGTCACGTGATTTGGCAGCCATATTGTTTAAAAGAAATAACCCTCACAAACCTTCTTCTCTGAAGTGGCTGAACATATCGAGGCAAAACTTTACATGTATAACTGCCTCTCCATGTGGAACAAAAGGTTCACACATATGATGTCATTTGGTCACATGGTTTGTCAGCCATATTGGATTTATCCTAAAACCTATAAAAATCTTCTTCTCCAGAACAACTGGACAAATCAGGGGGAAACTTCACACAAATATTTCCCAAGCCATGGGTGTACAAGTTTGTTAAGGAATAATTTATCGGTCACATGGTTTGGCAGCCATATTGGATTGAAGAAAAATATTAAATAATGCTTTCTCTGGAATAGCTTAATCAATCAAAGTGAAACTTCACATTTATGATCTAGTAATGATTTCTAATATATGTTTTAAATTTCAACTTGATCGGACACATGGTCTGGAAGCCAAAATTATTTAATTTTTTGACATGGGTTCTTTTTTTTGTTGTTTTTTTTTTGTTTTTTGTTTTTTGATTAAGGCTCCCTTGGCTGTGTCTGGATAGATTTGAGGGTAGAGGAGTAGCAGCTGAAATGCAAATCCTATGCAGGTTTCTCCTGATGACTTCATTTTTGCTTTTTTTTTCTTGTTTGGGTTCCTTCTGATTACTCCAATACAGGACTGCACCTATTTGGTCTTCTGTACCTATTGAATAATAAATGTCATGGGTCATCATCAGCTGTCCAATCAAAGCGGAGTTGCATCAAAGCAGGATGTCTTGGTTTCCCGTCATCACTACCAGCAGTTATAAAGTGGGAGTTCTAATTATGTCTCTTATTAATTATGTAACACACCAGTACACAAACGCCACACAAAATACAACACACAAACAAGTCCTGGCGAGGGTCTGCTATCTCTGATTGCTCTTTTTCTTGTTTGATGGTTGTGAGCCCGCAATAGGATGTTGTGCATCTCTCAAGCAGGTAAAAGCACCCACACATAAAATCGAATCAGTTATGTTGTGGTATTCTGTTGAGCAATTTAGTTGGCTTGTACTCTTCAGATAAACATGCATTGCGCATGTGAGCTCGTGTAAGGTTCTGTTCTTTCCCTCTCTATACAATCCTCTCCATCCTGCACCACACGTATTCTCAATCCCTTCACATTTCACAATTCGCATGCCTCCCGCCCAACGTGAAGGGACAGGGACCACAACGAGATAGCATCTGCGGGTCTTGAGGAAGCGGGGGCACCTTGAGAACTTTCCTGAAACCCATAAAAACTTCATCCTTCTTGCACCTCCGAGTTGTAACACCGAAGCGGCGCATCTGGAGCAATGGTATGCATCCAGTGTGAAGGCACCCACCAGTGCATGGGGTAGTGGGATGGGATATAATGGGAATGAACAAAACGGTTCTCTCTCTCTCTTTACTTCCTCCCTCTCTCTCTCTCTCTCTCTCTCTCTCTCTCTCTCTTCTCTCCTCTCTCTCTCTCTCTCTCTCTCTCTCTCTCTCTCTCTCTCTCTCTCTCTCTCTTTGCCCTAATTCACCAGCGAGTCTTTCTCTCTTCTCTTCAAACACCACCTGAGTGGCGCTCTTTACTGATGAGTCTGCTTTTCGATTCTGCCACTTCTTCTTGAGTCCGCTCAAACAGGATGGAGTTGCACATCTTTCCCTTTCCTATCACTTTTTACACAGTTCAGTCTTGCACATCTCCACACATATGCTTATTTTCACATGAACCACAACGCCACTCTCTCTCCAATCTGTCCGCAGCTTTCCTGACATCAACATGGCCTGACACACCGTTTTCAGCACCTAGAATAGGTCCACACTCCCTCAAGTAATGCCGTCGGCTCTCTTGCCACAGAATGAGCCATCTCATCGCATGGAGGCAAATGAGACTCCACAGCTTTCCCAAATGACTGGGACATTGTCGCTGGAGTGAATGAGAGACCGTGAGGAGGGATGAAAACAGCCGAGTAGAGTGTGTCAGTTGCCTCAACCAAAGTCGCTGAAGGTGCACAAGGGTGCAACAAATTCCCCAGTCTTCCTCTCATCATACACAACCTCCTCTATCCCTCTTCCCAATCTATCTGTGTTCTTCTTCGGGAGTCCATATCCATGTATTGTAGCGTCGTGGTAATGGGAAATGTACATGTGCTTGGAAGTGTCCTTGAATTGCTTGCGATGCCTTAACTTGATTTTCATGCCATTTTTGTGTTTGAATATTCCCGCCATGTCTCACTTTGATTTTCTCCCTTACCACTCCTCCCAACATTTCTTGAAAACATTTGATGAAACTGTTGATTTGTGTTCTGACTTATCCTGCTTGCATTTGATCTGCGGTAGCACTCCCGGGGCGATTGGTCTGAGATTACAGATTGTAATGAAAGCCCACAGAGAATGGCAGACGGCGATGGTTCACTTGGCCAATTTGGTCGCCACCACATAGTCACTGGCAGAGTTCCCTATCTACTTCATTCATCTTGCCAGTATGGTTAACCGACCTTGGGCATGAGGATCCGACCAGAGGTGAGTGTTGTCGACGGTGTCGGTGGTCTTTTCACATGCACAGAGAGGAGTGAGATAATATTCTTACTCTATTTGTCTGCCTGGCAGTTAAACAAAATTGAAAATCATTACAAACAGGAAACTTACTGTTTTTTAAGGATGCTATAAAGGACACAAACAACAGGCACAAAAAATTAATGTCGTGTTAGATAGGGTGATGTAATCGACTGTAGAAAGTGGCGGTAAAACCCAGAATTTATTTATTTATATGACTTTTGCAATCTTTATTTTATTTAAATTTAATTATACATACTTGAACACTGTAGAACATAAATCGCCCATCATAAAACTTCCAAGAACCTCCAGTTTTGCAGTACTTCAATTTAAACAAAGGATCAATGGGGTGGTGTATAAGGTTGATATTCGGGACTGTTTATGGACTCCTTCAATTGCACTAAACTTTTCGATTTTTTTTTAACGATCGTTAAAATCATTACTTTATTAAAATTGAAGTACAGTACTGTATATACTTAAACACTGCACGGGGTATTATGTTCTATGACTTCTCTAGTTTCTCATAGTTTTCTGTTCTGTCCTTTGTAATAATTACAACTGATTTGAAATATTACCCTCTGGAAATCATGGAGAAAGACATCATGAAATTCACATTGAGGGTAGGGGGGTATATTTATTCTATACTCAGTGTTTGGGTTTTGTAGGATTCAGGGCTGGTGCATACTGGTCACTACTGGTGGGGGGGGGGGGGGGGGGGGGGGGGGGGGGGGGGGGGAGGGAGAGGGAGAGAGCTTACTCTTTCAGAACCTAAAGCTTAAAGTAGAAAATGAAATTAAAACACTGTAATAATTTCATTAAAGTGGTGAATGAAATTAAAATTATTAAAAGATGCCTGCAGAGTGAGATATTAGTGGGCTCAAATAAAAACTCAATAAAATATTCATACGAGGGTCATTCCAAAACTTCTGTCACCTCTCGTGTAATGTTTTAAAGTAAAAGATTGAGTTCATCACAAAAATACATGTAAGCTGGCTCATTACTTACTGACATGTTTGATAAATATCAAGTTTGTCACTATTTGTTTGGTTTCAGGATTTAAAATAATGGCATCCTGTATGGAGGACGTGGCTGCGACAGCCTCAGTAAAAATGACATCCAGACTTGCTAAATTCACAGTGATGCATAATAAAAAGGCACGGGAAATCCATCAATACATTTTAAAAAGAAAAAATATCCACCAAGATGAGGTAATGACATTCTGAATCCACTGAAGAGTTAACACAGCCAGGTTCACCATGTTTAGGACACTTGAGAAGATTTCTGTGTTCGGATCAAAAAGTGAGTTGACTTCTGGACTAATTGAATTGATGAGGGTGGAGAGTGTGTGTAGAATAGTGTGAATGAATTTTGTCAATAGTACTATGTTGTTTAAGGCCAGTCACACTTGACGTTTTAGCCAACGTATGCCGATTTTTGAAAAATTTGTCTAAAACGCTGGCACACGTGAATACGTTATGGTAAGTTTTGATAACATTGAGAGCACGCTGGAAAAACTGCCATACGTCGTTGCACGCTGGCTTTAAACGGTGTACTTTCGGTTGTCCTCAAATTTTTGCATGCTTGAAATTCACGACGTATGCGGCGTATGACTCACACGTTCCACTACGCTGGCTATAAGTTGTAGGCACGTTATGCGATCGTTGACAGACGTTAACACATGTTACTTGTAAGTTAATCATAAGTTGAGACACGCCGAGGTAATGTTTAGCGTACCCGAAACTTATTCCTAGCCTATGAGTAACGTGTTGTGGGCACGTTACGCGATCGTTGACACACGTCGACACACGTTACTTTTAAGTTACTCATAGGCTGAAAGACGTCGGTATAATGCTTAGCATGCCTGAAACTTATTTATACCTATCAGTGACATGTTGCTAACACGCTACGCGATCGTTGACACACTTCGACACTCCTTGCTTGAAAGTTACTTATACGTCGAATCACGCCGAGTTATTGTTTAGGGCAAAAGAGGCTTTTATCTAACCTATGAGTGACGTCTTTGCACCTGTGTGTAACGCACCTCTGCCGCATACTGGCGTATGTAGACGTTTTGACGTTTACCGGACGACTACAGAACTTAACAAGAGTTCCCAACCTACAGATACCAGATAATGATGTAATGGCAGCGATTAGGGAATTGGTAAAGAAAAGGGGTTTCACAGGAGGAACCCGTCAGTGTTGCAGACTACATAGCGAGTACATGTCCATGACATTACGAGAGATGGAGTATCCGGCAACGATGACACTACAATATCTACCTGTCCTCCAACATCAGCATACCCTCATCGATTTGGCACTGCACCAGTTGCGTGCCAATAGAACGAGAGAAGAAGACGTGAACGGAGGAGAAGGTATGGGTGACACCATGGATCGGGATTTGATTTGCACCGATAAGATTTGCACCGATTAGACACCAGTTGATTTGCACCGATAAGAAACGTTAAGTGTAAACAATTGCGATTGTTTGGCGCAAGCGTCTATTTTCAATAGTGGAGTTTGAGCGATTTAGCACGTTCAATAGAAACGCTTCAAATTTCCGAGCGCCAGCGTCAAAAAACAAAGGCGAGTGACAGCAATTTAAATCGTTCATTGTAAACAATTAAAATAGTTGAGTGGCACCGTTTAAAAGTCGTTGAGTGTAAAAAAATCCATTGTTGAGCGCAAGCGTCTACTTTCAATAGTGGAGTTGCAGCCATTTAAATCTTTGAGTGGCAGCCTATGAATAGCAAACCCACGTCACCGGCAAAGATAAACTGCCGCACGATATGGATAAGTTAGGCTATCGTTGGGCATAGGTTGTGAACGCCGGCTACACGATAATTATTCGTTGGTATACCGTATCTATAAGGTATCGAAGCGCTCTATGTACATTATTAGTACCTTGAGCATTTGTCCAACTCGTTATGAATACACCCAAAACGTAAAAACAAGCCATAGCTCATTGTTGAAAAAACCCCAAAAAATTAGCCGCGAAGAATTCGAACAATGGTGCAAAGATGTCTCCTACCCGTGGACACGCGGACGCAAGGAGGATCCATCATCACCCACACCCTCCCCATCACACTCACCTACTACTGCCAACATGACAAACTACTACTAATACTGATACTGATACTCATACTGTTACTGCTGACATGGACATCGACACAAAAAGGAGTCGAAAACACTGATGGGTTCCCCTTGTGAAGACCATTTTTATATACCAATTCCCAAAACGCTGGGAACACGTCATTATATGGCAGTTGTAAGTTAGAAACACGTTCATTTAGTTTTTTTGTCGACGGAAGACGTCAATGCAATACGTCTACATACGTCAATGTGCGTTGGGACTACGTAAAGAATTGGTTCAAAGCACGTCAAACATAAGTTAGAAATAGTTTCGCGTAAAAAAGACATTACCGCGACGTGTTTCGACTTATGAGTAGCTTACAAGTAGCCTTTGTCGACGTGTGTAAGCGTCCGCATATCGTGTGTACAACTTATTCCATCGCATGCGGAACGTGTGTCATACGCCAAGTACGTCGTAAAATTTTGAACATGTTTAAAATTACTTGACGTACTCCACTTACTACGACGTATGATAGCGTACTTTAGCGTTCTATTCACGTATACCAAACTTACCCATACCGTATTCGACGTGCGCCAGCGTTTTAGACACATTTTCTTAGGTCGCATACGCTGGCAAATCGCCAAGGTGTGACTGCGATGTTGACACTTCCATTTCTGCGGCGGTTATGATTTGAATCGTTGTGCGTCAGCGTTTTAATAGGCTACGTCACGTCATCGTCGGCGATACGTGCAGCGCGCTATGCATAAGTTAGACTATCGTTGGGCATAGGTTGTGTAGGCCGACAACAGTTCAGCATTCATTGGTATAAGTTATCTCTAACACAACGAAACGTTCTGTGTCCGTTACTAATACGTTATACATAAGACCAAGTCGTTATGAATACGTCCGAATCTTTTAAAAAAACATCAAAGTTCAACGTAAGCCAGCGATTTACATACATTTTAATACGTTGCCATCGCTGGCTAAACGTCAAGGTGTGACTGGGCCCTTTAGATGGGGTGACAGAACTTTTGGGATGACCCGAGTACCCAATGACATTAGCATGAAGATAGCAACACTCAGCATAGTGAGATGTACATGATGGTGTGAATTGCACACACCGAGACGCAGCTCTCCAAAGTTTCCGCAGCCAATATGTCGACACACCCGATATATCGAGCCGACCATAAGCATTCCGTAGGTGTGAACCGAACGGCTCGACTTGCGCTTGTGCCGTGAGGGTCTCTTTGCCTTGATTTGAGTCTCATCTCCACCATTTCCACCTTGGTTCATGGCAGTTTGTGCATCTGATTCGCCTCCCCATGCCAGCTCTGTGACACTCTCCTCAAATGCTGTTTCTGGCTCTGTCTCTATCTCTGTCTCGGTTCCCTTTCGCATTCTGTTCCTCATTTTTTGTCCTGATCTTCTTGGAATCACCTCCCTACTATTTTCAGTCTCTGTATCTCCTTGACTCATGCCTCTTTTCAGCACTATATCTGTCTTTGTTCCAGCTTTCATCTGCATCTCTTGTTTTTCTTTTGTTTCAAGAGCTGGCTCATTGTCCAGTTTTTCTATCATTACATCTGCTTTTATTGTTGATTCGGATTCTGGTTCCTGCTTTGTCTTTCGTAGCACACAGGCCATTGTACCAAGTCCTGCCTCAATCTCTCTGCCTGTCTCCACCTCCATCCCTCTTCTCATATCTACATCCATGTTTGAGATATTTCTTTCTGCCCTAGATTTTTGAGGGTCTTCAAAAACTTCCTGCACTCCACGTACTCGAGCAAGCAGCTCCCTTTTGCCGTCCCAAGGAGGACGGCTGGATAACCTTCAAATCAGTCCATCAACTCCATGAGCTGCCATTGTCCTGCAGCACAAGGTACACATTTACAAACCCATTATGATCCATTACAATTCATTTCTGTACATGCTGTATATAAAATCACGCATCAACATAAATTATGCATTGGCATCAAAGTACAATACTCTATATCTCTAAATGGGACATACACGACATATGTGACGCTTTTGAGGGTGAAGGAGAGGGGGGGGAGATGTTTTCTGGAGTGTCACAGTGTCGGGGAGGGGGTGGGTGTCAGAGCTACAGCCAAGTGACACCATCTTCATGGCTGCAACCATCTTGAATTTACCTTCACCATGACAGGACATGTCAATTTAGAACGATTTTGCTTTCGGTTGAATTCAACCAAAAATAGCAGAGGTGCTGTTTAAATCATCAATTCAAAGCTCTGAGAGGGAATTTCCAAAAAACGAGAAAGCAGAAAGTTCAACTCGAAGTTTGTAAAGTTTGGTGGGAATTAAAGGGAAACACTATCTCAATGACCAAGCTGTCAGATGCCAAAGATTAAAAACAATAATAATAACTTGCAGAATTGAAGCTCATCAGAGTTTTTAAAAGACAACATCACATTCAGTCACATATTCACATATTTTTTTAGTCACATATGCTCTCGTTCAGTCACATGTTTTTTTAGGGTGGGGGTCAGGCTTCGCATCCCCGAGCATTTAATACCTTGGGGGATGGGTGGGAAGAAGGTGTCAAAAAACTACCAAAAAATCATGTATGTTGTGTGCAGTCGCTTAGTAATATGATAATGGTAGGAATGTGTTGCACAAAAAATATGATGGGAACCTTTTCTGAGGTGAAGTCCAACCCAAAATAGCATGAGGGTGATTCCAAAATATAGTCTGTTTTTAGCCTCGAAACTTGCTTACTTTTGAAGAAAGCTACTGCCACTTGCTATGTGTTTAGTTTTAGTTTTTATACTAAAAAAAACAAAAACAAAACTCCCTCTGCAAGGCAATTGTATGTATGTATGTATGTATGTATGTATGTATGTATGTATGTAACATTACCGGTCAAAAGTTTTAGAACACCCCATTTTTCAGTTTTTACTGAAATTTAAGCAGTTCAAGTCCAATGAATAACCTGAAATGGTACAAATCTAAGCAGTAAGCTGCCAGAGGTTACAAAAAAGTTTAGGTTACCAAAACTGAAAAATAATGTAATTTCAGAGTTGTTAAAAAAGGCCCTTTTCAGGAAACAAGTAATGGGTTAGCAACTGCAGCTTTTCTGCAGCAATGGAAGTAAATTAAGCCTTGAAAGTTGATGCAAACAATTCCGACAGGTGTCCCAACTTTTGTTGATTAGTTACAAACTCTCTGTCTGTATAAAAGCAGTGTTGGAACAGACTGTGTTGCTACACCCTCTGAAGCATTATTTGGACAATATTGCATTGCAGGAAGTAGTATATTGCTATCATATGGCGAGAAAAAGACAATTAACAAAGGAAGACAGACAGACCATGATAACCCTTAAAAGTGTAGGTCTTTCCTTTGGAGAAATTGCAAAGCAAGCCAAGGTGTCAGTGAGTACAGTTTTCTACACCATCAAAAGGCACTTGGAAACTGGACGAAACTCTGACAGGAAGAGGTCTGGCAGACCAAAGGCACAACACAATCAGAAAACAAGTTCTGAGAGTCAACAGCTTCCGTGATAGGAGGCTCACAGGACAGCAGCTTCAAGCACAGCTTAACACTGGTCGAATAAGAAGTCTCAGTTTCAACTGTGAAGAGAAGACTTCGAGCTGAGGTTTGACAGGTCGAGTAAAAAGCCATTGCTAAGATGGCAAAATAAGAAAAAGAGGCTTGCTGGACCATGAAGCACCCCAGTGGACTACTGAAACTGGAATAAGGTCTTATGGGCCGATTAATCAAAATTTGAAATCTTCGGTTCATCACACAGGGTTTTTGTACGCCATCGAGTTGGCAAAATGATGGTTCTCAGTGTGACACCAACTGTCAAACATGGAGGAGTAATGATGATGATCTGGGCTCTTTTGCTGGATCCAGATTCGGTGACTTACAGAGAGTGACTGGCACCCTGAACCAAAAGGGCTACCACAGCATTTTGCAGCACCATGCAATACCCTCTGGTCTACCCCTAGTTGGTCAGGGGTTCATCCTACAGCAAGATAACGACCCCAAACATACCTCCAGGCTATGCAGAACTACCTTCGAAAGAAAAGACAAGATGGTAGGCTTCAAATCATGGAATGACCAGCACAGTCTCCAGAATTAAACCCCATCGAGCTGGTTTGGGATGAACTGGACAGAAGGGTGAAAGCAAAGCAACCTCAAGTGCAACACATTTGTGGGAACTTCTGCAACAGTGTTGGAAAGAACTTTCCGAACAATATTTGATTTCCATTGAGAAAGAATGCACGAGATGTTCGGCTGTTAATCTGCAAAAGGTGGCTACTTTGATGAGTCAAAAATTTAGATTAAATTTTGTTCCACAAAATGATTCCATGATTTCTTTTTTTTTACTGCAGTTGTTTTTTGTTCTCTGCTTTAATTTGAGAGTACATTGAAACACTAAACTGCTAAATTTCAGTAAAAAACTGGAAAAATGGGGTGTCCTAAAACTTTTGACTGGCGTGTGTGTGTGTGTGTGTGTGTGTGTGTGTGTGTGTGTGTGCGGGGTAGCGCGCGCACCGCATGAAAATCATTGGAAAAACAACAGCTCGGCCAATCGTTAGATTCTGCATAGTCCAGGGATATCCAGGATTAGGTCACATGCATCTCCCCAACTCCCCCCCCCCTTGCAAGGCAACTCTTTTTATGTGTATGTGTGTATGGCACCCAGTGAAGCACATACCTCCATGGGCTGAACATTTGCGTTTTCTATCCCACCGATGGGCTGGATCGGATACGGATCTTCCCCAATCTAATCAATTTGTCCTTGTACACACAAACCTATCCACCAGGATTTGTCGGAATCCATCCATAACTTTTTGAGATATCCTGCTCACTGAAAGACAAGCAGACCAACGAAGAGGAGTGGAAACCTAACATCTGTCCACCTTTGGTGGAGCTAAAATAAAAAAAAAAAAAAAAAACACAACATGACACCGAGGAGAAACTGATCTAAAAAAAAGGAAATTCGTCCATTGCCCAACATTGCAGTGGCGCACTCCAAGGTGTTTTTTTGCTGCAGTTTTAAAACATCAATCTTCTTGATGGTTTATTAAAGTCTAAATAACCCAAACTTGATTGGGTGACCAAGATTGTTAACGTATGGAGGATAACATTATTACTTCTGCCAATGAAGGTGGATGGAGCTAGGTTATGTTTTCATCCCTGTGTGTCTGTCTGTCTGTCTTTAAGCAGGATATCTCAAAAAGTTTTGGATAGATTCGGCCGAAATTTGGTGGACAGGTTGGGTGTGTGACAAGGACGAATTGATTAGATTTTGATGAAGATCCTTATCTGGATGCAAGAATTTTTGAATCTTATCAGTGATTTTTTACCATTGAGAGATGGTGTCAAAAAGGATATATAACATCATATCTGAAAAAAAAATTGGACGATTGGTGACAAAACCAGGTAGATGAGTTGGTTTGATGACAAAAACGAGCGGATTCGATTTTGGTTCAGGTCCGGATGCAGATCCGACCTATCAGTGGGATACAAAACGTGAACTGTTCATCCTGGTGGAGGTATATGTTCTACTAAGTGCCGTTCTAGTTTCCAGCTGTAGTTGGTACTAATATCACTGGTTGTTTTTGTTTATTATACGTCTGAGGCATGAAAACCATTGAAGTTCAGAGATTTACAGCCTTCCAGATCCAGCATGACTGGAACATCTCAGTAAACACCGCTATAAAGGCACGACAAGCAGGCTTTCTGTATGAAGAACAGTCATGGCTGATACATATCCTTGGCGAGCTTGAAATGATATTCAAAATGAATCTCGAGTAAAGTCCGGATTGGTGCCTCTGTATTATGGTGTAGGTTCACGGGACAGCTTGTGACGGGCAATCCTGCGTTATCTTTGAAATGGTACTTGGTCTGAATTGCGTCACAATGGGGCATTGGCAGAGTGCGGATCCTGCTGCGAATATTGCCTTTCCCCAATATAGTGGCAGCAAAAGAAACATGCAGACCATCCATGAGAGCTGCTTAGTTGTAGTATAGGAAAATATATTTACAGAGAATTAGGTCGTGAGATAATAAATTAATTGGTATGTAGGATACAAAAGCAAAACGTCAAGTTGCTTTCAGTGTCAAATCCGCATGCAGGGAGGGAGGAAGTTAAAGGGGAGGGGGGGTGGCACAGGAAATGCGAATGCACTGAAAATAAAATCCCGAGGTATTGATAAGAATTCCCAGCCACTGACCAGTGGCCACATGGGAACCCAGCACACCCCTCCCCCCCCTTCCTCCCCTCTTTGCGTACTTACATGGAGGTGCGCACGAAGCCGCGGACATGCTTCACAAAGGCCCGATACTGAGGTTCGTCAGCAAGCTCGCTCAAACGAAGAGATGCTTCTGCCGAGAGGGCATAAGCAACCTAGGACCGTTTTAGCGACATCCGAAAATAGCGTCCGAGGCACGCACGGTCTTCTTATTTTGAATGCAACCTGGAAGCGGCCACATCATAATGGCATCTCTCGGTGGTAAACGCACGGGGAGGGGTTTGGGGGATGTTGAGGGAGGCGGGGCTTTGGGGGGGGGGATGCGATTATGTCGATTCAGGTTATTCCAATTCAACGAACGATTGTCTCATTTTAACATCTCCATCACAATATTAAAGTCAGATCAAAATGCAACATACAATGCGTATGGTTTCATTAAGAAAAGGGTTTGAAAGGAATACCATTTTGGTTGTTGTCTTATAAGTCTTCCGAGCTATAGCATACTGTACGTATCAAATGTACCAACAAAACTCACAATTATTGTCACCCTGCGAGCTGTATATAATTGGAGAGATGCTGTGTTCTTCTGATGATTATGCCGAAGAAATGCCATGATGTCAGAAATGCTGTCTGATTCTGTCTCTGTCTGATGTATATGTATATATATATGTATATGTATATATATATATATTTATATGTACATATATATGTATATGTACAGGTATATATATGTAACATATATACATAATATATATATATATATATCAGGGGACTGCAAAAGTAGGATACAGTAAGAATTATACCAGTATTACCAGTATTATAATAGTTGGTCTAGGATTCATTTAATACTAGAATTCATTTAGTTCATTAAAATCAAAAACATTTGAGGGATTAATATATTTATTATTGATATTGTATTATTGGTATGTTATTATTGATATGCTTGTATAATCAATAAAATACGTTTTGTGCGCACGTTTTGTTTTTCATTACTGCATACTACTTTTGCAGCCCCCTGTGTGTATATATAATATATATATATATATATATATAATATATATATATATATATATATATATATATATAAGTATATATGTATGTATGGTGTATATATATACATATATATATGATATATACATTTATAGGTAGTATATATAAATGTATATACAGTAATTCCCCGTTTATCACGGAGGTTACATTCCAAACCCCCCCGCGAAAAGTGAAAATCCGCGATGAATGGATGCCTCTCCAAAACACATTTTAAACACATTTTAAACTCAATTAAACACATAAAGAAAACATTTGCAAGCATAAAAATGCTCCAAAATTTAAAAATTTAAACCTTAAACAACATACAGAAACATTTGCAGCAAAATGTACC
>CM068956.1:117504789-117523225 GCA_035128595.1 Eptatretus atami
GTCAAACATGGCACGCGTTACCCACACGATTCCAAAGCAGAAGTAACTTTACTTCTCGTCGTGAGCGGCACATTATCGTCCCAAAAAATAGATAAAAACAAATTCCCGTTAAAATTATTTTGCCATTGCGTATTAGGGGTTTCCATTTGCCTGCTATTGGTGGCCTTGTAACTGCATTTGTGTGCCGTAAAGTAGCCATCTACTGTGTATAGGTAAACAGTTTGTAGCGTTCAGATACAGTTGACTGAAAAATTCCTTGACTGTTAAAAACTTGTCAATAAAAACGCAACACATCAGTTATAGATTAGAACTTGTTATGCATTTTTGTCTTTAAAGGACAAGTGCAATATTTAGTTGACACCTGAACCCATTACAACGATGTGTACGAGGTGTTTCACACATGTAAAAAAAAATGTGAACTTTGGTATATTAACTTTCTCTTCATATGAATGAACCTTTTCACGAAGCTTTGTCAATTCACATGATAAGTTGATCCTCTCACTTAGTATGTGATTATCTCACTCCTTAATTGACTATTTGAGAAAATATTTATGACTACTTCTTCATACTATACTAATCAAACTTAGAGACTTCCTTGCATAACCATACAATACGGATCAGTTCGATGTAAAAAATGTTTTGTTATTTATTACGCTTGGTGCTGAAAACACTTATGAGCTCCATGAGGTGAATGAATCAGCTTATCTGATAAAGACCAACGCCCAAGGCTTCGAGAGGAAAAATAAATAGTGCAATCGAATAGCACGCCCAAAAGAACAAGCTTTTTCTGCATTCCAAAATCTCATAGGAATTGCCATGATCTACAAAACCCCATCACAATGCACAAATAATCCGCAAACATCACCATCAACCAGTGTGTGTGTTGTGTGTGTGTGTGTGGTGTGTGCTGTGTGTGTTTTGGCAAGGCACGCCCAAAGACAAGCCTTTTCTGCATTCCCAAAACATCGCATTAGGATATGGCCAGATTCTACCAAAACCCCATCAATTGCACAAATATCCGCAACATGCACAGTCACGACAGTTGTTGTTGTGTGTTGGTGTTGTTGTGGTGTGTTGTGGTGTTGTGTTGGTGTGTGTTGTGTGTGTTGTCGCGCGCGCGCAGGCGACGCCAACGAGACAGCCTTTGTCTGCATTCCCCAAAACATCTCATAGATATTCCATCATTCTACCCAAAACCCCATCATGCACAAATACCACCACAACATGCACATCACACAGTTGAGTTGTGGTGTGTGTCGTGTGTGTGTGGTGGTGTTGTGTTGTGTTTGTGTTGTCAGGCACCCCAAAACAACCCTTTTTCTGCATTCCCAAAACATCTCATGATATCCATCATTCTACAAAACCCCACAATGCACAAATTCACAAACATCACAGTCCACAGGTTTGTGTTGTGTGTGTGTTTTTGGGTGTGTGTGTAGTGTGTGTGCGTCACGCCAAGAGACCCAAGCCTTTTTCTGCATTCCCAAAACATCTATCGATATGCCATTGTTCTACAAAACCCCAATCAAGCACAAATATCCCAAACATGCACAGTCACACAGTGGTTGTGTGGTGTGTGTTGTGGTGTGTGTTGTGTGTTGGTGTTGTGTGTGTCTTGTTGTGTGTGCGCGCCAGGCACCCCAAGAACAAGCCTTTTTCTCATTCCCAAAACATCTCATAGATATGCCATTCATTCTTACAAACCCCATTCAATGCGCACAAAATATCCCACCAAACATGCCACGTCACACATTGTGTGTTGTGTGTTCTTTGTGTGGTGGGTGTGTGAGGCACGCCCAAAGGACAGCCTTTTTTCTGCATTCCCAAAAACCTCATAGGGATATGCCATCATTCTACCAACCCCATCAATCACAAATATCCAAAACATCGCAGTCACACAGTGTGTGTGTGTGTGGTGTGTGTGTTGGCTGCACGGCCCAAGAGAAAGCCTTTTTCTCATTCCCAAAAACATCTCATAGGATAGCATATTCGTACCAAACCCCATCAATGCACAAATATCCGCAAACATGCACATCACACAGTGTGTGTGTGTGTGTGTGTTGTGTGTGTGTTGGTGTGGTGGTGTGTGTGTGGGTGGCGCCAGGCACGCCCAAGAGAAAGCCTTTTCTGCATTCCCAAAAACATCTCATAGATATGCCATCATCTACAAACCCCTCATTGACAAAATCCACAACAGCACAGTCACACAGTGTGTTTGTTTGTGTGTGTGTTGTGTGTGTGTGGTGTGTGTGTGGTGTGGGTGTGTGGTGTGGTTGTGTGTGTGTGTCGTTGCATGCACCCAGAACAAAAAAGCCTTTCTGCTTCCCAAAACATCTTCATAGATTATCCATCGTTCTACAAACCCCATCAAATGCACAAATATCCACAAACATGCACATCACACAGGTTGTGTGTGTTGTTCAGTGTGTGTGCATGTGTGCTGGCGCCACCCACCACGCATGCTGCACAACACACAAACATCTTCTGATTAGTGCCCACATCGTGGATAAGATAAATGCATCAATATACAACAATCCCATAACATTGATTGAGAGAGCAATGGAGCTCTGGAATACCACATTATTATTCACGCATCGTGAAGGAAAATCGAAATCACCAGTGAGAGAATATGGATGCGATTTCCAGGAAGACAGTCTTCCCACTGCTGTTTCGTTGGCTCTGGACCTACTGAGCTAACTTATCAATCAGGAACAAGGACAGATACAATGTAACATCCCAATAGAATGACATCCAAAAAAAACACAAGGTGATACAATCTCGTTGTACGTGGATACTTAAATTCTCACGCCGAATGACGAGGAATAAGCATAACAACTCAAATGATGAAACTGTACTCCGACGACATTCAAATGGAATTGGCCGACCAAATGCCAAGCACATTTCCCTGCAAGGTAACAACAAAAACGGACAACAAAAATTGGCCTTAAAACAACAACCAAAAGCACAGAAAAGAAGCATCATACAAATACATTACGGTCGAAGTAAAAGACCACCAAAATATTTCAAAAACAAAAGCACAACAGATACCAAAAAATATCCACAAAGAATGATGACTGACCTGAAAAAAAAAAAAAAGATAGAAAACTCAAAAACCATGAACCAATTATACATCATTACAATTACAACATTACCAACTATTACATCGAGTTCCAGCCTATTACAGGTGACTCCACAGTGTTAACCGAAATGCACTCGGTAGATGCAAAACCTCCTCCAGGCTGAATCGCTTGAACCAAAATCATAACGGCTTGTTCTTCACCTAACCAAACTCATCCACCAAGTTTTGTCAAACATCGGTCCACAACTTTTGAAATACGGAATCATTTCATGCACGTTTTGCCCCATCTCTCAATGTGAAGAATACTTGAAAAATTCTCGTATCTGAATCTTCACCAAAATCGAAATCCGTCATCCTGTCACCTCCAAAACTGTCCCAAGTTTTGTCCGATCCGTCCATAAACCTCTTGAGTATCGTGCATTACCGATTTTGGTCTATCATTAATGGTGAAAAATCACTTTTAAAAATCCTAATATCCGGATCCTGATCTCACCAAAAATCAAAGGAATATTGTCCTTCGATACACCAAACCTGTCTACCAATTCTCCGAATCGTTGCAAAGAACTTGTGAGATAATCCAGCTCCAGACAGACAAAGACAGGACAATGAAAACATAACCTCCGACACCGTCGGAAGCGAATAATACGTTGTTTCCTTGAATTAACAGACTTTTCAAAAAGTCAGTTGTTTTAGCCATGATTGCCAACCCTTACTGTTGTGTGGGTTCTGTTTTTTTTACAGATTATTTAAAATCCAATACGACAAAAAGAACTAACGTCGCTCCACAAAGGACACCAGAATATGGCAAGACTTCACCTATGGGATTGGCGTCCCAAGGCGAGCCTGACATAGAGGAAGCTGCTATGCCTCCTCAATCTCGGGGACAGTTTTAAGCAAGACCCCCATCGTGGAGTCAACCTGAGCGAAACAGCGAGCGTATTACCTCACCATGAATGAATCTAACAGGTCCAATATAGTGGATCGACTCTCGCGTTTGTCTAATTATATAACGAGGGTTTGTTATGGATTGGCTCAGAACTTAAACTATCATTTCCAGCATAAGACTAGTGGTTTGCAATTTTGAATTCTCTGGAAACGTTAATGCAATCTCTCCGTTTCTGAAGTAATTCCCCCGTTATCGCTTCACCTATTCGCGCCCCGTTCATCGCGTTTCCCTTGGAACCTAACTAATTTGTCTGCGGATTCCCCCGGTATATCCTTTGTAATAATATATAAAATATTAAATTATTAGCAATAAATTATAACGCATTGGCGCTCGACCAGTCACACAACGCACGAAACGAGTTAGCGTACGAGAAGGTTTAAGTGCTAGATAGCCTCGGGAAGAAAAAGTTGCCGCGTGACGAAGCACTGCCAAAACCGACAGACTGGACAAGCATCTCCAGCACCTCCAAATGCGTCCTCACAGAAGACCAAGGGCAGCAGTAGAAGCCAACAATAAACGCCAGCACTGCACGGAGCACATGCAGCACAACGATAACCCCCACCCACTGTTCAGGTGATCAGAGGCATAACCAACACACCAAATGCTAACAACACACAGTATGCATGCAGCACACTCATCTTCAATCCAAATCTCCATTAATAAATATATATGTCCCCTTTTCAATCTGAATCTCAATCTAATAATTATATCCACTCTTTTCCCTCAATTCCCTGACACAGATCAGGGTTGGCGCCATGCACATGACACTGCCTTTGATAAATGGCCACGTGCTTAATGGCGGACCCATGCGCCCACTGTTAACGGGCATGCTCAATGTGGGCGGACCGCGCGCTGAACCCGTGTATAGCAATGGCGGGACCCGCCGCACTGTTATCGGGCGATGCTCTAATGCCTCAAATGGCGGGCGGAACACCGCACGCTCTACCACGGTGTCACAATGGGGCCCGTGTGCACTGTATGAGGCCCATAATCTATGGCAGAGCGCGAACCCGCGCGCTGACCACGTGTGCAATGGCGGCCCGCGCACCACTGAAGGGCATGCTCCAATTGGTGGGCGAACCCGCACGCATGACCACGTGTGCAATGGCAGGACCCCGCGGCACCATGCTTGTAGCAGGGCATGCTCATGTGGTGTGGACCTGCATCTGACACGTGATTAATTTGGTGCGGACTCACGTGCAGCCCGTGATACTTTATCATCGTTCAGAACGGGGCACGAATAACACACATCTTTGGTCGTGTCTGCGCATGGGGTTACAATCACATCTTACTCACCAAGGTCTTCGCTCACCAAGCCGGACACAAATGTCTCCCGCAGATGGCAGACATCCTCCCGCACCTCTGCCTCGATGCAGATTCTACCAGGCAGAGACATGCTGTGCGGCCGGATCGCTCGGGCCACGTGGCACACCATGGAGCAGGCACATTGACCGGCGCCAACCGCGGGTCGCCGGGGCATGGCACGGAATTTGGTGCAAGGCGATTAATATCACAGAGTTCGGTGCACGGCAATTCATATCACGGGGTTCAGTGCAGGGCGATTCTTGTCACGGTGCTCGGAGCGAGACGATTCCGCAGCTTGGAACCATCTGGCCGGAAGTAAAGTGGAGCCGCTTCCGGTCATGGCGGCCGGTCCATCTGCTGGCCAGGGCCCAATCAGAGCGCCCAATTCGGATGACGTCACATCGCTTCGGGTCGTCACCCCCGCCCGCACCATTGGATCTATAAAAGGATGGGTTGCAGAGCCGCTAGTGTGTGTCTTTCCTGCTCGTTGTTGCTGCTCGTCGTTCCTGCTCGTTGTTCCTGCCCATCGTTCCTGTCGGCTTGTTCTGTCTGGCTTGGGATCGACAACATACCCATTCGCCTGCTGGCTCCACCCTTCTTTACCAATTCGCCTGCTGTCTCCGCCTTCTTCAGCACCTCGCCGCCCTGCTCTGCCCACTTGCTTCAGACTCCGCCTCTCTCCACCCATTGGCTTCTGACTCCACCCAAGTCCCTCCTGTCACGCCCGACAGTCACGTCTCATTCTCTGGACTGACGCTAACTGCACGAAGTGCCATGAAGCAAGAGATGACATGCCAGCTGTCAAGGAGGTATCGCCCAGCGAAGCATCTCCCCAAAATGTACTGGTGGCGTGGTTGGGCAATCGTGCAAGGTATTGAGAGACCGTTAGCCTCATCAGTCTCCTCTCCTTTATCTCTTCATTAACTCCTCTTCATCTGGTTTTGTTTGTGTGTGTGTGTGTGTGTGTGTGCGTGCGTGCGTGCGTGCGTGCGTGTGTGTGTGTCCTGGCACCTGTCCTCGATTACGTTAAGATTGTACAAGAATTATATCGGGATAACTCTGCTCTGTGTCTGCTTTTGTAAGTTTCTTGTATGTTGCTGCACCTCTCACATTTCTTCCTATTCCCGCTACAGACAACAATAAACAACATTCACTGTGCCACATATCTTTCCTCGCCTGCCTGTAATAAATAAATCCTTTGTAGAAATGTTCTCAGCTCGTTTTTGTCTGTTGTTTCATTGATGCAGCATGGTCCGTATCCAAACTTAGCAGGGACTTTATTCCCAACGATCTGTTCCTTTTAGCCGGTACGTCCTTGGCAGTATCGCTCGGCTGCATCTGATCCGGTAAAGTGATCCGGTTCAGACAAGGCGTACTGAGGGCATGTCCCCCTGTAATCAGGTCACGTGATTAATTAGGTAACCCGATTAACCCATTAGCGGGAGGACCTAGGTCACTGTGTTGATTTTTGCGTTCATGGCCTGTTGGCGACCCTCCGCGTTATGGAATTATCCGTGTGCAACGGCCGCAATTCCGGGGAGTCCAGTGGGAACCCGAGATAGCTTCCCCCCCCCCCCCCCCCCGTGGTCTTCTCACACGACTCCCGCCCTTGCAACAGTGTATATTGTATACATATATATATATATATATATCGATTTATACATGTCATTTGCTTACAATGATCCATGGAATGCCAATTCACAGGTCGATATATCTGCCTCAAGTGCTGCAGAAGTCAAATAATTGTATATTGTAACTCGTCACGCTACAATCTATAATAAGTGGTGCCAGGCACAACAAATCCCGCCCATTTAAGGCATAAAGTTATTTTGGGTATCAAATTTAAATTTGATACATCCTTAACCTGAATGTTGATTATAAGGAATAGAATAAGGAATATTTTAGTCTTAGTTTGGTCAATTAACCCATTTTTGACGAAGTTATGAGCGAAAAAGATTTTGACCTTTTCGTGACCTGACCTTGACCTTTGACCTAATGGACCCAAAAGTTAATGGGGCGTCCAAGGTTCATTACCCACCTGTGGATACAATTTGACAGTGTTTGAGCTAGCCGTTTTCCCGTTAAGTTGTATTTTCGTAACCATGTTTTAGTTTTAATGGAAAATTTGTAATTTTGACCGATGACCATGACCCCAAACTTCGGACCCTACCGATCTTCACAAATATGCATTTTTCACTATAGGAATGGGTAGGATTATAAGTGGCAAATAGAATAAGGTTCACTATAAGCTTAGTTTGAAGTAAATCAGATCATTTTGACGAAGTTATGAGCAAAAACGATTTTGATCTTTTCGCGACCTTGACCTTGACCTTTGATCCATTTGGACCCAAAAGTTAATGGGGTCGTCCAAGGTTCATTGCCCACCTGTGGATGAAATGTGATAGTGTTGCTGAAGCGGTTTTGCCGTAAAGTTGCTAACAGACAGACAGACAAACAAACAGACAAACAAACCGGACGATTACAATATCTACCAGGCAGAGACATCCGGGAGGGGCGGGATAACATAATAATAATAATGATGATGATAGGAAAGTGTGTGTGTGTGTGTGTGTTGTGTGTGTGTGGGTGTGTGTGTGTGTGTGTGTGTGTGTGTGTGTGTGTTGTGTATGTCCATGGTGCGATTTGATGTGGGGTGGGGGGGGGTGGATTGGGGGGAGGTTGGACTGGTGGGGATGGGTTGCTGGGGAGGATTTCCCTGGCTCTACTCTTTTTTATTTTATCCCTGGCACTGCACTAATGTATCCCCCCTACCCTCGTCAAAAGATTTAGTGTCAGTGGTGATTGAATTCGTGAAATTTTGACGTCTGATATTTTAAAATGATAAATATATGTTGCATCCTTTTTGAACATGACCTGTTTTTCAAAAGCTTGTTCTGACCATGCAAACAGTATCGGATCAGTAGGACATCGTGGTGAACATGATTTTTAAAATGTAATGGAGTTTAGTTTCACTGGATCCAGATCATGCTGGTGGGCTGTGTAAAGTGGATCCGATGGGATTCCACTTATCCGTTATTATCACCTGACAAAACTGTACCTGAAGCAGCACAGCAAATTATCCAAGAAAATCGACTACGTCATTATCATTTCCTTGCTGTATTTTGATCCAACATTAAAAATATATATTCGTTATTATCCTGTCAAACTTTGATTTAAGGGGTCATAAATTTTTAACATGTACTTGACGAGTTTAAATATTGTCAAGATATATTTTCATGCACACTTTTTTTTTCAATGTGAAAAATGTATTGGCTACTTATTTAAATTGAATGTGACTTTTCAACTTTATGGCACTATTGTTATGTTGAGCTTGTAAGTTGTAAAAGTCAAAAATAACAAAAAAAGACCATGTCTGCCATTTTACCCCCCCCCCCCCCTTACCTCCCTCCCTCACCTCCCCCACTGGAAATTTTACAAATCGAACCCTGGTTATCTTCATTTGTGGTTTGAGAAAGTGGAACAGAGTCCCCCAAAGACTCAAAGTATCGATTCTTGCTTTGGTAGGGAGCAAGGTTCAGACCAAGCTGGTTCAACATTTGACTGTTCTCCAAGTCTTTGGTTCGATAGGGCTCTTTTCAGGATAGTCACCGAATCCTGGACTGTCTCCAATTGTAGTTTGTTTGTGGTATTATTCTCAGGGATGGTTTTAAAAATCTCAGTGAGGTTCTTCTTTATTATTCCTGTTGCTCCAATTATCACTGGTGCAATTTCAATGCTCTTCAGCTTCCATGATCTCTTAATCTCATTTTTGAGATCCTGGTATTTGGTCATTTTCTTGATTTCTGCATTATTCAAGCCAAAATTGCTGGGTACTGATATCTAAATCAGCAATGCTGTCTTTTCCTTTTTGTTCCTTGAGAACTAAGTCTGGTTGCAAGGCTTTGGTTTCTATTTTCATGCTCAATGGGATCATCAGGTCATACATGAGCATTATGTTGTTATTTTCAGTGATTGCCCTTGATTCATGTTTCCATGGGTTTTCTGGAACTGGGTTGTTGAAATTTTTGCAGATATGCCAATGAATCACTGCATACTTTGTTGTGCCATTGTGTGTAAAGTTGTTCTGATAATAGATTTTTGCATCCCAAAAGCAGGTGACTAGTACTTTCTGTTTCTGGCTTGCATAACCTATACTTGGCCATCTGGCTCAGTCCCGCCATCTTATTAAATCCATTGGTGTGGTTTCCTTGATCTTGACCATTTATTATTATTTGTTCTCCGTTCCAGTTTAGCTGACCTGTTCTTAGCCATTCCAATGAGCCTTCTTTGTCTATCCTAACTCGATCCAATTATTTTTGTATTCTCCTGCTCTTTTGTCATTCTCCAAATTGTTGGTGTATATTTGTTGATATGTCTTTTTATATTTTGTCTTTTTTTTGCAATCGTCAGGGCTGTATTTATTGTTGTTTCGTTTTCCTCTTATATTCACACCTGTTTTTGGAAATTATTTGCAAGTGATTTTGGGATACATTGTTAGGTTTGTTTACAAATTGAATACAATCGTCTCTTGAACGTTTCACGTATTCAGCGTGTCCTACGCTCGTCGCTGTGTGCACCTGGTTGAGTCCATCAGGCTGCTTCCTCCCTCTCGTCTCGACAAGTATATTCTCGGGACGCACTGGTTTTTGTCGAACATTTTGTGGACGATAAGGAGTTTTCTTGTTTTGATGTCTGACATTGATTTCTGATTGGGGCGAGTTTATTATTCCATAGCTGTATTGGAACACTGGTACTGCGAGTTGGTTTGATTTCTTATGGAGAGATATGTTTTCAGGATCAGTTTCGTTGCACATAGGTATTCTCTGGTGATTGTTTTGTGCATTCGTTTGTGACAGTTGGTGGCCCTCTTCTACCCCAAGGTATTTTTTATGATGCTTCATTTTCTAACTGCTGGATTATTGTTTCAAGGTCAATTTTTATGTTGTATGTTTTTGTTGGTTTACCTTATGCAAATGTGCCCTTGGCATACGTATCTCATCCAAATTCCATTTGAATGTCCTCAGAGAACCATTTTCCTAGTTTTAGTTGTTCTGTCAATTTTTCATCATCCGTTGCGAAGAGCTTATTCGTCCACCTAAAGTAGGTGTGCCAACTTTCCTATTTATTTGAATGTTCTTCTATTGGTTGTTAGGGTGTATCCATGTCCTTGTTTGTTGATTAAGTTACTCAGTGTGTCCAGAGCCAGACAAAACAAGTGGGGGGAAAGACTGTCTTCCTGGAAGATCCCATGCCATATCTTCACATCTGGTGTTTCGATATTTCCTTCCGAGTGCCGTAATATAAATGTGGTATTCCAGAGCTCCATTGCTCTCTCAATCAGTTTGATTTTGTATATTTGTATGCATTTTATCATCCACGAATGTGGGACACTGTCGAAAGCTTTCCTATCGACGATCCAGGCGGTGGACAATCCGGTTCTTCGCATTTGCAATTTTAAAGTACGGCCTTGTTCAACAGTACAGTAGGTGATCAATTGATCTATCACTGTAGGTGATCAATTGTTCCATAGCAACCTCTCTTACATTCCTTTTGTTCTGCCTCCAAACCTTCTTGTTAGGTGATGGTGTCATTGGTGTGTGTGTGTGTGTGTGTGTGTGTGTGTGTGTGTTTCTGTGCTTCTAAAAGTTGTGAAAATATGTGGTTCTAAATTTATCATTCAAATACACTTCTTTCTTTAGCAATCTGGTACCAAAGGTGTGAAACACCCTCTGTGTGCCACACTAACAAACACACATGTCACACTAACATACTTCTAGAGAACTTTTAGATGCTCTCAGCCCATTGTATAAATTCCTTTTGCTTCTTAACACACTCATATTTTTCTTGAAAAACTAGAATTCTTTCACTCACATGGAGTTTACTGTAGATATGAAATGACCGAAAAACAAGTCGTACTGCCCCATTAAACATATATTTTGTTTATATTTTAATATACAGTGTACAGTATACATTGGTCGATTTTTTATTTCTGCAATCTTTCAGGTCACGAAAGCTGATAGGTGGTTTATGAATACATTTTAACATTTCCAGTCTTATTATTTAGGTCAAATCAGGCCTTCTTTGTTGGCCTTGGATCAAGGGCGTGATGTTGAAGTATGGGCTTTTTGTGTCGGAACATACCATTTTGTGAATGTGGGCATGTCGCCAGCTTTCAAAACTGCATGTGTGTTAGAATTCACATAAAGATCATTGCAAAGTTATTCCATTGGAGAAAATTTCAGCATAATAACAAGGAATAAAAAGGAACCTTTAGCACAGGAGGAGGCCATTCGGCCCATCATGCCTGTGCTGCATCAACCCCAGAAACCATCATCCATCCACACATAAGCTACTTACAAGTCCTGCCAATATCCTTCTACCCCTCTATCTCCAATGCTTCAAGGTACCTATACCTATCTAATTCCAATTTGTCTATCTACTCTTTCTGCTGCCACTACCTTTCTCAGAAGACCACTCCACCCACGTATTAACTACTCTGCCTGAAAGACCTCTGCCCGATTACTGTCCTAACTCTCCATTTCTTTACACTCAGACAATGACCACTTGTTCTATCACTGTCTATTCTGCTCAAAAACTCGTCTGCATTTATTTTGTCAATACCCTTCATTATCTGAAATATCTCAATCAAATCACCTCATAATTGCCTCCTTTGTAATGTATAAAGTTCTATCTCCTTCAGCCACTCCTCATAGCTTCGTCGACCTAGCCCCAGAATCAAAATAGTTGTCCCATGCTGAACACTCTCGATAACAGCTATGTTCTTCCTCAGATGCGGTGACCAAAACTGTACAATATGTTCCAGATGAGGCATCAGTAAATTCCTGTGCAGTGTTAACCCGACCTCTTTTGATTTAGAATTGATCTCCTGATGAAAACAACCTAAAGCACGATAAACTTTACCTACATCTGCCTGACACCATACTATCCACTTACCACCCATTTACATTACCAAACCAGATCTTTCTACTGTGTGACATGTTCCAAGACTGCCCCCTTGCATTATGTTGTCTCTACTTTAATTATTATTACCCATCCTCAGATCCTTACATTTCTTTATGGTAAACTACATCTGCAAACTTTTTCCCAATCTATGAAATGATATTGACTTCCCTGAATCACCTTGCCCCCCTCTCTGCCATCTGCCTTATCTCTTAGCTTTGTGTCATCTGCAAATTTAGAAATCTACCTCCTAACCCCACTATCCAAATCGTTGATGTAAATTATGAAAAATGGTCCCAGGACTGATTCCAGAGGTACCCCACAACTTACATCCTCCCAGCCAGACATCTTCCCAACCAGACATCCACCCACTTGCAATCACTATTTGCTTCGCATTACAAAGGCAGTTTCTAATCCAGTTAGTTACCCAACCACCCACTCCACAAGCCCTAAACTGTGTTAACTATGTCGAAGATTATCTATGTTGATGATTGATAATCTATGTTGAAGATTATCAAATGCCTTCTGGAAGTTTACATTTACTACATCCACTGTACTTCCCTCATTCACCCAATCAGTAACTGCTTTGTGGAACCCCAATTAATTTTATATACATGATCTCATTTTAGTAAATCAATGCTGAAAGCCTTCAATTAGTTTGAACTTCGTTAAATGGCTCCTCAACCGATCCCTAGTTATCATCTCCAACATCCTCCCCACAATTTAAGTTATCTCTAACATCTTCCCCACATTTTTGTTTTTATATACCTAATCAAGGCTCATGGAAGAGCTAGAACTAGAATACAGAACAGGTGGTAACGAGGGATGGTGGTAACGATGAGTGATGGGGAACATGCAAGCGGTGGACAATATGGATACAGAAGTAAAATTTTGGGACGTGTGTGTTGGGGGGGGTTAAAGGATGCAGAAAAGATCATGGTTTTGGATGGAGGATGATTTGAGATGGGGGTGAGCAGCTGTCTTGAAGACCTGGAGGGAAGAACGACATTGAAGAGAATGTGGAAGTCGATTTCACAGGTGGGGAAAAAAACAGGAACAAATGAGTGGAAGTGAGCAGTATTTCTGGATCTTTGCAGTTACACTAGGAGAGGATTGCTGTTGGATCTTGGGCATCATGCGTATACCTGGGGAAAAATATATGCAAAGCATGGAGAATGTAGAGGGTGCAAACCAAAAATGAGGTGGGAGAAGGCAGAGAGACCAGCGACCTGTTGGCGATGGCAAAGTAAAAGGCCTAGCGACTCAGCTTCATCGCGAGAAATTCCAATGATCTTGAAGGCCTTGATTTCCATGGCATCAAGCTGAGCAAGGTGTGTGGTAGGGGTGCCAGTCCAGAGGGGAGAGTAGTATTCCATCAAGTTGCTAATGAAGGCCTTGCAGGTGTATTGGAGTTCAGGTATGCCAAGGAAAGACTTTGCAGGATGGAGGATGCCCAGCCTGGCTTTGGAGGCCAACTTTGAATTGTGGTTTGCCTTAGAGAGATCATCCCCACAGCCAACAGGTCTGTAGTTCCCAAATTCTTCTCGTGATCCATTTTTTTTTCTTCTATACAGAGCTAAGGCTTATGGTAGAGCTCGTACATTGAATGGATCAGAATGTAACAGGACAAAAGGAACAGTAGAGAGAAAGGGGAGGTGGGGGGGGGGACACCATCAGAAGAGTTAAAGGTCAAGATGGAGGGAGACTTGGACAAACAATGGGTGTGGGGAGGAATGGGGAGCAGTAAAGATTGCACGTAGGGGATAAGATGGATACAGAAGGAAACTCTTAGGATGGTAAACTAGAAATTAGGAAGGAGGATGACTTGGAGTGGGGAGGGGGAGTTAACGATTGTTGAACAGATCATGATTTTCCAGCTTTCTTGAAGACCTGAAGGTAAAAATGAGATTGAAAATAATGTGAAGTTGGTTCCACAGGTGAGAAAAAAGTGGAATGAATGAATGGAGGTGATCAGTGATCCTGGATTTAGGTAGTTTCACCAGAAGGGGTTTGATGGTGTACTGTGTGCGCCCTGCAGAAACCTGGGGGAGACAAGGCACGGAAGAGCAGAGGGTTCAAGACCAGAGAGGAGGCAATAGAAGACAGAAAGACTACTGACTTGTCTGCGATGAGAAAGTGATCGGTCCATAGACTCAGCTTCAGTCGGGAGGATTCCAATGATCTTGAAGGCCTTGGTTTCCACTGTGTCAAGCTGAGCAAGATGTGATGCAGGGGAGCCAGCCCAAAGGGGAGAGTGGTACTCCATCAAGCTGCAGATGAAGGCCCTGTAGGTGAACAGAGTTCAGGTGCGCCAACAAGGACTTTATACAACAGAGGATGCCCAGTCGGCGACAGACTTTTGATGCCAACTTGAAATGTGGTTTTCCCCAAAAAGATTGTGGCTTATAGTGAGAGCAGGAGTTTGAGGAAGTGAACTTCCTCAAGAGGATTGTTAAGTAATTAGATGGGGATGAGGTGGGGGGGGGGTGTTTGCCAGAGAGTCCTTTTGGAGAGAGAGATAGTGAGAGTGTGAGATTTGTTAGAATCGAAAGGCACATTTCAAGTGTTTGACCAGCTTGTGATTTCAAATATCTGAAAGAGGGAAGAGGCTGCGTGGCTACCTGTCTTTCTTAAGGATGAGGTATTCATGACAATGGGTGGTAGTCGATCTTATCAAATGATGAAAGGAGATTTTGAGAGAGTCAGAGCGATCATTAATGAATATCAGGAATAGGACTGGGACCAGATCACTGCCTTGGGGCACTCCAGCCTTGACAGGGCGAGGAGATGAAAGGATTCCATTGAGAGCTACATGTTCGCTACAAGCGTAAAATAAGTGAGTAAGCCATGTGTGGAATTGCTCTTGGATGTCATCGGCAAAGAGTTTGGAGAGCAAGTCGGGATGTCAAAATGTATCGAAAGTACAAGATTTGTCCAGAGAGATGGCCCAAATCTCATGTCTGACATTGAGGGCCTCCATCCATTCTTTGGTAAGTAGAAGCAGCATGTCCAAGGTAGAATGACCTGGTCTTAATCAAAATTGGTGATCTGAGATGAGGTTGTTGGAGAGGAAGGATTTCATATCAACTGTGATGATGGATTCCATGACCTTCCATGCTGAAGATTGGAAGTAAGCTGAGAGGTCTGGAGGAGGAGGTGGAGATTGGGACCATACTCTGTGAAGAGCGTTGGTGCTTCTTAAGCAGTCTCCTTGGCTATTGGGCAGCGAATTCTGGGATGGGTCGCACTCCGACACAAATACCCAGCATGCTGGCACATTTTGCCGACCTCGGAAGGATGACAGGCCGGAGTTAACCACACCTGGTATTAATTCAACAGTGAGCAGGATTTGACTCAGGACCCTAGGATCCAAAGCCCACCACCTTAACCATGAAGCAACACCAGGCATGATATTGTCAAGCTTCATCGGAATTGTGTGTCATTTCTGAGAAGAATTCAAATACCTCTTTTGGGAGGGCAACCCCATGTAGACCCCATTAGACCCCAATTTTTTTTTTTAAATGACATGAACAAACTTTGGACATCACGGGTGATGAAGTTTGTGGTCAACTTTCATTAGAATCTCATGTGTACTTTCTGAGAAGAAAGCAAATGCATATTTTGGGGGGAGCCCCCCCTTCCCCACAGACCTCCTTAAGAGCCAGATTTTTTTTTATTTTTTTTGTTTTTTTTTAATGGTGTGGACATCTTGGTACATAACGGGGTGATGAAGGTTATGGTCAAGATTTATCAAAAATTGGTTGTGTAGTTTCAGACAAGAAAGCAAATGCATATTTTGGGGGAGCCCCCCTTCCCACAGACCTCTCTTAGAGCCAGATTTTTATTTTTTTTATTTTATTGTTTTTTTTAATGGTGAGGACAATCTTTGGTACATAACGGGTGATGAAGGTGGTGTCAAGTTTCATCAGATTTGTGTGGGTAGTATTGAGAAAAAAGCAAATACCTATTTTGGAGTGCAACCCTCCCCCACCCCCCCCCCCCCCTGTAGCAACCCTAAGGTAGGCCATGATTTTTTTTAATGGAAGTGAACAAGCTTTGGTACATAACGGGTGATGAAGGTTGTGGTCAAGTTTTATCAAAATTGGTTGTGTAGTTTCAGACAAGAAAGCAAATACATATTTTGGGGGGCAACCCCCCACCCCCTCCATGTACACCCTGTGAGACCCCAACGTTTTTTAATGGCAATGATCAACTTTGGTACATCATGTTTGATGAAGGTTATAGTCAAGTTTCATCGCATTGTGTCTGTCGTTTCGAAGAAGAAAGCAAATACCTATTGGGGGGGGGGGAACCCCCTAAACTCCCTCCATAGACCCCTCAACCCCGGATTTTTTATACAGATATTTGTCATGAACAAACATTGGTATATCATGGGTGAAGAAAGATTGTGGTCAAGTTTCATCAGAATTGCATGTGTAGTTTCTGAGAATAAAGCAAATTTCTATTTTGGGGGTCAATCCCTGTAAACCCCCTTAAGACCCGATTTTTTTATTTTTTTGAATGCCATGGATAAACTTTGGTACATACACGGTGATGAACGTTGTGGTAAAGTTTCATCGAGATCCAATGTGTAGTTTCAGAGAAGAAGTTGCAAGTATTTGTGGACAGAGGGACGGACGGACGGACGACGGACAGACGGATTGTGGAGTCTTGCAGGTGGTGCAGTGGCTCTCACACTGATGTATTATCGGCAAAAGTGCCCCCCTTCTAAAAAAATAGTGAAGATCACTGCTTTAAGCTATTGGAAAATCCCCTGACTGTTCTTATGTAATAGTTTTAATAATATTATTATTTTATTAATAATAAACTAGAAGGGCACTCGGTAGAGCGCATACCTCTCCCACGTAATGCCTGATCCATGAGAACATATCGGGCCCAATACATTTTTGAAATATCAAGCTATATAGTACTATATCGTTTTTGGCCCAATCTCTCAAAGGTGAATAATCACTTTAAAAATTAAATAATTATTGTATCCAGATCCAGATTCGAATCTTCCTTAAAATCGAATCAATTCGTCATGGACACACACCCAACCTGTCCACCTTCATCCTAATCTGTCCACAACGTTTTGAGATATCGTGCTTTATATTAGTTTCTCTATCAATGGTGAAGAATCACTTTTAAAATTCTCATATTCGGATCCGGACCCGGCTCTTCACCAAAATTGAATCAATTCTTCCTTGTCATACAGCCAACATGTCCACCAAGTTTCGTCCAAATCCGTCTAAACTTTTTGAGATATCCTTCACACAAAAAATACAGACAAACAAACAAACACAGCATTCATAGACTGTACTTACGAAATCGTCAACTTGACCTCTGACCTTGTCTAATAAAAGCTGTCTCTAGAGAAGGTAGCGACGCAAACCAGAAGTCTCTACGATGATTCTGTACCAAACCATCAAAATCGAATGTTTTGGATGTTTGACCTCACTGTGACCTTGACCTTTGACCGATTTTGACCAAAATCTAATCAGCGCTAGCCATCACCCTCCTGAATCACGTGGTGCAATTTCACATTGGTATGCTTCTTTCCTTCTCGAGTTATAACTTTTTTTTGGATGTTTGACCTCACTGTGACCTTGACCTTTGACCGATTTTGACCAAAATCTAATCAGCACTAGCCATCACCCTCCTGAATCACGTGGTGTAATTTGACATTGGTAGCTTCTCCGTTCTCGAGTTATCGTGCCTACAAACAAACACACAAACAACAAAACACAACAAACAAACACAAACAGAGGACGGAAGTCATCAATATACTTACGAAATCTTTAGATTTCGTAAGTAACAAATGGACAAACAAACAGACAGAAAGGGGTGAAAACACAACACTCCTTCACCTTCGGTGGCAGAGTAGCAAGAACGAAAATCTTCGATGTTGCGACATCCCCAGATATGCCTCCGCCCACATTATTTCATCATTATAATACTTGTATCAAGTTTGATTGAAATCCATGAACCCAGATTCAAAATATTAAATAATTCTGGCTGCCAGACCGTGTGTCCGATCAGATTGAAATTTATAACATATATTCCACATGTCGACTCAATTATAACTGTGAAGTTTCACATCGATTGATGAAGTGGTTCAAGAGAAAGACTTTTAAAAATAATTTCAT
>CM068956.1:117546552-117570221 GCA_035128595.1 Eptatretus atami
TGGTAACCATCAGAGCGACCAGACCAATAGTTAGGAGTAACCCCCACCATGATCTCACCAACAATCCGCTCTCGAACCTCAGAGAGAACTCAATATAACAGAGACAGGTGGTCATCCTCTCTTAGGGATAGGAATTCCAAAGCACCCACCGAAGGGACCTCCTGAGGTAACCCAAGGAGACCGCCGTCTGGTGGATGACACCGTCACACACTACCCTGACACGACTACCACAATCTGACCTCCAGAAGGTTACCCGTGGTTTCCCTCCTATCATCAAAGAATTGGGGTCCCGAAGGCTTTGCCCAATCCCGTCATTCGGTGAGCGCCCTGAAAGGGCAGCTGCACAGGAGGTACTCCCATGGAATGGGTTGTCAGATTATTTTTCGCTTTTATGTATGTTTTGCGGAATGAAGTGTTTACATTGGCCGGAGTGCAATGCCTGCCACCAACCTCCTAATTTAAATGTAACCCAACTGCAGGAGGACGTCCGCAGGACCCAGTTGGTACTAGATATGGATGGCCGTTGGCTCACAAGGGCTCCTTCGCCTTTGTGTACATCTATGGTGAGCAATATTTGCCACAATCTCCTAAACTGTGACTCAGCATCATGTATACAGTGCAAAGTCATGTATAAGATTGCTTCATTATTGCTAAACTTCCGGATTTTAAAAAAAATCATCTTTAACACGTTGAATGTCAATTCTTTATTGTTTTCCACCACTCTCATTTGCAAGCCAAGTTTTTCATGTGCATATCTTCTTCTTCTTCTTCAGCTGCTCCCGTTAGGGGGTCGCCACAGCGGAGTCATCCGTTATGATCCGCAACTGATTTGGCAAGGTTTTACGCCGGATGCCCTTCCTGACGAACCCTGGTGGCCTCTTACGACACAGGGATATGGATTGGGTTTCGCCATGATTCCAGGCTGCCTACACCCTCTCATAGCGCGGCCCACCGCAGAGCTCCCGTCCTCAAGCGATCCTCCAACCCAAGCCTCCGAGTAGCTGGATTACAGGCGCACCCACTACGCCCGGTTTTTCATGTGCATATACAGGTACTTTATTTTCAAATTTTACCCTTCTATGAGCAAATCTAAGTTAATTTCTTATCCATGCAAAGGAAACTCCACATTCTGAGAAAACTCATAGGCAGTGGAATAAGACTTTCATATCCGTACATCAGGTACGGGCTATCTGAAAGGACTAGTTTTAGCACTGAATTAACATTGGTATCACGTCATTGCTGATGGTACATCTGTGTGCTGAGTACCACGTGGTTTTTCTTTTTGCTGCTTCTCATTACCCTTCAAAGTGGCACATGAATACAGATGAAGTGGCAAAACTTCTCGTCGAGACTGATAGTAATGAGGATCATGATTATGACATAGATTTATGTTCACCGAACTGCAGTAGATTGTTTGTTGCACTATCTGGCATGACGGCATATTCTATTTACGATACAATACAGTAATTCTTTTATACGAGAATACTCGTAGTGGCAGAATCTGGTCCACCCAGCACAACAAGTATACTCGTCATTGGCAATCAACGTGTTAAAATCAAAATTTGTATTGAAATTTAAGGATGAAAATTTAAGGATGGGATTGATGTCCAGTTGTTTGAATGTTCGGCCCAGCTATACGTCAACCTGTGTTCTCGCAGGACCGGTTTCATCACCTATTGGTCAGTCGTCATTGACAAGCGTAGACGGAAATGCACATCACCGAGGCTGCCAAACATGTACCACGTGCAATGTCAATAGCAGTCAAAATATCTATCTATATATTACTAAAACTCTCATCTTGTATGTATGTATGTATGTATGTATGTTCCCAAAATACAGCCAAAAGAGTACACTATAGCGCAAAAATATTATGGCTACCTTACTTACCATTCTCCTGCGGTGTGCAGTATCAAGTTTCATTCAAATCGGAATGAAAAAATTATTAAAAAATAAATCCCGATTCAGTCAAGTACTCTTCAGGAGAATTTGATCAATGCAGACAACCTCAGCGGTACAGTTCGCTGGAGCTATCTTCTTTTTTTTTTTCTTGAAATGAGTTTTTTCATCACCGCTGTCACAACGGGAACCCAACGGGTTCACGGGTCGTCTTTAGTACTAAAGGCCGAACACATCTCTCACCCATAATTGGATGGAACAACCCAATCAGCTCTTACCAAATCGATTATACCCAGCTTTGGCTAGAACTCCAATCGGTTACCACTCTGCCATTTTATCCAAAGAAAGCTGCATAAAGCAACCAAAAAAGCTACATGAGGTAAGCCCTTGCTGTTTCAAACCTGGCCCAGGTTGCTTCGCAGCAAGCAGACATTCATAAGTTGCACATACATGAGAACCCTGACACTGCATGCTCCTATCAGCACCAGACCAGTTTAATTTATTGTTGGCAAATCACCAACGACTGAGTAGTCAGAAATGTTGTGGATGACTCGCCACTAAGTAATGAAATCGGTCTGGCGGTTGATGGGCATGTGGAGCATGGGGTTATCGTGATGTACTGCTTGTAATTGCCTGCAGCTGTGGAGGAACTCGGGTAGAGATTGAAACAGCAAAGGCTTATCTTGTGCAACTTTCCTTTGGTTGCCTTAGTTGGTTGTACCTACAAGCCTTCTTTTGACCAGATGATCCAAGTGGTGATTACAGTAATTATATCGTCCCAGTCTTAGCTGCTGGTATTTTATATGTACTCGATATGGGTTGGAGCGCTGGTGCCAACTTGGGATTTATTTGTGCATAAATTTGCATTGAAGTTTATGTTGACAAATTGCATCCTTTGTGAAATTCTGTGAATTTGTAAGAGGCACAGGAAGAGATCTCAATTATCCAACCAAATACAACAGCTCTTAAGGAAGTGTGTGACCCAATATTTTGCTGTCAGATCAGTCTTGAATGTGTTTCTGCCTTAAGGCTTCCTATTCAAAAAAAACTGTTTGAGAAGTACGTTTCTAAAAGCAAAGGGCCTCGGCTAATCACAGTTGTGAAATCACGTGCCATCGTTGTTATAACCATGTCTGCACTTCATACATGACACAGCTATGGAGTGTGAGAATGAATTTTGGTTTTGTCTTTGTATTGTGCACAGATCAAAAACAATTATTTTTGTCGAGATTGGCCTGAAGATATTTAATTGTGTAGACCGAATCAGAGTAAGAAATAACATTCACACGCAAATTCTGCACAAAAATGGACATTTGTTTGCCTTTGCAGCATATTGTGAGTGGTGGAAGTCTCTGTGTCAGTTGTCAGAACAAGTTCCATCATTTAATATCACGTGGTCCACACATCATCCAGGTTTCATTTAAGTGAAGAGCACATTGTGGTGCACTTGTGTTCTACCGTCTACGGCTCATTTCCATGATATTTGTGCCGTTTCGCTCAAACTGATTTATTTCTCTTATTTCATGATGCAGGTTTCAAATTGTGCAGTTTCACCATAGTTTTCTCTTCTCTCATGCACAGCACAAGGGTGCAGGATAGCTTTATTCGCGTGACTCTGAACCCTCTGCAGGTCAGGGCAGGAATTTGAAACTTGGCCATGGTGCTTCCGATAGCTCATACATTCACAATAGTAAGACTCGCAGTCCAGCAGTGTCGATTACAAACCAGTCGGTCTACAAAACTCGAAGAATAGCAACGGCGGATCCAGGGGGTGGGGGGGAGCACCGAGTGCACGTGAACCCCCCCCCATCCCCTACAATTATCCCATGATCGTCGTTCGAGATATCACTGGACAATCGGCAATCGCACGTCTTTTGCTTTCACTCAGCAATTAATCTGAGCCACGATACTTTCTCCGCTGGTTCTGTATTAATCCCTGCGACTCAGTGTTTAGTTATGGCTCGAAGAGAAAGGCAACAGTTTTTGGGATCACGTCCGACAGCAAAGTGCAGTACAATCCTGAACTATTTCACATGGTAATTCAAAGTTTCATTGTCTACATCGTCCATTATTATAATTAATGATCTGATGATCCGCAATGGTGAGTTTAGGTTTTGTGCTCGGGGTCATTTCACCACATTTTGTGCTTGTCCGTTCGATATTTTCATTGATTTTTATTGGAAACATTTTGTGTATTTACATTGTTGTTGTAAAACATCCGTCCCAAAGATTCCAAAATCTTCAGCTTTTCTTTAGAATCAGTTAGTGACAGGCCTGAGGCCTTTTCATCAAGTAACTCGATATTCCCAATTTTCCTGTGGAGAAGGTAAAATTATGGTCGGACACTTCTAAATTAACCGGTTTTTTCATCTTAGTGACAGCCTGAGGCCTTTTCGTCAAGTAACTCGATATTCCCAAATTTTCCTGGGAGAAGGTAAATATGGTCGGACACTTCTAAATTACCGGTTTTTTCATCTTAGTGACAGGCCTGAGGCCTTTTCGTCAAGTAACTCGATATTCCCAAATTTTCCTGTGGAGAAGGTAAATTTATGGTCGGACACTTCTAAATTAACCAGTTTTTCATCTTAGTGAAAGGCCTGAGGCCTTTTCGTCAAGTCGCTCGATATTCCAAATTTTCCTGTGGAGAAGGTAAATTTATGGTCGGACACTTCTAAATTAACCGTTTTTTTCATCTTAGTGACAGGCCTGAGGCCTTTTCGTCAAGTAACTCGATATCCCAAATTTTCCTGTGGAGAAGGTAAATTTATGGTCGGACACTTCTAAAATTAACCGTTTTTTTCATCTTAGTGACAGGCCTGAGCCTTTTCGTCAAGTAACTCGATATTCCAAATTTTCCTGTGGGAAGGTAAATTTATGGTCGGACACTTCTAAATTACCGTTTTTTTCATCTTAGTGACAGGCCTGAGGCCTTTTCGTCAAGTAACTCGATATTCCCAATTTTCTGTGGAGAAGGTAAATTTATGGTCGGACACTTCTAAATTAACCGTTTTTTTTCATCTTAGTGACAGGCCTGAGGCCTTCGTCAAGTAGCTCGATATTCCCAAATTTTCATGTGGAGAAGGTAAATTTTATGGTCGGACACTTCTAAATTTACCGGTTTTTTCATCTTAGTAACAGGCCTGAGCCTTTTCGTCAAGTAGCTCGATATCCCAAATTTCATGTGGAGAAGGTAAATTTATGGTCGGACACTGCTAAATTAACCGTTTTTTTTCATCTGAGTGAACAGCCTGAGGCCTTTTCGTCAAGTAACTCGATATTCCCAAATTTCCTGTGGAGAAGGTAAATTTATGGTCGGACACTTCTAAATTAATCCTTTTTTCATCTAAAGTGACAGTCCTGAGGCCTTTTCGTCAAGTCGCTCGATATTCCAAATTTTCTGTGGAGAAGGTAATTTATGGCGGACACTGCTAAATTAACCGGTTTTTTTCATCTTAGTAACAGGCCTGAGGCCTTTCGTCAAGTAGCTCGAATTCCCAAATTTTCCTGTGGAGAAGATAAATTATGGTCGGACACTTCTAAATTTACCGTTTTTTTCATCTTAGTAACAGGCCTGAGGCCTTTTCGTCAAGTAGCTCGATATTCCCAAATTTCATGTGGAGAAGGTAAATTTATGGTCGGACACTTCTAAATTAACCGGTTTTTTTCACTGAGTGACAGGCCTGAGGCCTTTTCGTCAAGTAACTCGATATTCCCAAATTTCCTGTGGAGAAGGTAAATTTATGGCGGAACTTCTAATTAATCCTTTTTCATCTAAAGTGACATCCTGAGGCCTTTTCGTCAAGTCGCTCATATTCCAAATTTTCCTGTGGAGAAGGTAAATTTATGGTCGGACACTGCCAGCTCTGGATAAATTAACCGGTTTTTCCTCGACGATTACATGACTTGAATAAGGCTTCGTGGTATATTTACAATATAGAACATCTCAACCGAAAGTGAACCCCTAAAAATTCCTGGATCCACCCCTGAATAGCACATATCCTTTAACCGCTACTTTATATTGCACCCTTTTGAACGGTGTTTCTTCAGTATGTTAAACGGCTGCTTGATGATTACAGTATCGACGTTTTTGGCAAAGATCGTTCAAATTTTCATCATAAATGCTATATTTGGCAGTAATCATGCAGCAAATTGCACAATGAAAGCTCGTGAAATCTGCAAGTTTTGCCATAAACACACATGAGCCATCGGCTTTGCAGTCATCTGGATGTTAAGTATGCAAAAGTCATCTACCTATTACGTATGCATGGCTGTTCTCACAATCTACTTCTTTATGTACAGTGACACATGTTCCTAAAACATTATATTACAATTAAAGGATTGCGTAAATTATGTTAATTTCATGACATCCTACATTTAAACTTATTTAATGTTGACCTCAAAGCATAGTTCCTTTGCCTAAAGTAAGAACCTTAACCTGAAAGCAATTGAATGGTTTCCCTGCCCCATGGATCATCAGCGGGCACCGTCTTCCTCGAGATTTCGATCCTTTCAGCCCAGACTCTCCAAATGATGGAAACCACAACCTCGATCACGGATCCACATCAGTAGATCCACAACCTCAGTTGCATCCAGCAGTCGGACACCACTGTTCAAACTTTACTCGCTCGAGGATTAATGTATTCTCACAAACTTACACTCCCATCACATATTCCATGATATGATAATACATTAAATCCTGCACATCTTACCTTAAATATAACATGTCCACACCAGAACGTCCTCCACTACTATTGAATCAAACGGATTTTCTACGTGATATGTGTAATACATTAAATCCATGCTGCCATTTAATAACAACTGTTAACACACAACACACACACACACACAACACACACACACACACACACACACACACACACAACACACACACACACCTCTTTTCCTACCTATCTCTTTCCTGTTTTGTCCTGCTCCTTTCTTTCTCCGCTATCCTTCAATTGCTATTTTTAATAACTCATTATAATGTGTATGCCTGGTGTTGCTTAATGGATATGGTGGTGCCTGGGATCCTCGGGTCTTGAGTTCAAATTCCATTTTTCCATTGAATTAATACTATGTGGGGTTGATTCAGCCTGTCATCCTCCAAGGTTGGCAAAATGAGTACCATCTTGCTGTTTGATTGAGCCATTCGAGTATCCTGCGTCAGTGGTGACCTGTCCATCATTGTGCCAAAGTCCAGGAGACTGTTTCAGCAACACCAAACACTCTGTGCAGAGTATGGTCCCAGTGGGATGGATGAATTATTTATTTTCCTTTGAAATCCTTCCTGACATGTCACCCACCCTTTACTTAATATCTAAACGATGACTTATCTGTATGATCGCTTATGTATGTCCAGATATGTCCTATAAATAATTGCACACAAATATGTTTGTAAAATGCATTCAAATGTATAGTTCCTTTCGTAATTGAAGGAAGTGTCTTGATTGATATTAGATAATTTGCACTGATACCCATTTACTCCAAACGCATGGAATTTAGATACATCATCAATAGCCTCAATGTCAAAATGTTGAGCTTCCATTTTACAGTCTGAGCCAGGCCCAGGTGGGAAAATTGTTTGTTGAGAATATGGAATAAATTCATTTTTGCAGGATGAGTATTTAAAATAATTCTTAGTGTGCATGGAAATTCAGTTACGCTGTTTGTTTAAGGAGCTGTTATTCTGACAGAATGGCTAAAACTGTCAGGGTCAGTGAATAGCCGCCCTGCTGTGATGTCAGCCTGAAGTGTTGGTCATTCCCCATCCCCTGAGCGCTAGAAGCTTGCACCTCCTCTGAAAGCCCACTCGGCATTCTACGACAGTTGCTTTCGAGCACAGACTAAGCTGCGGAGCTACGGGTATCCACCAAGTACGCTTGATAAATGGTTTCCTCAAATTTTCTGCTTTGGATAACCATGTTCCTTCTATGGAGGGGGCCACAAAGAACAGAAAGTGAGGAACGTAGTCATGACGCATCCTTATGGAGGCAACTGGTACAGTGGGAGAGTAACGGGCATGTGTACAGCCTTTTCAACTCAGGCTCTCAGTGTTCAACCTGGAGAAGATGCGCAGACAGCTTCTCACAGCAGTGTCTGGCTCGGCGACCTTCGCAAAAATGCCAATCCAACTCAGGCTGCAGAGGTCAAGGAGGTTAAGCACAAGAAGGTGCTGAAAAGGATCCTCAAGACACAAAGGTTGATGAAATTATAAGGATCTCAAACACCCAAAGAACAGGACTCAAAGGACAACAGACCTATACCATCCAGAGACCATTGGTGGCAAGCTCAGGAAGTAGCAAGCGGGGCAAGTGGAGCTCAAAGGCTTGACAAAAACAATACAAGAACTGAGGAGTCACGAACTTCGGGGAACCAGACAAAGAGTAAATTGAGTGAGCAAAAGGTGTTTCAATTCATCAGGCCACAGGCAACGGTCAATCTACTCAGGATACGGACACTCGGAGCACATGAGCAAGGATGCAGCAAGAAGTTCATGACAATGGCACGGAAACCTTTCTGTCCCACCTTCTGTGAGACCTCCTTTAATTGCATCTCTTGATGATGCTTACAGGACCGGCTGCAGCACGCAGCAGAAACTCCGAATTTTCAGAAGTGAGGTCAGAGAGTAACAGGCATGACAGGATTGGTTGTGATGAACCGTAATCCTGGATACTCTCCTGGCGGATACTATGGCCAGTCAGCATTTAATCGGCAAAGACATATGGTGGGAACTCATTTCAGTGCCTTATGAAAACTTATTTGAACATTTTAAAACTTTTTCTGAACTTCGGTTGCTTTTCATTTTTCGAGTTCATTAATGCTCTTACTGCTCTAATGATCACTTACAATTATAAGCCTACCTAAGCTAGTTTCATTTAACATTATTTTAATTTTTTTTTAATTGGTTGTTTTTCATTCTATAAATTACCATCATTTATTTTTCTTATTGGCCATAACTCCACACAGCGGAAGACAGAGTTTGTAATCACTTCTGCATGTTGTGTCTGTGCCTGGCTGTGCCTGTGACCTGTGCCTGCTGCCTGTGCCTGCTGCCTGTGCCTGTGCCTGCTCCTGTGCCTGTGCCGTGCCTGTGGTGTGTCTCAGGCTGTAACCTTTATTACCATTTAGCTTTGTCATCAAATTTTCAAAAAAGCTTCATTATGAGAATACGGAGAAGCCAAATTAATAAATTTTTTTAAAATAATTTTCATTATTCATATTAATTATTATTAATTAATTTTGCTGTTATCCTTTGACACTTATTTGGCCTTTTTTTTGCTCTTATTTTTTGAAAACATTTTTTTTTCTCAGCAACCACTGGCTGATTGACACAAAATTTTCATGGTAGGAAAACGCCCCCACACGCCCCCAACCATGGAAGAATATTTTAATTATGATTGTGACATAATAGGTCACGGATATGGCAGCACATTTTGGATCAAACACAAAAAAATTAAAGCATTATATCTCTGAAACTGCCTGATCAGAAAAATGAAACAGGGCACATCTGCATTCTATCCAATAGGAATAAAGGATTGTAAGTAATGACGTCATCAGAGAAGTGGTAAAGACCAGCCATAAAGTGTTTATAGAAATCCTTGTTTACCATTGAAATTCTGTTTGTTATATTTTATTTTTTGTTTTTTTTGTTGTCTTTTGGTAAAGTTCGTTGAGTGCAAGCGACGCGGACGGACTTTGCATTTTCAGATGCTTTCTAGTTAGGCTTATGGTTGATCTTTCTACACGTTCGGCACTTTGAAGTCACTACAACTGCACTTTTAGCGGTGGTGCTTGACAACGAAAAGTTTGCTCCCTCTTACTACGATCTTTATGCTCAATCGGACGGCACAGAAGTAGGGCACTTAGTCGAGCATACCTCGTCTGGCGTAAATATCGGATCATTTATAAACTGTCGGATTGGAGCTTTGCAGGCAGTGACATCACAAATTATGCCATCCTTTGGGACAAATGTTAAGGAGGGAACCCATCTGCAAGCATTAGCTGGTGGACAACTAATGATCCAACTGTACCTGTGGAAAGAGGGGAATTGTGTACTTGGTATCTTGCCAATCCCTGCCGAAAAGTGCAGGGAATTGCCATCAATGTACATTCATGCCTCAGTAAAGGACTCAACCAGTGGGTCTAATTAACCCCATGCTTTTTGAAAAAAATGGGCGAACATGGTTGCATCAGTTGTCTCTGTATATCTGTCTGTCCGTAACTGTCCGTTCATCACGCTGTCTTCCTCATAAAGGGTTTGGCAGAAATTCACCAAACTGGCGTTATTATCACCACCTGGCACAAAGTCAATAGAAGTTTCACTTTTGGCCTCACCCCCTAGCGGTGGCCTCAAAACCGTCAAATACTCGGGCACATTTTAAAATAATTTTCATAAACTTTTGTAATGCAATCAAGAATTTGAGACACCTGAAATATGAAACGATTTATTGTATTTATTTACCCCCGGTTTATGTTCCCCAAAGGGTGGGGATTAGGCACAGGGGTCAAAACGGGGAAAAAATACTCAAAAATTGACTATTGGTCATTTCCTGTGGAACCTTTTTCATCTTTCAACCTTGCTTTAGGTGGGAAGCGATGGTGCTTGCCATCAAGTCGCTCTAGCTTTTAAATTGAATTCCCGTCCAATCTGGTATTCTTCGCGATGACTTATCTTGGTAGCTAGCTGGACTTAGTAAGCATTATCTCCTGGGACCCACCAAACGACCCTGAGCAGTAGTAAGCAATATATCTAAAACTAAACGATCAAGGCATTCAGCCGATGACACACCAGCCATCACTGTTTTCTTTATTTTTCTTGACTTGTGTATCTGGTTTAACAAAATATAAGAAGCAATATCTATTCAAGGTTTCACAATTCAATGGCTCTCAAATTGTAAATCAAAGTGATGAAAAATATGTTTACAAAGTGGATCAGATGAAGGTATTTCCACAATGCTTTAATACTAAACAAGAAGTAATAACAGCAGAAAATTTTCTCATTTCACTCAGATGGAATAGTTGCTTTCACAAATCAGGATAGTCTTGAGCTGACACACATTGAGGGAAAAACTGCAGTAAGTGAAGAATTCAGGATTATCATGCCTGAATGCCAACGTAGACAGAGATTCCTGTGGTTTTCACAATGCCTTTCAACAGCTGCTTCAATGAAAATACTGGAAAATATACAAAGTGTGGAAAAGACAAAGCCATACCAGAATGGAAAAACAGAATGTGATTTTCAACCATGCTCGGATCTAGAATCATCTCATGTCTTGTCTCTTGTTGTATGATGTTGCAAAACAAGGTAATATAAAACACCTGCTCCTATAAGTAGTATAATGTGCATCAGACAGATCGTAAATGCTGAGAGAACTACACCGTGTGGCCCAAATTTAATAATAAAGCTCTCACAGATTCGATTACTCTATGATGTTTTCGATGTCTGTTCTGACTTCCACATACTACAACTGTGACTATGTGCTGAACTGGATAATGCAAACATTTACTTGCTGTGAGGCTTAACCTTAAATCATAATAAAATGATCTGTCCAGTAAAGTGTTATCTTTTACCGATTCCGTTCTCGAGAGGTATTGCTACATAACTCGCAATTCACTGAAGAACAGGAAATGAATAAATCGGTTACTGTTTGCAGTTGATACAATACAAAGGAAACAAAATCAACACAGGATTTGATTTGTTATTCTTACAATGAGTACGCCCTGTGTTCCCCCCCCCCCCCCCCTGTACTTTGTTGGAAAAGTTTTTTTTTCGTGTATCTCTTTTTACTCTATCGTTTTATTTGGTTTTTTTCTTTTTCTATTCTATTAAGTTTTTCCTCGCCTGATCGATGTACGTTGGCTTCTTCCCCACGTCCAACTCTCTTTAAGCCTATTAATATACACATACATATAGCATACTTATTTTCTTTAAAAAAAAAAAAAAAAGCCACAGCAAACTAAACTGCGAGCCTTACTCTACAGATTTTGATCAAAACGGAAAGAGCATACCTCTGTCTACTGTAGGCTGCATTGTTGCAGGCATTGGCATATGTCACCACACTTGCCAAGTTGCCAGCGGGCAATAGAATTATACAGGAATTTTTTTTTAATTGAGCACTATATTTGCGAGAATTTTGCCTACTTTTGTAAGAATAATCGGATCTTTAAGTTCCAATAGCAGATGAGACACAAGCTTAACGCTACAGCTAAAGGGCCAACTCACTTTCTGACCCCACGCTACTTCCTGTTAAACATTAATCCTGCCGTTTATAGTCGAGCTAAAATCAAATCCCAGCGACAAGACAGCTCAAAAATGACTAAGTACCACTTACTTCGCAGCTTTTCCTGCAAAACCATGCTAGAATAGAAAGATTGGAGTTTAGTGACGAGTGAGCGGCAGCTATTATTGTATTGTTATGTTGTTGCAGAAGCAGTTGGGGAGAGGGAGGTGGAGTCGCTTCCTATTCTGTAGAGGTGAGTATTCTTGCTGGACTCATCCTGGATACCATGACAACCTTTTTCCCTCACCACTGAAAGTGAAAGAGGTTATTTTCACCCCTTTCTGTCTGTTTGTTTTTTGTCTGTCTGTGTGCAGGATAATCTCAAATAGTTGTGGATGGATCCGCGATTAAATCTTGGTTGCAGGTTTGCGTGGCGAGTGACAAGGACGAACTGATTACGATTTTGCTGTGGAAGATCCGGATCCGGATCTGACTACTACAATTTGTGATTCTTCACCATTGAGAGCATTAGGACCAGAAATGATATATAGCCAATATCTCAAACGCTTGTGGACGGATTAGACGAAATTGGGGACACATTGGGTTGTGACTAGAAAGAATGATTCAATTGTGTGAACATCCGAATCGGATCCGGATCCTATAATTCTTAAGTGAATTCTTCACCATGAGAGATAAGGTTAAACTATATGCTAGCACGATATCGTAAAAAGTTGTCGACTGATTCGGATAAAACTGGCTGAACAGGTTGGACGTGTGAACATCTGACGAATCTGCATAATACTCTGCGTTCTCTCACTCTCCTCTTCTCTGTTGTTTTTTGGCGACCTCTGAGATGAATCAATTCGTCGTGGTCACACGTCCAACCTGTTCACCAAGTTTTATCCGAATCAGTCGGACAACTTTGTACGATATACGTGCTAACATATTAGTTTACCTATTCCTCTCAATGGTGAAGAATCACTTAAGAAATTATAGGGATGCCGGACTCGGATTCGGATGTTCACCACATTTGAATCAATTTCTTCATAGTCACCAACCCATGTGTCAAACCAAGTTTCGTCCTGAATCCGTTCCACAAGCGTTTGAGATATTGTGCTATATATCATTTCTTGGTTCCTATCTCTCAATGTTGTGAAGAATCACAAAATCTGTAGTATCAGATCCGGGATCCGGATCTTAACCAAACTCTAATCAGTTGTCCTTGTCACACACCCAAACCTGCCAACCAAATTTAATCCGGATCCATCCACAACTATTTGAGAATCCTGCACACAGGCAGACAAACAAACAAACAGACAGAATAGGGAGTGAAAAACACTAACCCTCCTTCCACTTTCAGTGGTGGAGGGAAAAGGTGTCATGCGTATTCCAGGCATGAGATCAGCAAGAATTACTCACCTCTTACAGAATAGGGAAGCGGACTCCAACCTCCCTCCCCCCCACTGGCTTCTCAACAACATAAAACCAATACCAATAAATAAGCTGCCCATCACTCAGTCACTAAACTCCATCTTCTATTTACATGGGTTTGCAGGGAAAGCTGCAACGTAGTTTACTTAGTCATTTTTGAGCTTGTCTTGTCTGGATGATTTCGGCTCGACTATAAACGGCAGGCATTAATGTTTAACAGGACAGTAGCCGTCGGCGTCAGAAGTGAGTTGGCCCTTTAGCTGTACGTTAAGCTCTGCTTGTCTCATCTGCCTATTGAACTTAAGATCCATTATATCCTTCAACCAAAAGTAGGCAAAATTCATCGCAAATAATCCGTGCCTCAAATTAAAAAAATTCTCCTGTCATAATTTTCTATGCCAGCTGGCACTTTGGGCAGTGTGGTGAATATGCCAATGCCTGCAACATCGCGCCCTACAATTTAGACAGCAGCGTCTGCTCTTTTCCTTTGACTCAAAATCTGTTAGAGTAAGGCTTCGTCACCCCTGTTAGTTTGTGTGGCTTTTTCTTTTTTTTTAAAGAAAATAAGTACTATATGTATTGTGTATATAAGTAAGGCTTAAAGAGAGTTGGACGATGGAGGAAGAAGCCAACGTACAAATTTCCATCAGGCAGAGACAAAGCAGGGGAGACACAGGCGTAACTCATTAAGAATAACCAAATCAATCCTGTGTTGATTTGTTTCCTAATGTATTTGTAATCACAACTGCCAAAAGTACACCGAGTGTCTATTATTTCACCTGTTCTCAAGTGAATGCGGGTATGTAACAAACCTCTCCGCTGGCAACGGATCGCTGTAAAGACTAAACCTACTGGACAGATCATTTAAATTTAAAAGGTTAAGCCCTCCACACAAGGTAAAATGTTTGCTTATCCCAGTTCACCACATAGTCACAGTGGTATGTGAAGTCAAAACCTCGAAACACAAAGTTACATCGAATTGTTGAAAACACTATTCAATAAATTTGGAGACACACAGGGAAGTTCTCAACATTTTACGATCGTGGTCTGATGCACATTATACTCACTTATAGGAGCAGGTGTTTTATCAATTACCTTGTTTTGCAATCATACCAACAAAAGAAAGAGACGAGTACTGAGAGTGCATTGCTATATTCCGAGCAATGGTTGAAATCCATTCTGTTTTTTTCCATTCGGTATTGCTTTGTCTTTTCCAAACACTTTGTATATTTTCCAGCTATTTCATTGAAGCCAGCGGTTGAAGGCAATGTGAAAAACCCACAGGGGAATCTCTGTCTACGTGCATTCAGGCATATAATCCTGAATTTCGTTCACTTACTGCAGTTATTTGCCTTCAATGCTGTGTCCAAGCTCAAAGACATACCCTGATTTGAAGCAAACTTATTCCTCTGAGTGAAATGAGAAGATTTTTCTGCTTGGTTATTACTTTCTTTGTTTAAGTATTAAAGCATTTGAATACCTTTCATCTGAATCCACTTTGTCAACATCAATATTTCTCATCAAACTTTGATTGACCAATTTTGAGAGCCATTGATTGTGGAACCTTGGAATAGATATTGCTTCTTATGATTTGTTACAACCAGATACACAAGTCAAGAAAATAAAGAAAAAACAAAGTGATGGCTGGTTGTGTCATCGGTCTGAATCCATTGATCGTTTAGTTTTAGATATATTGCTCTACAATGCTCAGGGTCGTTGTGGGTCCCAGAGATAATGCTACTAAGTCCAGCTTGAGCTACCAAGATAGTCATCGCATGGGAGAGAGTAATCCAGATTGCGACGCGGAATTCAATTATAAAAACTAGAAGCGAAACTTCGATGCACACCAGTCGCTTCCCACGCTTAAAGCAAGCGTGAAAGATGGAAAAAGTGTCCACCAGGAATGTATCCCAAATATCAATTTTTGAGTATTTTTCACCCGTTTTTGACCCCTGTGCCTAAATCCACCACCCTTTGGGAACAATAACCGGGGTCACATATAAATAAATAAAAATCGTTTCATATTTCAGGTGTCTCCAAATTCGATTGCATTTAAAACCAAAGTTTCATGAAAATTATTTTTAAAATGTGCCCGTAGGTATTTACCTTTTGAGCCCACCCAGGGGTGAGGCCAAAAGTGAAAACTTCTATTGCACCTTTGTGCCAGTGTGGTGATTAATAACGACAAGTTTGGGAATTTCTCCAAACCCTTTATGAGAAGACAGCCGTATGAACGGACAGACGGACAGACAGAATACAGAGACAAACTATACAATGTTCCCCCATTTTTTTTCAAAAAGCATGGGTTAATTTAGACCCACTGGTTGAGGTCGATTTACTGAGGCATGAATGTGACAGTTGATGAATTCGCCCTGCCTTTTCGCAGGAATTTGGCAAGCGAGTACCAGTACACAATTCCCCTTCTTTCCAAAGGTACAGTTGGATCATCTAGGTGGTCCACCAGCTAATCTTGCAGATGGTTCCCTCAACTAACATTTGCCAAAGCGATGCATAATTTGTGATGTACTGCCTGCCAAAGCTCCAATCCGAACAGTTTATAAATGATCCGATAATTAACCCAGACGAGGTATGATCGAGCTAAGTGCCCCTACTTTCTGTGCCGTCCTGATTGAGCATAAAGATCGTAGTAAGACGGGGAGCTAACTTTCTGTTGTCAAGCACCACCGGCAAAGTGGCAGTTGTTAGTGACAGTTCAAAGTGACAGAAAGGGTAGAAAAGCACTCAACCATAAGCTAACTAAAAGCATCTGAAAAATGCAAAGTCCGGTCCGGCGTTCCGCTTTGCACTCAAACGAAACTTTACCAAAACGACAACAAAATAAAAAACAAATAAAAAAAAACAACAGAATTTCAATGGTACAACAAGGATTTCTATTAAAACATTTATGGCTGTGCATACCACTTCTCTGATGACGCTCATACTTACAATCCTTTATCCTTGATTCGGATAGAATGAATGTGCCCGTTTCAATTTTCTCTCTGATCAGCAGTTTCAGCAGAATAGATGCTTTAAATTTTTTTCTGTGGTTGATCCAAAATGGCTCCATAGCACGTGACCCTATTATGTCACAATCATAATAAAATATTCTCATGGTGGATGGGCGTGGTGGGGGCGTTTTCCTACCATGAAAATTTTGTTGTCCTAATCACCAAGTGCGTTGCTGAGAAAAACAAATGTTTCAAAAAATAAGATGCAAAAAAAAAAGGCCAATATAAGTGTCAAAGGAATAACAGCAAATAATAATAATAATAATTTAAATATGAATAATGAAAATTATTGTTAACAAAAATATTAATTTTGGCTTCCGTTATTCTCATAATGAAGGCCTGTTTTGAAAATTGATGACAAAAGCTCAAATGGTAATAAAGTTACAGCCTTGGAAACACACAGGCACAGCACAGGCCACAGGCACAGGCACAGCACAGGCACAGGCACAGGCACTAGGTCACAGGCCACCAGGCACAGACACAGGCACAACACACACATGCAGAAGTATTACAAAACTCTGTCTTCCGCTTGTGTGGAGTTATGGGCCAATAAGAAAAACATTAAAATGGATGGTAATTATATAGAAAGAAAACAGACCAATAAAATAAAAATTAAAAATAATGCTTAAATGAAAATAGCTTAAGGTAGCTTATAATTTGTAAGTGATCATATAGAGCAGTAAGAGCATTAATGAACTCGACAAAATGAAACAGGCAAACGAAGTTCAGAAAAAGTTTTAAAATGATTCAAATAAGTTTTTCAATACAAGGCACTGAAATGACGTTCCACCATATTGTCTTTGCCGAATAAATTGCTGGACTGGCCATTAGTATCCGCCAGGAGAGTATCCAGGATACGGTTCAATCACCAACCAATCCTGTCATGCCTGTTACTCGTCACCTCACTTCTAAAATTCGGAGTTTCTGCTGCGTGCTGCCAGCCGTCCTGAAGCCCATCATCAAGAAGATGCAATTAAAGGACGGTCTCACAGAAGGTGGGAACAGAAAAGGTTTCCGTGCCATTGTCCTATGAAACTGTACGTTGCTGCATCGCTGCCTCCATGGCCTCCAGAGTGTCCGTATCACTGAGGGTAGATTGACCGTTGCCCTGTGGCCTGATGAATTGGAAACACCTTTTGCTCACTCCAATTTACTCTTTGTCTGGTTTCGCCGAAGAGTTCCGTGACTCCTCAGTTCTTGTATTGTTTTGTCAGCCCTTTGAAGCTCACTTGCACCGCTTGCTACTTCCCTGCAGCTTGCCACCAATGGTCTCTGGATGGTATAGGTCTGAGTGTTCCTTGAGTCCTGTTGCTTTGGGGCTGTTTGGATTCCTTTATAATTGTCATCAACCTTGTGTCCTGAAGATCCTTTTTCAGCACCTTCTTTGTGCCTTAACCCTCCTTTGACCTCTGCAGCCTGAGTTGGATTGTGCATTTTTGCGAAGGTCGCCGAGCCAGACCACTGCTGTAGAAGCTGCTGCGGCTCTTCTCCACGGTTGAACAAACTGAGAGCCTGAGTTGAAAAGCTGTACACATGCCCGTTACTCTCCCACTGTTACCAGTTGCCTCTTCATAAGGATGCGTCCAATGACTACGTTCCTCACTTACTGTTCTTTGTGCGCCCCCTCCATAGAAGGAACATGGTTATCAAAGCAGAAAATTGAGGGAAACCACTGTGTTAATCAAGCGTTACTTGGTGGATACCCCGTAGCTCGCCAGGCTTTGTTCTGTGTCGGAAAGGCAACTTGTCGTAGGAATGCCGAGATGGGCTTTTCAGAGCGGAAGTGGCAAGCTCTACGCTCAGGGGTGGGAAATGACCCAAACACTTCAGGCTGACATCACAGCAGGGCTGGCTGCTATCAGCGACCCTGACAGTCGTAGCCATTCTTTCTAGAAATAAAGCCTCTTAAACAAACAGCGTAAACTGAAATTTCCATTCACACTAAAGAATTATTTAAATACTCCAATCCTGCAAAAAAATGGAATTTCATTCCATAATTCTCCAAGACAAACAATTTTCCCACCTGGGCCCTGGGCTCAGACTGTTAAAAAATGGAAAGCTCAACCATTTTGACATTGGAGGCTATTGAATGATGTATCTAAATTACCAGCAGTATTGGAGTAAATGGGTTATCAAGGCCAAATTATTAATAATCAAAAATCAAGCACACTTCTTCAATTACCGATAAAGGAACTATACATTTGAATGCATTTTACAAACATATTTTGTTGCTAATTATTATATGGACATATCTGGACGATACTATAAGCGATCATACAGATAAGTTCATCGTTTAGATATTAAGTAAAGCGGGTGGTGACATGTCAGGTGAAGGATTTCAAAGGAAAATAAATATTACATCCATCCACTGGACCAATACTCTGCACAGAGTGTTTGTCTGTTGCTGAAACAGTTCCTGACGTTGGCACAATTGACCTGGACAAGGTCACCACTGACGCAGGATACTCGAATGGCTCAATCAAACCAGCAAGATGGTAACTCATTTTTGCCAACCTTGGCAAGGCATGACAGGCTCGAATCAACCCCACATATATTAATTCAATGGGAAAAAATGGAATTTCGAACTCAAGACCGAGCGATCCCCAGGCCCACCACCATATCCCATTAAGCAACACCAGGCATAACATATATATGAGTATTAAAAATAGCAATGAAGGATAGCGGGAGAAAGAGAAAGGAGCAGGACAAACAGAAAGAGTAGTAGGGAAAGAGGTGTGTAGTGTGTGTGTGTGTGTGTGTGGTGTGTGTGGGTGTGGTGTGTGTGTGTGTGTGTTGTGTTGATGTGTTAACAGTTGTTTAAAAATGGCACAATGGGATTTAATGTATTTACCACATATCACGTAGAAATCCGTTTGATTCCAATGTAAGTGGTAGCGGACGTTTTTCTGGGTGGTGCGACATTTATATTTAAGGTAAGATGTGCAGGATTAAGTATATCATATCATGGAATATGTGAGGGAGTTGTAAGTTTGTGGAATACATTTAAATCCCGAGCGAGTAAAGTTTGAACAGGTGTCCGACTGACCTGGATGCAACTAGGTTGTGGATCTACGATTGTGGATCGTGATCGAGGTTGTGGTTTCCATCATTGGAGAGGTTCCTGGGCCTGAAAAGGATCGAAATTCGAGGAAGAACGGTGCCCCAGCTGATGATCCATGGGGGAACAGGGAAACCATTCAATTGCTTTCAGGTTAAGTCTTACTTTAGCAAGAGGAACTATCGCTTTGAGGTCAACAATTAAAATAAAGCTTAAATGTAGATGTCAGAAATTAACATAAATTTACGGCCAACTCCTTTAAATTGTAATAATAATGTTTTAGGTAACATTGTGTCACTTGTAACAATAAAGAAGTAGAATTGTGAGGAAACAGCCATGCTATACGTAATAGGTAGATGACTTTTGCATAACTTAACATCCAGTATACTGCAAAAGCGATGGGCTCATGTGTGTTATGGCAAAAACTTGCAGATTTCACAGCTTTCATTTGTGCCAAATTTGCTGCATGATTACTGCCCAAATTATAGCATTTATTGATCGAAAATTTGAACGATCTCTTGCCAAAAACGTTCGAATACTGTAATCATTCAAGCAGCCAGTTTTAACATACTGAGAAACACCGTTCAAAAGGGCTGCAATATAAACAAGTAGCGTTAAAAGGATTATGTGCTATTCAGGGGGTGGATCCAGGAATTTGTTTTAGGGGGTTCACTTTCGGTGTGTGTTCATATATGTAAAACATTACACGAACCTTATTCAGTAGTCAATGATAATCTCGACGGAAAAAAAACCGGTTAATTATCCAGAGCTGCAGTGTCCGACCATAAACTTTACTTCTTCAACAGGAAATTTGGCAAATATCGAGCGACTGACGATAAAAGGGCCTCCAGGACTGTCACTTTAGAATGAAAAAAAAGGCATTAATTAGAAGTCTGTCGCGATCCATAAATTTACCTTCTCCACAGGAAAATTTGGGAATATCGAGTTACTTTGACGAAAGAGGCCCTCAGGCCTTCACTCAGATGAAAAAAACGCGTTATATTAGAACGTGTCCGACCATAAATTTACCTCTCCAACATTGAAAATTCTGGACATATCGAGCTAACTGACGAAAAGGCCTCAGGCCTGTTACTAAGATGAAAAAAAACCGGTAATTTAGAAGTGTCCGACCATAAATTTATTCTTCTCCACAGGAAAATTTGGGAATAATCGAGCTACTTGACGAAAAGGCCTCAGGGCCTGTTTACTTTAAGATAAAGAAAACCGGTTACAATTTAGCGTGTCCGACCATTAAAATTTACCTTCTCCACAGGTAAAATTTGGAAATACTCGAGGCCGACTTGACAAAAAGGCCCTTAGGACTGTCACTTTAGATGAAACAAAAGGATAATTTGAAGTGTCCGACCATAAAATTTACCTTCTCCACAGGAAAAATTTGGGAATATCGGGAGTTACTTGACGAAAAGGCCTCAGGCCCTGTCACTCAGATGAAAAAAACCGGTTTAATTTAGCAGATGTCCGACCATTAAATTTACCTTCTCCACATGAAATTTTGGAATATCGACTACTTACGAAAAGGCCCAGGCCTGTAACTAAGATGAAAAAAAACCGGTAAAATTAGCAAGTGTCCGCACCATAAATTTACCTGTCTCCACATGAAAAATTTGGGGAATATCGCAGCACTTGACGAAAAGGCCCTCAGCCTGTCACTAAGATGCAAAAAAACGCGTTAATTTAGAAGGTCGACCATAAATTTACCTTCTCCACAGGAAAAATTTGGGAATATCGAGTACTGACGAAAGGCCTCAGCCTGTCACTAAGATGAAAAAAACGGGTTAATTAGAAGGTCCGACCCATAAAATTTAACCTTCTCCACAGGAAAATTTGGAATTCGAGGTTACTTGACGGGGGGGGGAAAAAAAGCCTCAGCCTGTCACTAAGATGAAAAAAAACGCGTAAATAGAAGTGTCCGACCATAAATTTAACCTACTCCAACAGGAAAAATTTGGGAATATCGAGTTACTTGACGAAAAGGCCTCAGGCCTGTCAGCTAAGATGAAAAAACCGGTTATTTAGAAGTGTTCGACCATAATTTATCCTTCTCACAGGAAAATTTGGGAATATCGAGCGACTTGACGAAAGCCTCAGGCCTTTCACTAAGATGAAAAAACTGGTTAATTTAGAAGTGTCCGACCATAAATTTACCTTCTCCACCCCCCACAGGAAAATTGGAATATCGAGTTACTTGACGAAGAAGCCTCAGGCCTGTCACTAAGATGAAAAAAAAACCGGTAATTTCGAAGTGTCCGACCATAAATTACCGTGCTCCACAGAAAAATTGGGATATCGAGTTACTTGACGAAAAAGGCCTCAGGCCTGTCACTAAGATGAAAAAAACCGGTTAATTTAGAAGTGTCCTCCGACCATAAATTTACCCTTCTCCACAGGAAAATTTGGAATATCGATTACTTATGAAAAGGCCTCAGCCACTAACTGATTTAAAAAACTGAAGATTTTGGAATCTTTGCGACGGATGTTTAAACAACAATGTAAATACAACAAAATGTTTCCAATAAAAATCAATGAAAATATCGAACGGACCAAGCACAAAATGTGGTTGAATGGACCCGAGCAGCACAAAACAAAAACTCACCATGCGGATCATCAGATCATTAATTTATAATAATGACGATGTAGACAATGAAACTTTGAATTACCATGTGAAAATAGTTCAGGACTGTACTTGCCACTTTGCGTCGGACGTGCATCCCAAAAACTGTTGCCTTTCTCTTCGAGCCATAACTAAACACTGAGTCGCAGGATTAATACAGAACCAGCGGAGAAAGTATCGGGCTCAGATTAATTGCTGAAGTGAAAGCAAAAGACGTGCGCATTGCCGATTGTCCGTGAAGTATCTCGAAACGACATCATGGGACATAATTGTAGGGATGGGGGGGGGAGTTCACGCTGCACTCGGTGCTCCCCCACCCCCTGATCCGCCGTTGCTATGGTCTTCGAGTTTGTAGGACCGACTGTTTGTCAAGTAACTCGATATTCCCAAATTTTCCTGTGGAGAAGGTAAATTTATGGTCGGACACTTCTAAATTAATCCTTTTTTTCATCTAAAGTGACAGTCCTGAGGCCTTTTCGTCAAGTCGCTCGATATTCCAAATTTTCCTGTGGAGAAGGTAAATTTATGGTCGGACACTGCCAGCTCTGGATAAATTAACCGGTTTTTCCTCGACGATTACATTGACTTGAATAAGGCTTCGTGGTATATTTTACAATATGAGAACATCTCAACCGAAAGTGAACCCCCTAAAAAATTCCTGGATCCACCCCTGAATAGCACATATACTTTTAACCGCTACTTGTATATTGCACCCTTTTGAGCGGTGTTTCTTCACTATGTTAAACTGGCTGCTTGATGATTACAGTATTCGACGTTTTGGCAAAGATCGTTCAAATTTTCATCATAAATGCTATATTTGGCAGTGATCATGCAGCAAATTGCACAAATGAAAGCTCGTGAAATCTGCAAGTTTTTGCCATAAACACACATGAGCCCATCGGCTTTGCAGTCATCTGGATGTTAAGTATGCAAAAGTCATCTACCTATTACGTATGCATGGCTGTTCCTCACAATTCTACTTCTTTATTGTACAGTGACACATGTTCCTAAAACATTATATTACAATTTAAAGGATTGCCGTAAATTATGTTAATTTCAAGCATCTACATTAACCTTATTTTTAATTGTTGACCTCAAAGATAGTTCCTTGCCTAAAAGTAAGAACCTTAACCTGAAAAGCATTGGAATGGTTTCCCTGCCCCGATGGATCATCAGCGGGCACCGTTCTTCCTCGAGATTTCGATCCTTTCAGCCAAGACTCTCCAGAATGATGGAACCACAACCTCGATCACGGATCCACATCAGTAGATCCACAAAGTTGCATCCAGGCAGTCGGACACCACTGTTCAAACTTTACTCGCTCGAGGATTTAATGTATTCTCACAAACTTACAACTCCCATCACATATTCCATGATATGATAATACATTAAATCCTGCACATCTTACCTTAAATATAACATGT
>CM068956.1:117570246-117586310 GCA_035128595.1 Eptatretus atami
TGGTAACCATCAGAGCGACCAGACCAATAGTAGGAGTAACCACCCACCATTGATCTCACCACAATCCGTCTCGAACCTCAGAGAGAACCTCAATATAACAGAGACAGGTGGTCATCCTCTCTTAGGGATTAGGAATTCCAAAGCACCCACCGAAGGGACCTCCTGAGGTAACCCAAGGAGACCCGCCGTCTGGTGGATGACACCTCACACTACCCTGACCACGACTACCACAATCTGACCCAGAAGGTTACCCGTGGTTTCCCTTGCCTATCATCAAAGAATTGGGGTCCGAAGGCTTTGCCCCAATCCCGTCATTCGGTGAGCGCCCTGAAAGGGCAGCTGCACAGGAGGTACTCCATGGAATGGGTTGTCAGATTATTTTTCGCTTTTAATGTATTGTTTTGCGGAATGAAGTGTTTACATTGGCCGGAGTGCAAATGCCTGCCACCAACCTTCCTAATTTAAATGTAACCCCAACTGCAGGAGACGTCGCAGGACCCAGTTGGTACTAGATATGGATGCGCCGTTGGCTCACAAGGGCTCCTTCGCCCTTTGTGTACATTCTATGGTGACAATATTTGCCACAATCTCCTAAACTGTGACTCAGCATCATGTATACAGTGCAAAGTCATGTATAAGATTGCTTCATTATTGCGCTAAACTTTCCGGATTTAAAAAATCATCTTTAACACGTTTGAATGTCAATTCTTTATTGTTGCCACCACTCTCATTGCAAGCAATTTTCATGGCATATCTTCTTCTTCTTCTTCAGCTGCTCCCCGTTAGGGGGTCGCCACAGCGAGTCATCCGTTATGATCCGCATACTGATTTGGCATAGGTTTTACGCCGGATGCCCTTCCTGACGAACCCTGGTGCGCTCTTACGACACAGGGATAGGATTGGGTTTCGCCATGATTCCGGCTGCCCCTACACCCTCTCATAGCCGGCCCACGCAGAGCTCCCGTCCTCAAGCGATCCTCCAACCCAAGCCTCCGAGTAGCGATTACAGGCGCACCCACTACGGCCCGTTCAGTGCATAAATCAGTATCTATATTTCAAATTGTACTTCTATGAAGGCATTAAAGTAGAAGTTCTTATCCATGCAGAGGAAGAAGCCACATAATCAATGGAGAAAACTCATAGGCAGTGGAATAAGACTTTCATATCCGTTACATCAGGTACGGGCTATCTGGAAAGACTAGTTTTAGCACTGAATTAACATTGGTATCACGTCATTGCTTGATGGTACATCTGTGTGCTGAGTACCACGTGCGTTTTTCTTTTTGCTGCTTCTCATTACCCTTTCAAAGTGGCACATGAATTACAGATGAAGTTGCAAAACTTCTCGTCGAGACTGATAGTAATGAGGATCATGATTATGAACATAGATTTATGTCACCGAACTGCAGTAGATTGTTTGTTGCACTATGGCATGACGCATATTCTATTTACGATACAATACAGTAATCTTTTATACGAGAATATCGTAGTTGGCAGAATCTGAGTCCACCCAGCACAACAAGTATACTCGTCATTGCAATCAACGTGTTAAAATCAAAATTTGTATTGAAATTTAAGGATGAAAATTTAAGGATGGGATTGATGTCCAGTGTGTTTGAATGTTCGGCCCAGCTATACGCAACCTGTGTTCTGCAGGACCGGTTCATCACCTATTGGTATCTCATTGACAAGCGTAGACGGAAATGCACATCACGAGGTGCCAAACATTGTACCACGTGCAATGTCAATAGCAGTCAAAATATCTACTATATATACTAAAACTCTCATCTTGTATGTATGTAATGTATGTATTATGTTCCCAAAATTACAGCCAAAAGATACACTTATGAGCGCAAATATTATGGCTACCTTACTACCATTCTCCTGCGGTGTGAGTATCAAGTTTCATTCAAATCGGAATGAAAAAATTATTAAAATAAATCCCGATTCAGTCAAGTACTCTTCAGGAGAATTTGATCAATGCAGACACCTCACGTACAGTCGCTGGGCTATCTTCTTTTTTTTTTTCTTGAAAATGAGTTTTTTCAATCAACGCTGTCACAACGGGAACCACGGCGTTCACGGGTGTCTTTGTACTAACCGAACACATCTCTCACCCATAATTGGATGGAACAACCCAATCAGCTCTTACCAAATCGATTTATACCAGCTTTTGGCTAGAACTCCAACGGTTACCACTCTTGCCATTTTATCCAAAGAAAGCTGCCATAAAGCAACAAAAAAGCTACATGAGTAAGCCCTTGGCTGTTTACAACCTGGCCCAGGTTGCTTCGCAGCAGCCAGACATTCATAAGTTGCACATGACATGAGAACCTGACACTTGCATGCTCCTATCAGCACCAGACCGTTTAATTTATTGTTGGGCAAATCACCAACGACTGAGGTAGTCAGAAATGTTGTGGATTGACCGCCACTAAGTAATTGAAATCGGTCTGGCGGTTGATGGGCATGTGGAGCATGGGGTTATCGATGATGTATGCTTGTAAGCCTGGCAGCTGTGGAGGAACTTCGGGTAGCAGATTGACAGCAAAGGCTTATCTTGTGCAACTTTCTTTGCGTTGCCTTAGTTGGTTGTACCTACAAGCCTTCTTTTACAGATGATCCAATGGTGTTACAGTAATTATATCGTCCAGTCTAGTGCTGGTATTTTAATTACTCGATATGGGTTGGAGCGTCTGGTAGCCAACTTTGGTTTATTTGTGCATAAATTTGGCATTGAATGTTTATGTTGACAATTTGCATCCTTTGCTGAAATCTGTGAATTTGTAAGAGGCACAGGAAGAGATCTCCCAATTATCCAACCAAATACAACAGCTCTAAGGAAGTGTTGACCAATATTTTGCTGTCAGATCAGTCTTGAATGTGTTTCTGCCTTAAGGCTCCTATTTGGCAAAAAACTGTTGAGAGACGTTTCTAAAAGCAAAGGGCCTCGGCAATCACAGTGTGAATCACGTGCCATCGTGTTATAACCATGTCTCACTTCCATACATGACACAGCTTATGGGAGTTGAGAATGAATTTTGGTTTGTCTTTGTATTGTGCACGATCAAAAAACAATTATTTTTGTCGAGATTGCCTGAAGATATTTAATTGTGTAGACCGAATCAGAGTAAGAAATAACATTCACACGCAAATTCTCACAAAAATGACATTTGTTTTGCCTTTCCAGCATATTGTGCAGGGTTTGGGGATGGAAGTCTCTGTTGTTCAGTTGTCAGAACAAGTTCCATATTTTATATCACTGGTCCACACATCATCCAGGTTTCATTATGAAGAGCCCACATTGTGCGTGCACTTGTGTTCTGACCGTCTCGGCTCATTTCCATGATATTTTGCCTTTCGCTCAAACTGATTTATTTCTCTTATTTCATGATGCAGTTTCAAATTGTGCAGTTTCACCATAGTTTTCTCTTTCTCATGCACAGCACCAAGGTGCAGGATGCTTTATTCGCTATTACTCTGCAGGTCAGGGCAGGAATTTGAAACTGGCCATGGTGCTTCGATAGCCTCATACATTCACAATAGTAAGACTCGCAGCCAGCAGGTCGATTACAAACCGTCGGTCACAAAACTCGAAGAATAGCAACGGCGGATCAGGGGGTGGGGGGGAGCACCGAGTGCACGCTGAACCCCCCCCATCCCCTACAATTATACCATGATCGTCTTTATCACTGCGACAATCGGCAATCGCACGTCTTTTGGCTTTCACTCAGCAATTAATCTGAGCACGTACTTTCTCCGCTGGTTCTGTATTAATCCTGCGACTCAGTGTTTAGTTTATGGCCTCGAAGAGAAGCAACGAAAGTTTTGGATCACGCTCCGACAGCAAAGTGCAGTACAATCCTGAACTATTTCACATGGTAATTCAAAGTTTCATTGTCTACATCGCTCCATTATTATAAAATTAATGATCTGATGATCGCAATGGTTGAGTTTAGGTTTTGATGCTCGGCGGTATTCACCACATTTTGTGCTTGTCCGTTCGATATTTTCATTGATTTTATTGAAACATTTTGTGTATTACATTGTTGTTGTAAAACATCCGGTCCCAAAGATTCCAAAATCTTCAGCTTTTCTTTAGAATCAGTTAGTGACAGGCCTGAGGCCTTTTCATCAAGTAAACCGATATTCCCAATTTTCCTGTGGAGAAGGTAAAATTATGTCGACACTTCTAAAATTAACCGTTTTTTCATCTTATGACAGCCTGAGGGCCTTTTCGTCAGTAACTCGATATTCCCAAATTTTCTGGGAGAAGGTAAAATATGGTCGACACTTCTAAATTTCACCGGTTTTTTCATCTAGTGACAGCCTGAGGCCTTCGTCAAGTAACTCGATATTCCAATTTTCCTGTGGAAGAAGGTAAATTTATGGTCGGACACTTCTAAATTAAACCAGTTTTTTCATCTTAGTGAAAGGCCTGAGGACCGTTTTCGTCAAGTCGCTCGATATTCCAAATTTTCCTGTGGGAGAAGGTAAATTTATTGTCGGACACTTCTAAATTAACCGCTTTTTTTCATCTTTAGTGACAGCCTGAGGCCTTTCGTCAAGTAACTCGATATCCCAATTTCCTTGTGGAGAAGGTAAATTTATGGTCGGACACTTCTAAAATTAACCGTTTTTTTCATCTTAGTTGACAGGCCTGAGGTTCCTTTCGTCAAGTTAAACTCGATATTCCAAATTTCCTGTTGGGAAGGTAAATTTATGTCGGACACTTCTAAATTAACCGTTTTTTTCATCTTCCACGTGACAGGCCTGAGCCTTTTCGTCAAGTAACTCGAATTCCCAATTTTCCTTGCGAGAAGGTAAATTATGGTCGGACACTTTCTAAATTAACCGTTTTTTTTCATCTTAGATGACAGCCTGAGCCTGTCGTCAAGTAGCTCGATATTCCCAAATTTTCATGTGGAGAAGGTAAATTTTATGCGTCGGACACTCTAAATTTACCGGTTTTTCATCTTAGTAACAGGCCTGAGCCTTTTCGGCAATAGCTCGATATCCCAAAATTTCATGTGGAGAGTAAAATTTATGTCGGGACACTGCTAAATTAACGTTTTTTTTCATCTGAGTGAACCCACATCGCCTGAGGCCTTTTCGTCAAGTAACTCGATATTCCCAAATTTTTCCTGGGAGAGTAAATTTATGTAAGTCGGACACTTCTAAATTAATCCTTTTTTCATCTAAAGTGACAGTCCGAGGGCCTTTTCGTCAAGTCGCTCGATATTCCAATTTTCTGTGGAGAAGGTAAAACTTTATTGGCGGACACTGCTAAATTAACCGGTTTTTTCATCTTAGTAACAGGCCTGAGGCCTTTCGTCAATACTCGATTCCCAAATTTTCCTTGGAGAGATAAATTATGGTCGGACACTTCTAAATTACCGTTTTTTTCATCTTAGTAACAGGCCTGAGGCCTTTCGTCAAGTAGCTCGATATTCCCCAAATTTCATGTGGAGAGGTAAATTATGGTCGGACACTTCTAAAATTAACCGGTTTTTTTCAGCTAGTGACAGCCTGAGGCCTTTCGTCAAGTAACTCGATATTCCCAAATTTCCTGTGGAGAAGCGTAAATTTATGGCGGAACTTCTAATTAATCCTTTTTCATCTAAAGTGACATCCTGAGGCCTTTTCGTCAAGTCGCTCTATATTCCAATTTTCCTGTGGAGAAGGTAAATTTATGGTCGGCACTGCCAGCTCTGCGATAAATTAACCGGTTTTTCCCGCGATTACATTGACTTGAAATAAGGCTTCGTGGTAATATTTACAATATGAACATCTCACCGAAAGTGAACCCCCTAAAAAATTCCTAGGATCCACCCCTGAATAGCACATAATCCCTTTTACAACCGCTACTGTTTATATTGCACCCTTTTGAACGGTGTTCTTCAGTATGTTAAACTGGCTGCTTGATGATTACAGTATTCAGACGTTTTTGGCAAAGATCGTTCAAATTTTCATCATAAATGCTATATTTGGCAGTAATCATGCAGCAAATTGCACAAATGAAAGCTCGTGAAATCTGCAAGTTTTGCCATAAACACACATGAGCCATCGGCTTTGCAGTCATCTGGATGTAAGTATGCAAAAGTCATCTACCTATTACGTATGCATGGCTGTTCTCACAATTCTACTTCTTTATTGTACAGTGACACATGTTCCTAAAACATTATATTACAATTTAAAGGATTGCGTAAATTATGTTAATTTCATGACATCCTAGCATTTAACTTTATGTTTAATTGTTGACCTCAAAGCATAGTTCCTTGCCTAAAGTAAGAACCTTAACCTGAAAGCAATTGAATGGTTTCCCTGGCCCCATGGATCATCAGCTGGGCACCGTTCTTCCTCGAGATTTCGATCCTTTCAGCCAGACCTCTCCAAATGATGGAACCACAACCTCGATCACGGATCCACATCAGTAGATCCACAACCTCAGTTGCATCCAGGCAGTCGGACACCACTGTTCAAACTTTACTCGCTCGAGGATTTAATGTATTCTCACAAACTTACAACTCCCATCACATATTCCATGATATGATAATACATTAAATCCTGCACATCTTACCTTAAATATAACATGTCCACACCAGAACGTCGCCTCCACTTACTATTGAATCAAACGGATTTTCTACGTGATATGTGGTAATACATTAAATCCATGTGCCATTTTAAAACTGTTAACCACACACACACACACACACACACACACACACACACACACACACACACACACACACACACACACACACACACCTCTTTTCCTACCTATCTCTTTCCTGTTTGTCCTGCTCCTTCTCTTTCTCCGCTATCCTTCAATTGCTATTTTTAATAACTCATTATAATGTTATGCCTGGTGTTGGCTTAATGGGATATGGTGGTGGGCCTGGGATTCCTCGGGTCTTTGAGTTCAAATTCCATTTTTCCATTGAATTAATACTATGTGGGGTTGATTCAGCCTGTCATCCTTCCAAGGTTGGCAAAATGAGTACCATCTTGCTGGTTTGATTGAGCCATTCGAGTATCCTGCGTCAGTGGTGACCTGTCCATCATTGTGCCCAACAGTCCAGGAGACTGTTTCAGCAACACCAACACTCTGTGCAGAGTATGGTCCCAGTGGATGGATGAATTATTTATTTTCCTTTGAAATCCTTCCTGACATGTCACCCCACCCTTTACTTAATATCTAAACGATGACTTATCTGTATGATCGCTTATGTATGTCCAGATATGTCCTATATAATAATTGGCAACAAAATATGTTTGTAAAATGCATTCAAATGTATAGTTCCTTTCGTAATTGAAAGGAAGTGTGCTTTGATTTGATTATTAGATAATTTGCACTTGATACCCATTTACTCCAAATGCATAGAATTTAGATACATCATTCAATAGCCTCCAATGTCAAAATGTTGAGCTTCCATTTTTACAGTCTGAGCCAGGGCCCAGGTGGGAAAATTGTTTGTCTTGGAGAATTATGGAATAAATTCATTTTTGCAGGATTGAGTATTTAAAATAATTCTTTAGTGTGGCATGGAAATTCAGTTACGCTGTTTGTTTAAGGAGGCTGTTATTCTGACAGAATGGCTAAAACTGTCAGGGTCAGTGAATTAGCCCGCCCTGCTGTGATGTCAGCCTGAAGTGTTTGGTCATTTCCCCATCCCCTGAGCGTAGAAGCTTGCCACCTCCCTCTGAAAGCCCACTCGGCATTCCTACGACAGTTGCTTTCCGACACAGACTAAGCTGCGGAGCTACGGGGTATCCACCAAGCACGCTTGATAACCATGGTTTCCTCAAATTTTCTGCTTTGGATAACCATGTTCCTTCTATGGAGGGGGCCACAAAGAACAGTAAGTGAGGAACGTAGTCATGACGCATCCTTATGGAGGCAACTGGTACAGTGGGAGAGTAACGGGCATGTGTACAGCCTTTTCAACTCAGGCTCTCAGTTTGTTCAACCTGGAGAAGATGCGCAGACAGCTTCTCACAGCAGTGTCTGGCTCGGCGACCTTCGCAAAAATGCCAATCCAACTCAGGCTGCAGAGGTCAAGGAGGTTAAGCCACAAGAAGGTGCTGAAAAGGATCTCAAGGACACAAAGGTTGATGAAATTATAAGGATCCAAACAGCCCCAAAGAACAGGACTCAAAGGACAACCAGACCTCTACCATCCAGAGACCATTGGTGGCAAGCTCAGGGAAGTAGCAAGCGGGCAAGTGGAGCTCAAAGGGCTGACAAAAACAATACAAGAACTGAGGAGTCACGGAACTTCGGGAACCAGACAAAGAGTAAATTGAGTGAGCAAAAGGTGTTTCCAATTCATCAGGCCACAGGCAACGGTCAATCTACCTCAGGATACGGACACTCTGGAGCACATGGAGCAAGGATGCAGCAAGAAGTTCATGACAATGGCACGGAAACCTTTTCTGTCCCACCTTCTGTGAGACCTCCTTTAATTGCATCTCTTGATGATGGCTTACAGGACCGGCTGGCAGCACGCAGCAGAAACTCCGAATTTTCAGAAGTGAGGTCAGAGAGTAACAGGCATGACAGGATGGTTGGTGATGAACCGTATCCTGGATACTCTCCTGGCGGATACTATGGCCAGTCCAGCATTTATCGGCAAAGACAATATGGTGGGAACTCATTTCAGTGCCTTATTGAAAACTTATTTGAACATTTTAAAACTTTTTCTGAACTTCGGTTTGCTGTTTCATTTTTCGAGTTCATTAATGCTCTTACTGCTCTAATGATCACTTACAATTATAAGCCTACCTAAGCTATTTTCATTTAACATTATTTTAATTTTTTTTTAATTGTCTGTTTTCATTTCTATAAATTACCATCATTTTATGTTTTTCTTATTGGCCCACAACTCCACACAGCGGAAGACAGAGTTTTGTAATCACTTCTGCATGTGTGTGTGTGTGTGTCTGTGGTCTGTGTCTGTGTCTGTGTCGTTGTGCTGTGTCTGTGCCTGTGCCTGTGCCTGTGCCTGTGCCTGTGCCTGTGCCTGTGCCTGTGTGTTTCCAGGCTGTAACTTTATTACCATTTGAGCTTTTGTCATCAAATTTTCAAAAAAGCTTTATATGAGAGATACGGAGAAGCCAAATTAATAATTTTGTTAAAATAATTTTCATTATTCATATTAATTATTATTATTATTTATTGCTGTTATTCTTTGACACTTATTTGGCCTTTTTTTTTGTTCGTATTTTTTGAAACATTTTTTTTCTCAGCAACCACTTGGCTGATTGACACAAAATTTTCATGGTAGGAAAACGCCCCCCACCACGCCCCCACCATGGAGAATATTTTAATTATGATTGTGACATAATAGGTCACGTGATATGGCAGCCATTTTGGATCAAACACAAAAAAATTAAAGCATTATATCTCTGAAACTGCTGATCAGAGAAAAATTGAAACAGGGCACATCTCATTCTACTCCCAATAAGGAATAATGGATTGTAAGTATGACGTCATCAGAGAAGTGGTAGACCAGCCATAAATGTTTTAATAGAAATCCTTGTTTACCATTGAGATTCTGTTGTTTTTTTTATTTTGTTTTTTTGTTGTCGTTTTGGTAAAGTTTCGTTTGAGTGCAAAGCGGACGCGGACGGACTTTGCATTTTCAGATGCTTTCTAGTTAGCTTATGGTTGATGCTTTTCTACACTTTCTGTCACTTTGAACTGTCACTACAACTGCCACTTTGCGGTGGTGCTTGACAACAGAAAGTTTAGCTCCCTCTTACTACGATCTTTATGCTCAATCGGACGGCACAGAAGTAGGGCACTTAGCTCGACATACCTCGTCTGGGTTAAATTATCGGATCATTTATAAACTGTCGGATTGGAGCTTTGCAGGCAGTTACATCACAAATTATGCCATCCTTTGGACAAATGTTAAGTGAGGAACCCATCTGCAAGCATTAGCTGGTGGACACTAATGATCCAACTGTACCTTTGGAAAGAGGGGGAATTGTGTACTGGTACTCTTGCCAAATTCCTGCCGAAAAGTGCAGGGGAATTCCATCAATTGTACATTCATGCCTCAGTAAAGACTCAACCAGTGGGTCTAATTAACCCTATGCTTTTTGAAAAAAATGGGGGAACATTGTAATCAGTTGTCTCTGTATATCTGTCTGTCCGTCTGTCCGTTCATCACGCTGTCTTCTCATAAAGGGTTTGGCAGAAATTCACCAAACTTGGTCGTTATTATCACCACCTGGCACAAAGGTGCAATAGAAGTTTCACTTTTGGCCTCACCCCCTAGGGTGGGCTCAAAAGGTCAAATACTACGGGCACATTTTAAAATAATTTTCATGAAACTTTGTAAATGCAATCAGAATTTGGAGACACCTGAAATATGAAACGATTTTTATTTATTTATTTGACCCCCGCTTTATGTTCCAAAGGGTGGGGATTTAGGCACAGGGGTCAAAACAGAAAAAAAATACTCAAAAATTGATATTGGGTCATTCCTGGTGGAACCTTTTTCCATCTTTCAACCTTGCTTTAGGTGGGAAGCGATGGTGTGCCATCAAGTTCGCTCCAGTTTTATAATTGAATTCCCGTCCAATCTGGATTCTCTCGCGATGACTATCTTGGTCGCTAGCTGGACTTAGTAGCATTATCTCCCGTGGACCCACCAAACGACCCTGAGCAGTAGTTAGCAAATATATCTAAAACTAAACGATCAATGGCATTCAGCCGATGACACAACCAGCCATCACTTGTTTTCTTTATTTTTCTTGACTTGTGTATCTGGTTTAACAAATATAAGAAACAATATCTATTCAAGGTTTCACAATTCAATGGCTCTCAAATTGTCAATCAAAGTTGATGAGAAATATTATGTTTGACAAAGTGGATCAGATGAAGGTATTTCCAAATGCTTTATACTAAACAAAGAAGTAATAACAAGCAGAAAATTTCTCATTTCACTCAGATGGAATAGTTGCTTCACAAATCAGGGAGTGTCTTGAGCTGGACACACATTGAGGCAAAAACTGCAGTAAGTGAAGAATTCAGGATTATATGCCTGAATGCACGTAGACAGAGATTCCCTGTGGTTTTTCACATTGCCTTCAACAGCTGGCTTCAATGAAATACTGGAAAATATACAAAGTGTTGGAAAAGACAAAGCATACCAGAATGGAAAAAAGCAGAATGGATTTTCAACCATTGCTCGGAATCTAGAATCATCTCATGTCTGTCTCTTTTGTTGGTATGATTGCAAAACAAGGTAATGATAAAACCACCTGCTCCTATAAGTGAGTATAATGTGCATCAGACAGATCGTAAAATGTTGAGAACTAGCCTGTGTGTCTCCAAATTTATTGAATAGTGTTTCACAATTCGATGTACTTTGTGTTTCGAGGTTTGACTTCCACATACCACTGTGACTATGTGGTGAACTGGGATAAGCAAACATTTTACTTGTGTGGAGGGCTTAACCTTTTAAATTTAAATGATCTGTCCAGTAGGTTTATCTTTACAGCGATCCGTTGCTCAGGGAGAGGTTTGTACATACTCGCAATTCACTTGAAGAACAGGGAAATTAATAGACATCGGTGTACTTTTGCAGTTGGATTACAAATACATAAGGAAACAAATCAACACAGGATTGATTTGTTATTCTTACATGAGTACGCCCTGTGTCTCCCTGTTTTCCTCTGCCTGATGATTTTACGTTGGCTTCTTCCTCCATCGTCCAACTTCTCTTTAAGCCTTATTATATACACATACATATAGATACTTATTTTAGACCGGGCGTAGTTGGCGTGCGCCTGTAATCCGGTACTCGGAGGCTTGGGTTGGAGGATCGCTTGAGGACGGGAGCTCTGCGCTGGCCGTGCTATGAGAGGGTGTAGGGGCAGCCCGGAATCATGGCGAAACCCAATCCTTATCCCTGTGTCGTAAGAGGCGACCAGGGTTGCGTCAGGAAGGGCATCGGCGTAAAACCTATGCCAAATCAGTATGCGGATCATAACGGATGATCTGCTGTGGCGACCTCTAAAGGGAGCAGCCGAAAGACGAACAACAACAACAACAACAACAACATATAGATACTTATTTTCTTTAAAAAAAAAGAAAAAAGCCACAGCCAACTTAACTACGAAGCCTTACTCTACAGATTTTGATCAAACGGAAAAGAGCAGACCTCTGTCTACTGTAGGGCGCATGTTGCAGGCATTGGCATATTCACCACACTTGCCAAGTGCCAGCTGGCAATAGAATTATGACAGGAATTTTTTTAATTTGAGCACGATATTTGCGAGAATTTGCCTACTTTTGTGAAGGATATAATGGGATCTTTAAGTTCCAATAGCAGATGAGACACAAGCTTAACGTACAGCTAAAGGGCCAACTCACTTTCTGACCCCACGCTACTCCTGTTAAACATTAATCCTGCCGTTTATAGTCGAGCCGAAAATCAAATCCAGACAAGACAGCTCAAAAATGACTAAGTACACTACTTCGCAGCTTTCCTGCAAACCCATGTAGAATAGAAAGATGGAGTTTAGTGACTGAGTGAGGGCAGCTATTATTGTATTGTTTTATGTTGTTGAGAAGCAGTGGGGGGGAGGGAGGTTGGAGTCGCTTCCTATTCTGTAGAGGTGAGTATTCTTGCTGGACTCATGCTGGATACCATGACAACCTTTTTCCCTCCACCACTGAAAGTGAAGGAGGTTATGTTTTCACCCCTTTCTGTCTGTTTGTTTGTTTGTCTGTCTGTGTGCAGGATATCTCAAATAGTTGTGGATGGATCCGGATTAAATTTGGTTGGCAGGTTTGGTGTGTGACAAGGACGAACTGATTAGATTTTGGTGAAGATCTGGATCCGGATCTGACTACTACAATTTTGTGATTCTTCACCATTGAGAGATAGGACCAGAAATGATATATAGCACAATATCTCAAACGCTTGTGGACGGATTCAGACGAAACTTGGTGGACACATTGGGTGTGTGACTATGAAGAATTGATTCAATTGTGGTGAACATCCGAATCCGGATCCGGATCCTATAATTTCTTAAGTGATTCTTCACCATTGAGAGATAAGGTTAAACTAATATGTAGCACGATATCGTAAAAAGTTGTCGACTGATTCGGATAAAACTTGGTGAACAGGTTGGGCGTGTGACCACGACAAATTGATTCGATTTTGGTGAAGATCGGAATCCGGATCTGGAAACGAGAATTATTTAATTTTTAAGTGATTCTTCACCATTGAGATGGGGCCAAAAACGATATATAGCGTGATATTTGAAAAATATATTGGGCTAGATATGTTCTCGTGGAACAGGTATTACTTGGCGGAGGTAGGCGCTCTTCCGAGTGCACTTGTAGTTGTTATATCCCATGACCAAACCTATTAGAATAGCTAAATATATTCGCATATATTTTTGATTGAAAGCATATCAAGATTACTTTGAAGCTATCTATCACATGATTGAACTGGAGTAAATTAGTATGTCGGATTCACCAACATATGGTTTCATTTAAATGTTTTAGCAATACTTTCTCAGATGTGATTTCATTAATCCTTTCATGGTGTTTAACTTGTGAAAAGCTTGGGTTCATTACACCTCATCCTCCTGGATATGGCATTCACCATACACAATCAGAGATCTTTTGTGATGATCTGTGCCATATCCTTTGGTAAGATACAATGTGGAATCCATCCATCCATCCATTGGGACCATACTCTGTGCAGATCGTTGGTGCTGCCTAAGCAGTCTCCTTGGCTATTGGGCACAATCATGGACAGGTTGCCACTCCGACACAGTATATCAGCAAGCTGGCACTCATTTTGCTGACCTTGGAAGGATGACAGGCAGAGTCAACCCCACCTGGTATTAATTCAACAGCCGATTCAGATTTGAACTCAGGATCCTAGGATCCCAAGCCCACCACCATAACCATGAAGCCAACACCCAGCATTATGTGGAATCCACATCTACATTTATTTAAATTATAATGTCTGGGTGAGGATCTTAGGATGGACCTTCAACAGACATGTATATCCTAAAGCCAGAGTTACAGTATTCTTTGTCTTTCAACACTGTTATACAGGCATTAGAAATTAATTTTACAATTTGATGTCATTATCAAATCCCTTAAACACAATAAGATAATGATGACAGATTCCAATGTAGCTGCTCAAAAATGGAGCATAGAGGCCTTTGTAGGAGAGCCAACCATAAGGCATTTTTCTGGTATACGTATCCAAATGGTAATTAGCAAGGGTTTCATCTCCCCAAGGGTATTTCCTTGATCTCATGGAGAAAGTGATAGATATATTATTTAAAGAACAAGGACATTTGGTGACATCATTATATTTTTAAAGGAAACAGGAAGACACTTGCCTTGTGAGACTGTGATCCCAGGATAAATCACAAACATTGCTTATTTGCAATATATAAAAGCACTTCCTCACATCCTGACTCTTCATTAGTTCATTCTATTACATCTACTTGATAATTTCTCTTTTGTTTCTATCTGTTTACAGTTGTGATTAATAATCATTTTCTGTAGCATTGTGGAATTATTAATTTGTCATTATTTTTCTCTAGGCCTCCCGGATTTGACGCCTGACCCGTATTATGTGCAAATTGCTACGTATGTGCAGCATGCTGACATGTATTCCCTACGTTGTGCTTCTGAGGAACGTTGCCTGTCAAGGTTTGTCGTTTCGTTTATTCATCCCCATCTCAATGACATTATAGTTCATGAAAAGGTGATCACATGATAGTATGTGTTGATGATCTCAAATTTATTTGTGTACTCATGTGAAAGTTATCGTGATGGTTTGCAACAACCTAATTGTGATTCGCTGATGTGCTCAGCTCTGCTTACCAGTCTGGGGTCACGGACTATGACAAGCGTATGCTCCTGCGCTTTCCACAACGTATAAAAAACCAGGGTACAGCCGACTTCCTGCCCAGTCGACCTCGCAACTCATGGGAATGGCACACCTGCCACCAGTAAGAAATTTCCACAAGTGTTCATGTTTGTCTATTCATTCATCCCTTCAGTCATACATCTATCCTTCCACTTTTCGTGAGAGAGAAGAGAGAGCGAGAGAGAGACAGACAGAAAGACAGACAGACAGACAGAGACAGAGACAGAGTTTTCATTGTCTTCATTTGGCTAGAAGAGCATGGGAGTTAATTGATATGATAATCTTAGACCCCCCCCCCGGGGCAATTGATTATGTAAGAGCTGATTCTTTAATCCCTCCATTAACGAATGAGAGACGTGGATTGGGTCTTGTTCTTGAAATGTGAAATGCTATTGGCATTGCACGTGGTTCATGTTTGGCAGCCTCGGTGGGATGTGATTCTGTCTACACTGTTTTTCTGACAGAGATTGTCTCTCTCTCTGTCTGTCTATTTTCCTGTTTTTCTTTGTTCCTTATGCAAGGCCACATCTTTAAAGTTTCAAAACTGCAAACTTTTTTTTCATTATTTAATATTTTAATTAAATCCAAAGTTGTTGGTTTATTAACATCAGTATAAAGCCAATTCTTTTATTGAAATACCTCATTCTTATGTTGAACAACAAATTTATTAAAATACCGAATACCCTTTTCTTGAAGGTATGCTTGGACACAGAAATGATAATTTTCTTTAAGCCTTCTTGCTGTCATTTATGTATTAGAAATATATGACAGATTAATATGACAGGAAATACCTCCTCATCTTCCCATAGTTAAATCCTTTTGTATTTCCTTACTTATTATATATAATCCTGTTCTTTGTGTTTTCATGATGAAAACTATGGCAAAACCATTATTGATTTTACCCTTATTAAATTATTTTATTTGTTGTTTGCCAATCGTGCTTCCACAAAACTCATTCTCAGCACCAAGTGGATAATATTCTTCCTTACGAGACTGATTTAATTGTTCCAGGTCTTCTAGGTTAATTTTAAATGACCAATTATACCCTAAATCATTCATATCATATCCCCATTATTCTATTCTCATACAAACAATACGCCCTACTTAATAATATTTTATTTTAATTGGAAATGTGAATTCTGT
>CM068956.1:117618588-117642634 GCA_035128595.1 Eptatretus atami
GATGTTTCAACTACTTTCAACACAAAAAGAACGATTAAAATCAAACATTCAAAAATATTGTCGTAATCATAATAAAACATAAATCAATTTACCAAAAGCAAGGTTCAATACATATCATTCAAGGTTTTTTAACAAATCTATAAAACATCACAGTTTGTGATATATGCTGATTGTGAAAGTATCCTTGAAGATAGATATCTGTTTCTCCAAATCCAAATAAATTATGAAGTGTGCATAAAACATCAATCTTATATACAGAAGAGATAAATAAAGAAACATTAGAGCATTTGATCGATAAAAGATATGTTTTAGAGAATGGAATCAATAGCCCTCCCTTATGGTTATAAGTATAAGTGTTAAGATATTTGGTTGGGGATTTCAAGCGGCTACCGCCATCTTTTTACTGATTTATAATGATAGAACCAAGGCAATAACGCAAACCAAAGAGTGGAGATGTAATCAGCCTTGTATTTAAATGAAACATAAGAATGTGATTTAAATATCAAATAAGTCTTTATTGAAGAAATTAACCAGGGTAAAAGTTTAGATTAACAATTGTGGATAAATTTTTAATTACAATAAGTTGGAGGATGTAAACGAAAAAAAATTAATATCCTTGAATGGACGCGAAAAACTTTGATGGTTATCAATTGAACAATGGAAAATACAATTTTACTATCAATCTCAAAAATGATAATGTGGCTCAGGAAGTGGTCAAATAGAGGCATTGAGAGAAGTTTATCATTTAATTTCTGCCTCAACAAAGATACTTAAACCAAGAACTAAGTTCCAAGTAATCTTTGTGAATATACTCGATGGTGATGAATTAAATTGGAAAATTTATTTATTCCCTGAAGGAGAACATGGACAAATATTCATTGGTCCGCTCTTTGAGTGGAATGAAACTATGAAAGGAAAGAAGTGCTTTTAATCAGTAGTCTCAATTTTACATTTGCTTGTATGGGAGAGGTTGGAAGGAAAAGAGTCTGCCCTTTTTGAGCTTTTGGAGCTGGAGTCAGTCTCAATTTTACATTTGCTTGTATGGGAGGGGGAGAAAATCAATCTCCTATTTTGGGCTTTTTGTGCCTTGAGTCCGAGAGTTTTTCCCCTTTTCCCCCATTCAATTTGAATAGCTGCCTCAGAATGCCTCATTTATCACATCTACTTCCCAATATATTGATGGCAAGCTTTTCCCGATAGCAGCATTCGGAAGGCGGAAATGGTTGTAAAGGTGGACCCGAGTGACAGCTGTTTTATCATGCTATTTGGCAATGTATGCCACCGACCTTGACTGGCAAATTCCACTTGGGAGTTCATCTGGCACGCAGTAGAGATACGAGCCTTTGTGAGGCTTCCTTACAATGCCCTGGTGCATTCATGGGTAGCTGGATAAACTTTTGGGTTTGAAGTTTTGTCGCACTATCACACGGTTGATGCCCCAAAATCAAGTAATCCTCCTGTAACAGCCAGTTCATTTCCGAATGGCGAGAGTAGGGAAAGTAATTTGGGTTAAATGCCACTTCGCAGTGCAAGGCCATCCTCTTGGAGACATATCTCTACTCCTTCTGTCGAATAGGGCGTCTCTGGCAAGTTTCCTTGAATTTGGTTCCAGAAGGTACAGCAGCGCAGTACCGGACACTAAGCCACTATTTCACATCTGGTTCATGCGTAAGGCTCTGGTCCATGGGGAGTGGTAAACCATGATAAACAGTCTGCAGTCACATTTTGAATGGCCAGGTTTGTGGCAGCATTTCATAGTTTAAATGAACAGTAAGCATTGCAGACAACGTGCAATTTCATTCCAGCTTCGACCAAGAACCTTTTCAAGACAAGTAGTGTGGTCAGTGGATGTGGTTGTACGCAGGATAAATTTCCACCCACAGGTAAGTACGGCCATTATTTCAATTGCCCAGACGCAGGTGAGTGCCTTCCTTCTCTCTGTGGAGTACTTGCATTCATTCTATGAGCGTTCATGAGGCAAATGCTTCTGTTTTCCTCTGTAGAGTCCTCATGGAAATTGAGTGAGCATGTCCGTCGCTCATCAGATGCTCTGGTGGTCACAATGGTGGTCAGAGTAATGGTCAAACAAAGCAAGTGCAAAGGCTGTTTAGCTATCAATTTTTTTACCCTTTCAAATTGAGTGTGCGCAGCTCAGTCCATGGAGAATCTGCATCCTTTAGGCAGTTAAACACATAAAGTGGCTCCACGACTGTTGCATAAATTTGGAATGAATTTGGAGTAACCAAGAAGTCAAACACAGAAAAGAATGCAGAGCAGATGAATCCTTTGGGGTGGTGCTTGTGTTTACTGCCACCACATGTTCGGTGTTATGGGCTCATGCCCTTTCTGAGATCACGTGACCATGTAAAAGAAAGTTCAGCCTTCCTGAAATGACATTTGTCAATAATGCAGGTTTTAAGCCTGCTTGAATCAATACGATTCAAACAGCTTTGAAGACGTTCCTCGTGTTTCTTAGGAGATGAAAGCATACACAATTATGTCATCTCTGCGACACTGGATGCCTCCTGGCCCAGCTAAGATCTATGACATAATTCGCTTGGATATGGCACTGGGAGCAGAAAAGCAAGACCATAGAGAACACGAGCAAATGGAAAAGTCCTTCGTGTGTTATGAAAGCCGTAAGGTCTCTGCTTTCCTCATGCAAGGCACTTGATCATACACTCTGAAGATTCAAGAGTAGAGAACATTCTCACTCCCCCGCCAAGTTCCTGCAAATACGCTTCCTAAATATGTGGGGAGTGGCAATGACTGTCTCATTAGCGATCACCTTATTTGGGTTCTGAAGATCCACGCACAGTGGTTATAACCTCCAATTTCTTATGCATAACGGAAAATCAGTGAAACCCATTCGGAAAGTAATAAATTTCTCATCATGAATACCCGCTTCCTTCAAGCGTTTTCAAAAACTTCTTGCAAGACAGCACCACGGTACAGCAAAGGGTGTGTGTAGCATTGGGATTCTCATTGGTGTACCTTATTTGTCAAACGATGTTACAACTGTGGAGTAACCTCTGGAAGTTTTGAACTCAGCAAAGGGCTTACCTTGGGTGCCTTTCATGGTTGTTTTGTACAGCTTCTTCGGCTCGAGAGCATCGGGAGGAGTCATTTATTTCCTATAATCTATGCCCCTGGGGTTTTAATTGTTGAGCTTGGAACTTTTAATTGGTTATTCCTCCATTCACAGGTGAGAGGTGGTGGGTGGGTCTTCGGTAACAGTATATATGTTGTGTATATATACACATATATGTTATATATGTATGTGTACGTGTATAAATATATATATATAGTAATATATAATAATATATATATATATATATATTAATATAAATATATATTAGTCTTTCGAGTTTTATTTTACCTTCTATTCCATCGCTGTTTTGGATCAGGGATAGAAATGGATAACAAAAATAATATAATATGTAAACTCCTCATATACGCCAGACACAGGCCTATTCATCATGCTACATACTGTATTTGTTTCTGCAGAACATGTTTAAAAAACAGAGCTTCCAAAATCATGGCTCATAGTTATTGTGCATATCATTTGCTTATGCATGATAAGGAATGAAGATCGTAAATTACAATCTGCACAAGTGTTTTGATTACCCACTGAAACACATTAGTCAATTACAGTACTGGTGAATGGGAAAGGCCGACCAAAATATAATAGAACTCGTCGCGTACTGTAAAACAGACATGACGCCCACGAGCTAACGCACATAGAAGGCTATTGAGAATTGTCACATAGGCCGAGGCTGATGATGATGATTTTGAAGAGTCTGTGATGGAAGTTTTTGCTTTGCGGTTGCACAGAAACTCTGTCATCTCAAATTGCAACCGGGCGCCCCGCTTCAAACCCGAATCGTGGATTTGACGAGTGGGCTGCACACAGGTGGTACCTGAACATGAGATCATTGTGGCTTTGGCCTCAATGGATGGAAGGTGGGCATGGCACTTCAACGTCATCGTCGTCCGACATGCTGAACGAAATCTTTGAAACTGAAGCCCGATCTCAATGCAAATGGTGCGAGGCAGAACGGGACCAGCACGTGCTCCTCGCTGACCATCTCACGACAATGATGACGAAGGTTATTTTTAGATGATTGGCACAATATTCGTGATGTGCGAAGTACAGGCGATCGCATGGCGGTTTAGGCACTGGTGGATAAACGAGGGTGTTTTTTCATTAATTTAAGTACTTATGTACTGGGAAAACGTTAACGGATAGGCGGTAGCCGATCATAATTGAAAAATGCATGAATGGAAAATTGGGAACCCTGATTTCCAGGCGGAAAGGCGAGGGTGGGCGTTTAAAAAGGGGGCGGTTTAATCGAGGTTACACTGTATATATATCATGTATGTAATATGTATATAATATGTGTGTATATGTATATATATATATGTATTATTATATATATATATATATATATACATATATATATATATATCTTCAACCCTTCTTCTATCTTTCCGGCTGCTCCCGTTTTAGGGGTCGCCAAAGGATCATCCGTACTCCATTTCGCTCTATCCTCCACATCTTCATTGAGCACTCCAACCACCGCATGTCCGCCCTCACCGCATCCATGAACCTTCTTCTTTTGGCCTTCCTTTCCTCCTCCTACCTGGCGGCCTGCATCCTTCAGCATCCTTCTCCCGATATACTCACTTCCCACCTGTGCACTGTCCAAAACATCTCAATTCGCCTCTTCTCACTTTCCTCCAAAATCCTACCTGCGCTGTCCTTAATATACTCATTCCTTACCTGTCCATCCTCGTCACTCCCAACGAGAATCCGCAGCATCTTAACTCTGCCACTCCAGCTCTGCTTCCTGTCTTTTGTTAGCGCACCGCTCAAACCATACAAATAGCTGGTTCTCACTAAGTCTTATATACTTTCCCTTCACTCTTGCAGCTACCCTTCTGTCCAAATCACTTTATTACAGATATATATATATATATATATATATATATATACTATATATATTATATATATATATATATAATATATATTATATATATCTGGTAATATATTGGATATACTGGGAAGTAGTTCAAGGGAGCTTGTTGGAAATTGAGGTTGCCGTCCGTCCATCCGTCCGATAATTACCATATATATCCATATCTTTGGATGGCAAGGAGTCTGAACATATCATACCATTCTCAGTGGAATCATGAGGGGTGTGTCTCGCACAACACATGCAGAATCCTTTTTTTTGCTCTGTTTTGTCATATGCAAATTCATGGAATTAATGAGAGTGTCTACATTCACAAAAGAAAGTGATGGAAATCTTTTCAATCTTTTGCTCACTTGAATGCCAGGACTAGGACAAAGCACTGCCTCACCGTGAGCTTTTGTTTGCTGTAATGTCCACCCTTGTCACCCATTCTGCATCCGGAATTATGGACAATTTGATGCTTTTCTTTGTTTGTGTCACTGTCAGCAAAAGAAAACAGTGAAGATGCCCCATTGAAACTACATGGTGGGAGAGCTGCAAGAGTTTGAACAGTTTGCTTAAAACTTGACTCTGTACACATCAAGTCCACTAGACAGGTGAGAGATTTCAGCAGTATTGCCAAAGTGCTACAAGCATTTGGCAGCAATTGAAAGAGAACATGGAATAATAATAGCTTTACGGAACCCACACAAAGCTACGACATATACAGCCATGTGCTCTCAGTGTACTTGTCAATGCCTTGCTGAAATGTGGATTTTTATTGTGCCAAGCAGCCGCTGAACTCTTTCCATCTCTGGTGTCTGCGAAGTCATTGGGAGCCAACATTCCTGACACGCTGAAGGTTTGACCATGGTGAAATCGGTGATTGTCATGGAAACCGCTGAAGCGGTGAGATTATAGTGGCTTGGGCAATATTGGTCCGTTATGGAATGATGAGCATCTGACACAGATTAATCCACTCTGAGTTCTAGATGAAGGGCATCGCATATTGGAAGGCCAACCACTTCCGCTTCAAAATGTAAAACTTCAATGTTTCCTAAAACAGGATTGGTAAGGACTGTAAACTGTTTGAAAAATCATGGGAAGCTCCAGCGCTAGACAGGAAGGAGTGGAGGAGAGTGTAACTGATGAAAGTTCTATGCCTTTGAAATGAAGTGAATTGAAAGGGGCAAGCAAAGAGAGAAGGAGAAATCAACACTTCAAACGGATTCTAGCTCAACTCTGAATGCCTTAAATGTGGTCGCAGTGTGTGTCATGTCTTGGCACCTAAACTTATAGACTAAATATGTGTGTAATGTATATTTATATATAATATATATATATATATGTATATGTATAATGTATTTGTATATATATAACATGTACATATATATACATATATATATATATGTATATATGTATATATATATATATATATATATATATATATAATATATATATAATATATATATATATATATATAATATATATGCTACACTCGCCTTCTAACTCGTATTGCAGAGATTGACGTCCAGAGTTGCTGTACATGGTATGATATTACACCAATCAATAATTCAACACATTTATTTTTGTCCAAATTTATTTGTAATATTGGTGATTTATTTATTTGTAATATAAGAAGGCTCCAAGTGTCGAATCGTCAATGCTATGCCTTGCCTCATGTGTCTGGAGCTTGGTAAGGGGTCTAAATGGTGTTAAGGTCAAAAGGTCAAAATGTCCTCGGAACTTTTAGGTCTTCGTGATATTTTGGGGTCTTTTGGGTCATCTGGGTCTTTTGGGTTTTTCAGGGTCTTTTGGCATCTTCGGGGTCTGTCACATACTCTTGGCAAAACACTTTTGACCAGAAATACGTTACATCAAATTTAAGTTCATTAATTTGCTTCAGCAAGATAATACTCACTTAGAATTGCCCCTTCTGTTACCCATATATCTCCACCCGACAAGGGGTGGGAGGAGTGGGGGGTGGGGGCCTGGCATAAATGCAGGTGTTTAATACAACAGCAAATCCTAACAATAAAAAAATATTCTTGTGCATAACAATTTAATTCTCTGTCCGCATTGAAGCAGATTTCTAAAAGAAGGTTAAGAAACAAGTGATAAAACGTTCAACTAAGAGACAAGGCACTCGTAGAGTGCATAACCTCTGCCATGCAATGCCTGATCAATGGAACATATCGAGCCCATACATTTTTGAACTATCATATCATATATCGTTTTTTAGCCCCATCGAACATGGGAAGAATCACTTTAAAAGTTAAATAAATCTCATACCGATCCGTATTCAGATCTCACAAAAATCGAAGTGTCATATTAAGTACTACTGTGATTCTGTTTTCTTGCATTCAAGAAAATCCATGTGAGTTATACTGGTCAGCTTACAACACCACAATTGCATACACTTTTCTGACCTGATGCTTGAACCTTGAACCAAGAATGTTCCACTCACAAGCCGGCCTGGTTGACTCTGGCCTTAACATGATGAACCATGAGATTCATCACATTTCACACAATCTTCAATAAATCATCTGACGCTTCCATTGGTTGCATTAACAGGAGCTTATCCGCAATAGCCGCACATGTTGCTTTTCATCAAGGGTAGGTTCTCTGTACCTTCCTAGATCTAACATCTTAAATTTCCAGTGGGAACGAATGATTGGTTTCCACATTTCCATTTACTTGCAGTATATCTAATCATTTTCATTCATGTACATAATAATCTTGACGATTCTTAAAAAACTTAACTGTTCCACACGTTTAGGTTTGCTTGAGTGACAGTGCAATAAGTTATACTTAAGAATTCTCAAAACCGCTCTCAATTCAAAGCCATTTTTGAATCACTGCAGCAATTTAAACATAAAACTATGTGAAATCATACATCACCATATTATTCTGCAGAGGTCCATAGATTTCATAGCCTTGGCTTAAGTTTTTAGGCTCACTGAACCGTAGTTACGGGGAGCTTGTGGGATGGCGCACTCGTCCGTCCATCGTTCCGTCCACAAATATTTAACTTCTTTTGAAACTACACGTAGGATTTTAATGAAACTTCACACAACCTTCATCCCCATGAGCGTAGCCAAAGCTTGTTCATGCATTAAAACAAATTGGTGTGAGGGGGTCTGCGGAGGGGAGTTTACAGGGGGATTGCCCCCAAAGATATATTTGCTTTTTTCCTCAGAAACAAACACACATTCGATGAAACATGACTACACCCTTTCATTACCCATGGTCTACCAAAGTTTGTTCACGACATTAGAAAAATTGGGTTTAGGAGGTTTATAAGGGGGGTTTTCCCCCAAAACCATGTATTCTGCTTTCTCCTCAGAACTACACAGCTATAAGTTCTGATGAACTTCACCACAAACGCTTCATCAGCACATGATGCACTAGAAAGTTTGTTCAATGACTGAGAAAATGTGCTCTCTCAGGGGGGTAAGGGGGTTGGCCTCCCAAATTGTGGTATTTCTCTCTTCTCTGAAAACTACACATACAGTTTTTATGAAAAACTTTGACCACAACCTTCATCACCAATGATTATCCAAAGTTTTGTTCATGCCATTTGAAAATTCCAAAGTCCAAGTTGTCTAATCGGGGTGTAGCCCCCACAAAAGAGGTATTTGGCTTTCTCAAGAAACTAAACACACAATTCTGATTGAAACTTCACCAACAACGCTTCACCCATGATGTACCAAAAGTTTGTTCATGAATGGAGAAAATTGGGATCCGAAGGGAGTCTAATGTGGGCTTGCACCCAAAAATAATGTGTTTGCTTTTCTTCTCTCTGAAACCACACACAGTATCAATTTCGTGAAACTTGACACATCTTATCACGCGCGTAATGTACGCAGTTTGTTTCATGGCTTGAAAAAAAATGTCCCATAGGTTATTTACTTTCCTTTCCGTTATATAATTTTATGGGCCTCATGCCTACGGCAGTGGTTCCCTGGTTATCTTATCAGCCCACGACATGTGAGCGCCGCAGGGTATTGCCGCCATGTTTGTATTCATCTCTGGACATAAGACTCTTCCTACTGCAATGCCTGATAAGATTGCCAAATATATTGATTTCTCCCAGAGTGTTTTTTCCCCGGCATTTATCTAGTGTTTTTTATACAACATATTAAGCTAGCCACATCAATAGTTAGAAAATTTTAATCATTATTGAACCATTATTACCCTGCACACGTGAAGTGCAAAGCGAGTTTAGCAATTGGTTCACTTCTGTCTGTCTGTCTTCTCTCTACAAACATAAGTTTATGATCGAGGAACACGCAAGTTTCAATTTATTGTTATATTTTGAACATGGAAATGACAACAACATGTATTTTAAACAGGACTTGATCTGATTTTGATTGTGGAATTGCACTGAAATTTGATCTGATTGACATGTGGGCAGAGAGAGTGAGAATAATTATTTTTACTCTGCCTGCCTGTTGGCAGTCAAACAAATTGAAAATCATTGGCAAGCAGAAACTGTACTGTTTTTAACAACCTCATAAAAGAAATATAACAACATGTACGAATAACTATGTAACCATTGTTAAATGAGATTGGTGTAAAAGAATGCTGCAGCATCCTTACAAACTTCTGATTTTTTTTTTGCTACGTCCTTTAAAATCTTTCTTCTTATTTCATATTGAATTTAAATTTGAACACTATGGAGGCAGCAAATTACCTTTTATCACGTTCAACAACCCTTTCTTTTTTAGAAATGCTTGGGACAAAATATAACAGCCATTTTACGTCATCATGACATTCAAATTTGTTGCTCGTAACCCTCGCTCTTGTCGCTTGTTTCTCACACAAGTGTAGGTAAGGTGTTTGAGAATTCCTCGCAGTTTTTACATGTTATAAACCTTTAAAGCCCTTGAATGAGTAGGTCTCTATGATAGCTGAGCACATATGAAAAGTTTTAAGTTAAAATCTCAGCATAATTGGCCAGGTCAGGTCAAATTAAGCTTACAGAACAATCATCGTTCGTAGCTGCAGTTTCTCTCCAGTTATCTCTTCACTCTCTAGCCAGGCTTCTGCTTTTTAAATATATGTAGAGAACATTCTAGACAGTCCTATGATTACTATTGATTAGTTGACGTAGCCTGCTCCTTCACTCCCGTTGATTTCAACTGCAAATAAGATTGCTCTACGCAGGTCTTCTAGTAAAAAAGCTGTTATCTTCTTGCCCTGGTTATCATACTACGCAAGATTGACGTCATATCTGCCATTATTTTTCTGTTCAAAATTACAAGTACCTTTAGTTGGATGAAACTGTTATAGTTAAAATCCCAGAATAATTAGAAGCTTCTTGGTATGCTGAATATTGAGAAACCTCAAAGAATCAATCCAATTTAAAACAGAATAACAATCCCGTTTATGAAGATTCCTCTATATACTCTCAAGCAAGTGAATTTAAATCTAAAAGCTTTTCTGAAATTCACCCTTTAACAACATGCTTAAAATCTGTGCATTGGTGACTTTTAACGCAGCACTCAGTCACATTGTTTTGGAGCATATACGTATGTGAGTGTGGAAGTTTGGGTTGGCAGTTTGATTCTGATCTGGCCGAGTCATACCAAAACAAAAAATGGTATGCTGGATAGAGCACGGATACCCCGTATGGCTTACATCCATTTTCAGCGGGGTAAGTGGGGGGGGGGGGGTCGGGGTAAGAGGTTTTCTCCTTACTTGCCCCTGCTTATTGCATAGAGAAAAGTGACAATTGCAAAAAAGTGGCGTCGGCTACCCACAGTTTGCATTCTTCCCAAGGTCACCAACTGTGTTTGTCCAAATTCAATGTTTGGTGTTGCTTGGTGTGTGTGTGTGTGTGTGTGTGTGTGTGTGTGTGTGTGTGTGTGTGTGAGTGTGTGTGTGTGTGTGTGTGTGTGTGGAAAATTTAGTAACGCTTCTCTATTAGCCTTAGCTCCTGTAATAATTATAATAATAATTTTAATAAGCATTATAATTCATAATATAATAAATTAATTGTTTGTGTAGTTCAAGGGCATGCATTTGATTTCACTTTAGTTTGAATAAGTAAAAGGTTCTTCAACACATTAAAAAAAAAATTCACTTTTCAAATGAACAACAGATTGGAATCAAAATCAAATTTCCTCTTCCAATCGGTTATTGTTTTAAGGTAAATGAAAGCCAAGGGCCTAAGCAAAACAATCATGTGACCTTGTTTGTTGCAGACATTACCATAGCATGGACCAGTTCAGGCATTATGACCTTATTGATAAGCGTACCAGAGGCAAAGCTGCCGGGGTCACAAAGCCAGTTTTGTCTGGAAGACACATCATGCGATTTATGGTTTCTTGAAGAAATACACCTGTGCAGTACACTCGTCAGGTATGGCCTTCCACCATAACAGCGGTGTCTATAAAGGAAAAGGGATATTTTTTAAACTTATGGGGTTTATCACTCGATTGACGTTGTACAAAAGTATTGAATCTGATTGCAAATGTGAAAAAATGTATGATGTCGGGTTTGAATATGTAAGTAAATCTAGTTTCTCCCATAATATCAAAGGCTTTTTAAAGTTTGTGAAAGAGACACTCACAATAGTCCACGACATGCAGTTTTTTTTTTCTCTTTTACTTTCAAGTGCTGAGTATGTATGGTTTGTCTAACATTCATGTATTTTATCTGTAATATACACCCGCCTATCAAACATTTTTGATATCTCTGAGACTGTTGTGAGGATATCATTTGTAGAGCTTTTGAAAGCGTCTGCGTATGAACAAAGAAATGTTGTTGCATAGTGTTTCCAAGAAGCAATTCAGCAGTCAAGGAATGCTTGCCAGCAGCAGCACTGCTCACCTTTCCAAACGTGTTATTTTTTTCCATCCAATGATTTAAGCAGCTTTAAAACATGGGAAACCAAAAGCTTTTATTCACCATTGAACATTTCAACCTCGAGTTGATACAGTTTTTCAATGATTTTTTTCGATGGGGCTATGGGGAGGGGGATTAGGCACACTGCCTCTCAGTAGCAGAAACGAGTATGGGTCCAATTTTTTTCAAAAGTTTGCTTTTCTTCTGTTATTTTTGTGTTGAAGAGTCGAGTTTTGTTTTCACTTTGCCTGCTTTACCTGATCTGCTGTCTCTGGCCGAATGGAGATAAAGCCAATTTTCTATGATGATACGGTGTTGAAGAAAAGAAAGTGAATTCTTTTCTTTCAAACGTGCTGAAATCATTAGGGCACATTTGTTTTGACATTTGGGAGTGCCAACAGTTTACATGTCAACTTTGTAACCCTGATCGATGTTTACTTCAGATCATGAACAAGGCTTCAAGAATCACGGCAATCAAACATTCTTTTTCTTTCCATGCAGCTGAGTACAGCAATAATTCATTTCCAGAGATTCCATCAGTTAACCTTACTCATTGGAAAGTTTTTCATTTTTAATGTAATCGAACCGAGGAAGAGGAAAGCCATGCTTGCTCACGTACCTCGCAGTGGAAGACTTACTTTAAAGCAGTTTTTATAGTTACAGCTCAGCTAAATATATTACTGTGTAGAGGAAAGATAGATGGCACATAGAGACATTGACAGACATTCCCTGTTGATTGGACAATGTAGGTTTGTTGCCAAATAAAATGTTGGCTTTCATCTGCAGCTCAATAGAGTACTTCTCTCCCTTTGGGATGATGCCCCTGTCGCACACCTTTCAACATCTTAGTGTCGTGAGCAACAAGGCCCTCAAAATCATTGGAATCTCATAGAGAGGAAGCCTGATCACTGGGCTGTTTACTCCAAATCGCAGACAGGTCGGTTGCCTTTCTGTCTTCTACCTACTCCTTTCTGGTCTCCTCCACCTCTGTCCTTTGCATGCTGCAGTCGCCCCACCCCAGGTCTCTTCAGGGCACATGTGGTCTGCTAGCAACCCCCTTCAAGTGAAAAGTTCCAATTCAGGCTCACTGCTCGACACTCAATTTGTTTCTCTTTCTCTCACCTGTGGAAACAAACTTGCTCAGTCTGCTCAATCTTTTCCTTCCATAAAGGGTTTCACAATGGTGTTTCAGTACTCTCAAGGTCATCTCCATCAATTCCCCATAATCATTTATACCCTCATTAACCCTCCCCTCACACATGCTCTCTATGCTCCCCCTCACCTCCTAAATATCCCTATGTTGTGTTCCTTTACCTGCTGTTGATATGTTTCCCTGATTTCCCACTGTGGTATTTCTGTTCTGTTCTTTGTTGTAGCTTTTTTCAAGAGCCTCAGTTTGAGCACAAAAACTTCAAAATAAATGTTGAAATGTGCACTTGTTGAATTTTGGAATAACTCCTCATGGCCAAGATAATTCTGTAGCTTCACATTTATAGTTTGACCTGTTGTTCCAATCTTGGCCTAAACATACAGGTAGTGGATCAAAAAATGGGAAACACCTGGGTAAATGAGGGACCAACGAATATATTGAAAGCACAGCTTCGCACTGTTGCAAAAAAAATATAAATTATAATTTAAAAAAATAAGCAAATATTGTGCGCCATCGTGTTAATTAAGCAAATAACACCCAGCATCGCTTAGGTTGCATGTATCAAATGCTTAATAGGCCTGGTTCCCTTTAATTAGTGGCTAGCATCGGCTGCAGAGGAGACTCATAACTTTGAAAAAGGGGTGATTGTTGGGCGCTTTTGACAGGAGCTTCAGTGACAAACACTAGCTCACTTGTAGAAAAGGAGCTGTGAGTCAAATGATTCTTAAGAGAGTTTCATGAGGCAACGTTTGTCCGAAGGTGATGTCGCATGGAACTCAGAGGGAAAGACATCATCAGCAAGGGCAACAGTGGGCAGAAGCGATACTCCAGTATCATGATATGCCATGCTATTGGATTTGAAGTGGCAAGGCAAAGTAGGTGGGCAACTGGCAGATCAGTTGACTTGTAAATTTCAAACCTGCGTAAAGTTGACTGTAAAGAAGCCATTTTATTAGAAAACGGTCCGCCGAGAACTCCACAGAGCAGGATAGTCGGTTGGCAGTGCAAAAAACGCGCTTGTCAAGCCTGGAATGCATGTTTACGAGTACAGTGGTGAAATATTATGGGCATTCGACTAACGCAGTGGAGAAAATGTGATATGGTCAGATGAGTCATCCTTCACCCATGTTTCGACAAAGCGGATGAGTGCACGTGTGGCACAATCTAAAAGAAACTCTAACAACCCTGAGTGCTTGGTTCCAACAGTGAAGGGTTTTGGTGGTTCTGTCATGTTGTGGGGTGCATTTTCCTCGATGGTTTGGGATGCAGTCATTCCCATTCAGAGGAGATTGGGACCATAATTGTGGCAGAGCGTTGGTGCTGCTAGCAGTCTCCTTGGCTATTGGGCACGAACTCCTGGTATGGGTTCGCCACTACTGACAGCAGTATACCAGCATGCTGGCACTCAATTTTGGCGACTCGGAAGGATGGCAGGCCGAGTTAACCCCATCTGGTTTAATTCAACAGCTGAGCGGGATTTGAACTCAGGACCCTAGGATCCAAAGCCCGCCAAATGCTAACCATTAAGCCTCACCAGGCATATTCCCCTTAGAATGCAAGTCAATGCCAATTACACTTAATGGTAACTGACGTATCATCTTCAGACACGCCATGTTGCAGAATTTCTTTCGCTGCTATGGATTTGGGTGTCTTCCAGGATTGCCAATGCTCCATCACACAGAGCACGTGTGGTCGCCCAATTGTTTGATGAAAGCATGACACTGGTGTTATGCCATCTGTCATGACTTTCTCAGTCACCAGATTCTGAAACAATTCGAGGCATTTATGGATTGTCCTGGAATGACGCCTGATACAAGCGTTTTTCCACCTCTATAAACAGGTGTGAGTTGATTGCTTCCTTTGAAGAATGGTGCCACATCCTCTGCAGAAACCCAGGACGCTGGTGGACTCTATACATGGCACTATATGCTCTAAACTGCCCCCACGTGTGACCCAACACCCTATTAAGTGAATTTACATGTGTTTCGCATTTTTTTGTCCACTACCATACCTGTTGTTTTACTTAATTGCTTCACAATTACTCAATTTAAATTTTGTAAGAAAAAAAAAATCATAATATTTTAATCTTCATTTATATGGAGTTGAACCATTTTTGGCAAAATGGGATGCACCACAGAAAAGTTTCCTTTATTGCTAAACAAGGTGTCCTGATAAAGGGGAACACAAACGCTTAAAAGATCCACTCAACGCTAAATCTATAATCCTTGAATACCCCTGACAAATAGATCTGATGTCCTTTTTCTGATTTCCGAATTATAAAGTAGGCTAAATATGGCAATTAGAATACAAAATCTTCTTCGTCTTCTCTTCAATTAGCCGTGACTGTGCACACATGGAAGTTGACGCTACCAGATCCGTATGGTGTGCGGTTACATCACGGTATGATTTAACAAAATGGCAATAATTTTCGATTTTCCAAAATATGCCAATCAATGCGTCTTGTTGGTTTGTATAGTAATTACAAACCGAGATGGTTTCCAATGCGACTACACCAATGGCCGAAAGACCTAAGTTTGCAGTAAATTGGACGAGTTTTTGTCCAAAATACTTGTTTTGTGGGTCGGGCCGACAAATGATCGTTTTTTGTGCTCGGATATATTTTACAGAGTACTGTTATAGAACAACAGAGATGGCTAGATCTTGTGGAAACTGAAAACACCATCTCTACCGCAGCTAACAGCACATGTACCACACTGGGCATTTGAAACGGTGAATCAAACACCTGTTGCCATTGCCAAGAGTTACCACAAGGAGCTCTGGAAATAATTGGTCTATTATCAACACATTTCTACTCATCAAATGAAACCATCATCTTACTGTATATTAGGGAGAGATGTATATATATAATATATAATATAGTATATATATATATATTATTTTATGATAATATGATATTGATATATGATTATATGATATGCTTGCCTGGTGTTAGGCTTAATGGTTAGGTTTGGTGGGCTTGGCAATCCGAGTGTACTGGAAAGGGGTTTTCAAATCCTGCTGCCGTGAATTAATACCAGGTGGGGTTGACTCAGTCCCTGTCATCCTTCTGAAGTTGGCAAAATGATGTTCCCAGGGTTGCTGGTATCCTGTGTTGGAGTGGTGACCTTGTCCCAAGGGGAAAAAAAATGTGGCCAATAGCATAGGAGACTGCATTGGCTAGACACCAACGCTCTGCACAGAGTATGGTCCTGATGGGCTGGATTGATATGATGATTACATACATTCTATTTTTTAAAAGAAATTAATTAATTTTTTGAAATTTTGTAGAATTTGTTTTTCACTTGGAAAGTTTGGGTTAAGATGTGTAAATAAGGTGGAAAATCTGATTTAGTGCAAATTTAATTCCTAGGCCAAAGGGCACAAAGGTTGAAAATTTTGAAAGGCGGTATGACTTTGGAAAAGCACTTTACTGTTTAACCGATTTATCCACTAATACAACATCCCTCCTTATAAACCGTTATTTGACTGGAAAATCAACCCTGCTGAGGCTGAAGTGATCATGTTGACCAGGGTTTTGATCTCACGGACACCATCCCGCCTTTCTTCCTCCTGAATCGATCAGCCGCAGGCTCGAAACGAATAATGACTCCACAATCGCCCCTGAAAGCATTTTCATCACTTAATTTGTTTCCAATAGTTTATTTCCAATTTCCTTCAAATTCCAGTTCCAATTTCTTCAAATCCCACTGATACAATTTCAACATAGAGTACGCTTCAGAGTTTTCTCATGACGGTGGAGATCTGGTATTCGGAATCCTAAATCGACATGCACCCGTTTTTCGATGTAGAAACGCGCCGTTCGGATCAATATGACTCCAGGTGACATCACTGTAGGAATCGAAATTCCGACATTCTAGGGCTTTTTTCCACCTTTGTGATTGGCAAAAACAGTTTCAAATTTTTTTTCCTTACCAATTAGCTGTGAATTATATTCTGCATGGTTTTCAAGAAGAAAGAACAAAATTGTGTTTGGTTCTCCTTTATAACAGCCTGACTTTACTATCAACACCAACCTTGGATAAGCAATGCTTCTAACTTTAAAGATTCATTCCATGAAGGCATAAAACAGATTTTTAATATTAAACCTTGAGGAAAGGCTTGAGAGTGAACATTCCTGTGAAATGCTTTGGTTGCAGAAAGAAACAAGAAACCTTTCTGGTAAAAGAAAGAAAGAAGCAAAGATGGAAATATAAAGTTCATCGCAAACAATTAAAAGACAGAAAAGAAAAAGAAGCAGCGAAAATTAATTTTTTCCCACCCATATTACACATACAATACAATGTACGGTATATCAATAGCTTAATGAGTAGATTAACCATTCACAAGGAAGGATTGGGTTTTTTTTTAGATGAGAGAATCAACAATCAAGTAGGTTCCGTCCAGGAATACTTCACGCCGGCTCTACTATGGACGAAGTAAATTAAATGTGGAGGAGGAGGAATAAGTAAACAAGAGGGATAAGGGAAGAGGTTTGCTCAAGCGATATACAAGGAGAGGGATGGAAAATTTCACTTTTTTTGGCACATGTATACTGCACTTTATTTTTAATGGAATGTGAAAAGATTGAAAATGATGCATTTTTTTTTGCAGGGACTGAGCCCCGGGTGTATATGAACACATATAATGCAGAACATTGACTGTCAGTGGATTGACACAAGATGTGAAGCCCGGGGAATAACATACTCAAGGTAAGTTAGAAAGTCCATCACTATTAATATTTCAAGCGTCAAATTGGTGTCGTCGGTTTAGAGAAAACCCAAAAAGGAATTTGAAAAAAAAAGGTAAAGAAAAAAAAAAAAATTAAGCCCCGCTCAAAATCTGCTGTTCGGAAAAAAGTGAGAAATTGCGCGGGTTAATGCTCGAGAATAAATGTGAGTTACGAAAGGAAAAAATAAAAGTGGGGGTGGTGTGTGAATATGACCCAAAGGGTCTGAATGAGGTTTGACGCTGCCCATGCTTATGAAATGATATTATTATGTGGAAGCGGGCGCGAGGGAGATCCATAGCTCAACTGTGGTAAGTGGTAGTGTGGTCCTGGGTTTCGAGTAGGTTAAGATTGCCATGTAACATAGGGATTGTCAGAGTAAGTCGTTTGTTACACAGGCGCTGAGGGGGCTAGCGTATTTAATTTATAGACAGGGTAGACGGGATTAATTAAAATATGTATATGCAAAAACTCTTGCTTGTGGGCGGGGCTACTGTAAGGACTTCCAATCACAGTCACGTGGTGCAAAAAGGCTAATATGATCTTTCTGCAATGGGAGCCAGCCATGGAGGAAGACTGCCGCCCAGGACATAAAAGTCCCCAGAGGGAGATCGTTAGGAGGAAGAAGGGAACGAGACTGCCAGTCCATGAAGAGAGTAACAGGAGAGGCTAGTGAGAGAACTGAGGCATGAACGAGGACTGAGTTGACCCAAAGAGTGCACAGATGAATCTGTGAGCCCATGAGAGAGTCATTGGAGGAGAATGGTGTGCAACGAAGACTCGTGCACAAGAGTGCACCAGGAGTGGTTCGTGGATGAAAGGAGGACAGAGACCTCACTTGGGAGGAGAGCCTTGGTGTGGAATCGACCAAGCTGGATACCTTGTGTTTTTGGAGGGTTTGGAGGAAGAAGAACTTTGAGGGCAGACAAGGAGGCCTCACTCTAAAAAGGAAAAAGGGCACCACATGGCCTGGGTTGAAGCGCTACTTCATGCTGGCCGCTACTTCATGGTTGTGTTTGCTTCATCTGGGGCACCATTGTTACTGGATCTCGTTGTGGCAACTGGTCTCTAAAATAGGCTGCGTTGTGTTTGACTGCATCCAACCCTGTGCATCAGAGAAAAGGGAGTCCCGCATGCATTATTGTCGTGTTGTTAAAAGTGTGGATCTGTGAATATGTTTTTGCGGTTTATTTCTCGTTTATTGAATACAGTTTGCGTTTCCGCATTCTCCCTTTTTTGTGTCCTTTTGACTTGCTTGGTTTGTTCATTTACGCATAGCGTCTTGTCGACCCTCTTCCCTGCTGCTTTATAATATAAAAACAAATCCTTTGAAGGTAAGAAAGCGTGTTTCGGCCCATCTGCTTTCATGTGCGTTTGCCATATTTCGGCTCCTTTGGGCCGCCTTGGTGAAAGGTAATTAGAGTTAATACTGAACGCAGTGCTTTAATAAGAGCACTTTGACCATTCTCGGGATGAAAGGTCCGCGCTCTGAGGAATTCCGTATTATGGATACTCAGGCGTGACTGTGTGTGTGTGCTATGTGTATAATATATATATATGTATATCATATTATAATTATGTATACTATAATGTATGTATGTGTTGGTTGTTTTCAACAGGGTTGGGTGATTGCAGAGTGTGTTTTTTAACACCGATGGTTAACCACAATTCCAAAGGGGGAGCCGAGTGCATAAGTCTCCTCTACCATCACATAAGCCATCCTCGCAGTCAAGAAAGCCTTGGTGTTGCCCTCCTGCATTGGAAACACTTGCCTACTGGGTGCCCTATGGCCCGCAGGCTGAACTGCAAGGGATCTCGGACACATGGCCCAGAGGTGTCCGTGTGCAGGCATATTTGGCATGTTGACATGCCCTAAACCATCACACATCCAGTCCCAGGTGTGGGTTCAATAACGGCAGTGCTGACTTACATATTTATGGGTGCATGAAGGGAACTAGTTCCCAACAGGCATCATGTTAGACGCAGCTATGGGTTAAAATAGTAGATGCTGACATGACATCTTTTCGCGCAGGATGAGGGAACCTGTTTCACTCAACGGCCATCATGTTTGGACCCAGACCAGTTTAGGATCAGCCCCTGGTCCTATTTAGATCACTGCATCCAGCGGCTGTAGTGATGTGTGCTTTCAAGAGCCATCTATGGTTGAACCTGGGCACAGGATGCGAGCACGGAAGAGGGCATGCCTGCTCACTGCAGATGTCATGGCAGCCCTTTTGACATGCGAATTTATACCCACTATGACACTGAAAATTTTGAAGTTTAGCAGATGGACAACCTCAGCCCCCCCCCCCCTCCCCCGCCCTCCCCAACGAGTGGAAGATTGACGAGCCGGGGTAAAGCCAAAAGGTATCCCTGGTCCTGATAAGACCTGAGCAGGCCCATTGCACCTTGGGTGCTTGAAGCTGGCATGTGGAATGTCAGACTCGATTATGACAATCAAGAAGAGAGTGGCTCCAGAAACGCTGCTCGGCTTTGGTGGCTTGGGAATTGTCCAGGTGGCAACATAGAAAATTGCTGCCTGAAGAGAAATGCAGACAAATCTGGCCCTGGCCAAGAGAGTTTAAAGATACAGGGTATGTTTATATCCAGCTCAGGTACCCAGTGAGTGAGAAAACTGGAAGGGGTGCCTTGCAAAAATGGATAGGTGAGAAGCTGTTTGAGCTGCAAAAGGTTGTCAGTTCCAATAATGTATGTTTGAGAGCTGTGTATAATAAAGACTGTTTGCATCTCACAGTAAAGTGCTTTCTTGCTCCAATCTTTAGTGTTTCATTAGAGAAAGAAAAAGCCTTCTATGACCAGCTCTCAGAAGTGCTCAGGGCAAGTACGCAGTTGAAATGGACTGTTTCTGGTTGGAGACTTCCAATGCATGGGTGGGTTAAGATACAGGTACATGGGGTGAAAAGTGATAGGCACCACAGGCATTGGTACATGCAACTCGCCAAGGGTTTGCTACTGGATCTGTCGTATTGCGCATTTGGTGTTTCAATCGCAAATACCTGTTCGCCATGCAAATGTACATAAGACAATGTTGGTACCATCCAGATCAAAAGTAGGCGCACATAATTGATTACATCATCGTAAGAGTAACATTATGTTGACCGTCGTCTATGATTGCCGGGTCAGTAGAAGTGCTGACTGGTTGGACAGACCACAAGCTTGTTTGTGGCAAAGAACGCAGGCTTCCGTTCATTGCTCAGCCCAGGTGGAATTTGAAACATGCAGCCCACATCTGAATGTGGCTCGACTGCAGTCAATCACCAAGCAGCAAAGATCTTTCTTCAAACTCTGAGTGAGGCTCTCCCAATAAACTTGACGCGCTAACTATGCTGAACAATGGGAATCCCTTAAAACCATGATATACGGGCACAGGCCTAAATCAGTGCTGGGAACCCAAACATGTCAGCATAAGGATTGATTTGACTCAAATGATGAAAAATTCATTTGCTTACAGCTTGGACTCAAATGAACGTAAAGCTCGTGAATTCATTGCCTTTGTAAGAACTGCAAACATTTTTTACCCTCACCGAAGCAAAGGGTATTGTATTTTGGGTCTGTCTGTCTGTCTGTCTGTCTGTTTGTTTGTTTGGTTGTTTATTTGTCCGCCCAGAACTTGCATTTTTCTACGCAACCGCTTGTCGGATTGAGACAAAATTTTTCAACATAGGAGCGACTACTCATGTCGAATGTTTTACTGATATTATTTTGTCATGAGTCCATGTGTCTGGCTGCCATGTTTAGAAAACAGAAAAACTTTGGACCATCTGGTAATCTGCTGAAACTCACCAAGGAAAAATTGAATCTTGGCACATGGCAGTACTTCTCCTCATGGGGAATAGTGTGATTTTTTTTAATGACATCATGCGGTGCCTTCATTATGCATGTCATAATTGCATTGTAGAAGCAACATCTAATCAGTATGACATTTTTGGGTCATCAAAGAATAGAAATGGTCCACAGAAAAAAAAAATGATGAACGTCATCGTCGCTGTGAATTCGCAGCCATTTTTTTTGTTTGATTTTTTAAACCTTCAAAATATTTCTGCTCTGAAGTGGCTGAACAGGTCGAGGCAAACTTTACACATATGCCGAATATCCTGAGGGAACAAAAAGGTTCATACATATGACATCATAGGTCAATGGTTTGGCATGCCACATTGGATTTACCGTAAACCTATAAAAACTGCTTCTCCAGAACAGCTCGACACATCGAGGAGAAACTTCACAAAATGGTATCCCAATCCTTGGGGATACCAGGGTATTCATGAATAATTGAATTCACAGGGTCAGGCAGCCATATTGGAGTTGAGCGAAATCTTAAAAATATCTATTTCTCTGAAACGCTTAATCATCGACATGAAACTTCACAATTTGATCTAGTAGTGATGCGGAATATATATATATATAAATATATATATATATATATATATATATATATATATATATTTTTTTTTTTTTTTTTAATTCAACTGATCGATGCATGGTCTGGCAGCAGAATTCATTTTTTTTTTGAATCTGGTTCTTTTTGATTTTTATTATTATTTGTATTTATAGATTTTTTTGATAAGGCCTCACTTGGCAGTGCTGGAATGGGTTTGAAGGGTAGTGGGAGTAGAGCTGAATGTTGAATAACTATCCGGTTCCTCTTGATGACTTAATCTTTTTCTCGTTTGCTTTGTTTTGGTTCCTTATGAATTACTCCAATGCAAGGACTATATTATTTGGTCTTCAATTTGATTGTATAGAATTTATTTTAATTCCATTCTAAATCAAATTGAATAATAAAATGTCAATGGGTCAGGGGCACGTGTCGATGCAAAGCGCGGGTTGCATCATAGCGGAACATCTTGGTACCCGGTCATCAACCGTGCAGCAGTTATAAAGTGGCAGTTCTAGTTATGTTTTCATATTAATTACGTAACACACCAGTACACAACACCACACAAATACAACCACAAAAACTACAACAACACCACACAAAACAGGCCCTGGTGAGGGTCCTGCAATCTCAGATTGCTCTTCTTCTGTTTACTTTTGTAATTCACACATTTATTTTGCCTTCTTAAACTCTGTGTCGTACGCGATGGTATCACCATGAAACTTGAGCATGCATGCCTAAGTGGGCTTAACCAACCACTCTCTCAAAAGTGTTTGACAGAAATTTTAATAAATAAACGTTTAATGTTTTTTTTTTTATATGTAATCTATGGTATGAGTCATACAATGAAAGAGGGTCTTACAAATTGGGGGAAACCGTGGTGGTAAAATGAAATTGTACATTTTCAACGGAGCCACGCACCATCCGATGTACGCTGAACAACGTGGTCCAAAGCAACAAGTGGGCCTTGAACTTTGTTCAAGTCAATCGCTATTATCAGTATTCAGTGACAGTTGCGCAATGTTGTTGAAATCTCGCCTAGTGGCTGAAGCATCAATAAAGCAATCCAATGAAAGGGTTGTAAGGAATGGTGGCTTTGGTAGCGATTAGCGATCGCCGTCTGTGCATATTCGACACTTCCTGAGACACCTGAAATGTCATATATGTCCGAATTGGAAAATGAAACACTTGTTTTTTTTAGAGTCGAATTGCTGCTAAGTTGAATCTGGAGCTTAATATTTTGTAATTTGGGCTTAAGTTTTTAAAGATTATATAGGTTAGGGTATGTGTCACGAAATGAAATATGCGCCATTAACATTGACGTCTTCCAGGTGTTTATCAAAGCATTTTAATGTATCCGGCGATTTTTCCCCAAAATAAGGGTTTTATGAAAAATGGGATTCAAAGGCATTTGATGACATGGAGTGAGGAAGTTAAGAAAAACGTTATTGTTAAGAAATCATTGCATCCTGTTTTCAAGTGTGTCAAGGCATTGGGTGAGCATGCAAAATATGCAAATTAAGAAACGCAATTTGAGGGAGAGCTGGAGAGTGGTCTGAGGATGTGCCCTGATGAAGGATATAGCATTAAATAAGGCTTTTATTATCTTTCAAAAGGGGTGTTTAAATTAAATGCCAAACACCCATAATTTTCAATCATGCCAAAACATCCGTTTGTGATATATGCTGATTGTGAAAGTATCCTTGAAAAGATAGATACTGTTTCTCCAAATCCAAATAAATATATGAAGTGTGCATAAACATCAATCTTATACAGAAGAGATAAATAAGAAAGCATTAGGAGCATTTGATGATAAAAGATATGTTTTAGAGAATGGAATCAATAGCCTCCCTTATGGTTATAAGTATAAGTGTTAAGATATTTGGTTGGGGATTTCAACGGGCTACCGCCATCTTTTTACTGATTTATAAATGATAGAACCAAGCAATAACCAAACCAAAGAGTGG
>CM068956.1:117645779-117665012 GCA_035128595.1 Eptatretus atami
TCGTTAAAATTTACAATCTGCACAAGTGTTTTGATTACCACTGAACACATTAGTCAAATTACAGTACTGGTGAAATGGAAAGGCCGACCAAAAATATAATAGAACTGTCCGTACTGTAAAACAGGACATGACCACCACGAGCTACGCACATAGAAGGCTATTGAGAACTTGTCAACATAGGCCGAGGCTGATGATGATGATTTGAAGAAGTCTGTGATGGAAGTTTGCTTTGCGGTTGCCACAGAAACTCTGTCAATCTCAAATTGCAACCGGCGCCCCGCCTTCAAACCCGAATCAGTGGATGACGAGTGGCCTCAAGGTGGGTACCTGAACATGAGATCAATTGTGGCTTTGGCCTCAATGGATGAAGGTGGGCATGGCACTTCAACGTCATCGTCTCCAGACATGCTGAACGAAATCTTTGAACTGAGCCGTCTCAATGCATGGTGCGAGGCAGACGGGACCAGCACGTGCTCTCGCTGACCATTCACCAATGATGACGAAGGTTATTTTTAGATGATTGCACAATATTCGTGATGTGGCGAAGTACAGGCGATCGCTGGCGGTTAGCACTGGTGGATAAACGAGGGTGTTTTTCATTATTATAAGTACTTATGTACTGGGAAAACGTTGACGGATAGCGGTAGCAGATCATAATTGAAAAATGCATGATGGAAATTGGGAAACCCTGATTTCCAGGCGGAAGGCGAGGGTGCGTTTAAAAGGGGGCGGTTAATCGAGGTTACACTGTATATATATATGTATGTATATATGTATATATATGTGTGTATATGTATATATATATATGTATGTTATGTATATATATATATATATATATACATATATATATATATATCTTCACCTTCTTCTTCTTTCGGCTGCTCCCGTTTAGGGGTCGCCACAGCGGATCATCCGTCTCCATTTCGCTCTATCCTCCACATCTCCATTGACACTCCAACCACCCGCATGTCCGCCCTCACCGCATCCATGAACCTCTTCTTTGGCCTTCCTCTTCTCCTCCTACCTGGCGGCTGCATCCTCAGCATCCTTCTCCCGATATACTCCACTTCCCACCTGTGCACATGTCCAAACCATCTCAATCTCGCCTCTCTCACTTTCTCTCCAAACCATCCTACCTGCGCTGTCCTCTAATATACTCATTCCTTATCCTGTCCATCCTCGTCACTCCCAACGAGAATCGCAGCATCTTTAACTCTGCCACCTCCAGCTCTGCTTCCTGTCTTTTGTTAGCGCCACCCTCCAAACCATACAACATAGCTGGTCTCACTACCGTCTTATATACTTTCCCCTTCACTCTTGCAGCTACCCTTCTGTCACAAATCACTTTATTACCAGATATATATATATATATATATATATATATTATATATATATATATATATATATATATATATAATATATTATATTCTGGTAATATATTGGATATCACTGGGAACGTAGTTCAGGGGAGCTTGTGGGATGGCGTGCCGTCCGTCCATCCGTCCATAATTACCATATATATCCATACTTTGATGGCAAGGATCTGAACCATATCTACATTCTCAGTGGAATCATGCAGGGGTGTGTCTTCGCACCAACACAATGCAGAATCCTTTTTTTTTGTCTGTTGTCATATGCAATTCATGGATTAATGAGAGTGTCTACATTCACACAAGAAGTGATGGAAATCTTTTCAATCTTGCTCACTTGAATGCCAGGACTAGGACAACAGCACTCCTCATCCGTGAGCTTTTGTTTGCTGATAATGTCACCCTTGTCACCCATTCTGCCATCGGATTATGGACAATCTTTGATGCTTTCTTTGGTTTGGTGTCACTGTCAGCAAAAAGAAAACAGTGAAGATGCCCCATTGAAACTACATGGTGGAGAGCTGCAAGAGTTTGAACAGTTTGCTTAACTTGACTCTGTACACATCAAGTCCACTCAGACAGGTGAAGAGATTTTCAGCACGTATTGCCAAAGATGCTACAGCATTTGGCAGCATTTGAAAGAGAACATGGAATAATAATAGCTTTACGACCAACACAAAGCTACACATATACCAAGCATGTGCTCTCAGTGTACTTGTCAATGCTGCTGAAATGTGGATTTTATGTGCCAAGCAGGCTGAACTCTTTCCATCTCTGGTGTCTGCGGAAGATCCTTGGAGCCAACATTCCTGACACTGAAGGTTTGACCATGGTGAAATCGGTGATTGTCATGGAAACGCTGAAGCGGTGAGATTATAGTGGCTTGGGCATATGGTCCGTATGGATGATGAGCATCTGCCCAGATTAATCACTCATGAAGTTTCTAGATGAGGGCATCCGCAATATTGGAAGGCAAAACTTCGCTTCAAATGTAAAACTTCATGTTTCCTAAACAGGATTGGAAGGACTGTAACCTGTTTGAAAAATCATGGGAAGCTCCAGCGCTAGACAGGAAGGAGTGGAGGAAGAGTGTAAATGATGAAAGTTCTATCCTTTGAAATGAAGTGAATTGAAAAGGGGCAAAGCAAAAGAGAGAAAGGAAAAATCAACACTTCAAACGGATTCTAGCTCCAACTCTGAATGCCTTAAATGTGGTCGCAGTGTGTGTCATGTCTTGGCACACTAAACTTAAGACTAAAATATGTGTGTATGTATATTTATATATATATATATATATATATGTATATGTATATGTATTTGTATATATATACATGTACATTATATACATATATATATATATGTATATATGTATATATTATATATATATATATATATATATATATATATATATATATATTATATATATATATATATATATATGCTACACTCGCCTCTCTACTCGTCATTGCAGAGATTGACGTCACAGAGTTGCTGTAATGGTATGATTACACCAATCATAATTCAAACATTTATTTTGTCCAAATTTATTTGTAATATTGGTGATTTATTTATTTGTAATATAAGAAGCTCCAAGTGTCGAAATCGTCAATGCCTATGCTGCCTCATGTGTCTGGAGCTTGTAAGGGGTCTAAATGGTGTTAAGGTCAAAGGGGTCAAAATGGTCCTCGGAACTTTTAGGTCTTCGTGATATTTTGGGTCTTTTGGGTCATCTGGGTCTTTTGGGTCTTCAGGGTCTTTTGCATCTTCGGGGTCTTGTCACATACTCTTGGCAAAACACTTTTGAACCAGAAATACCGTTACATCAATTTAGTCAATTAATTAGCTTCGACAAAGATTATACTCCACTTAGAATTCCCCTTCCTGTACCCATATCATTCCACCCGAAAGGGGTGGGAGGAGTGGGGGTGGGGGCATGGATAAATGCAGGTGTTTAATACAACACAAATCCTAAAAATAAAAATAATTCTGTGCATAACAATTTAATTCTCCCGCATTGAAGCAGATTTCTAAAGAAGGTTAAGAAACAAGTGATAAAAACGTTTCAAACTATAGACAGGCACTCGGTAGAGTGCATACCTCTGCCATGCAATGCCTGATCCAATGGAACAATCGAGCCCAATACATTTTTGAACTATCATATCATATATCGTTTTTAGCCCCATCGAACAATGGTGAAGAATCACTTTAAAAAGTTAAATAAATCTCATAACCGGATCCGTATTCAGATCTTCACAAAAAATCGAAGTGGTCATATTAAGTACTACTGTGCATTCCTGGTTTTCTTGCATTCAAGAAAATCCATGTGAGTTATACTGGTCAGCTTACAAACACAATTGCCATACACTTTCTGACTGATGGCTGAACCTTGAACCAAGAATGTCTCCACTCCAAGCGGCCTGGTTTGACTCTGGCCTTAAATGATGAACCCATGAGATTCATCACATTTCACAATCTTCAATAAATCATCTGACTTCCATTGGTTGCATTCCAGGAGCTCTACCGCAATAGCCGCACATGTTGCCTTTTCATCAAGGGTGAGGTCCTCTTGTACCTTCCTAGAACTAACATTCTTAAATTTCAGTGGGAACGAATGATTGTTTCCACATTTCCATTACTTGCAGTATATCTAATACATTTCAACTTCATGTATAATATCTGACGATTCTTAAAAAACTTAACTGTTCCACACGTTTAGGTTTGCTTGAGTGACAGTGCAATCAGTTTACTTAAGAATTCTCAAAACGACTCATCAATTCAAAGCCATTTGAATTCACTGCACAATTAAACATAAAACTATGTGAAATCAATACATCACCATATTCTGCAGAGTCCATGAATTTCTACCTGCTTAAGTTTTTAGCTCACTGGGAACGTAGTCAGGGAGCTTGTGGGATGGCGCACCGTCCGTCCATCCGTCCGTCCACAAATACTTTCAACTTCTTTGAAACTACACGTAGGATTTTAATGAAACTTCAACACAACCTTCATCACCCATGACGTACCAAAGCTTGTTCATGGCATTAAAAAAATCTGGGTGTGAGGGGGTCTGCGGAGGGAGTTTACAGGGGGATTGCCCCCCAAAGATATATTTGCTTTTTTCTCAGAAACAAACACAATTCCGATGAAACATGACTACACCCTTCATAACCCATGGTCTACCAAAGTTTGTTCACGACATTAGAAAAATTGGGTTTAGGAGGTTTAAGGGGGGTTTCCCCCAAAACATGTATTTGCTTTCTCCTCAGAAACTACACACATAAGTCTGATGACACTTCACCACAACCTTCATCACACATGATGCACTAAAGTTTGTTCATGACATGAGAAAATGTGCTCTCAGGGGAGTAAGGGGGGTTGCCCCCAAATTGTGTATTTCTCTCTTCTCTGAAACTACACATACAGTTTTTATGAAACTTGACCACAACCTTCATCACCAATGATATACCAAAGTTTGTTCATGCCATTTGAAAATTCCAAGTCCAAGGTTGTCTATCGGGTGTAGCCCCCAAAAGAGGTATTTGCTTTCTTCTCAGAAACTACACACACAATTCTGATGAAACTTCACCACAACCTTCATCACCCATGATGTACCAAAGTTTGTTCATGACATGAGAAAAATTGGGATCGAAGGGAGTCTATGTGGGCATTGCACCCAAAAATATGTGTTTGCTTTCTTCTCTGAAACCACACACACAATTTCGATGAAACTTGACCACAATCTTTATCACCCGTAATGTACCAAAGTTTGTTCATGCTTGAAAAAAAATGTCCATAGGTATTTACTTTCTTCTCCGTTATATATTTTATGGGCCATCCATGCCTACCAGTGGTTCCCTGGTTATCTTATCCAGCCACGACCATGTGAGCGCCCAGGGGTATTGCCCCCATGTTTGTATTCATTCTGGACATAAAGAACTCTTCTCTACTGCATGCCTGATAAGATTGGCAAATATATTGATTTCTCCCCAGAGTGTTTTCACCGGCATTTATCTAGTGTTTTTTCATACAACATATTAAGGCTAGCCAACATCCATGTACAAAATTTATCATTTATTGAACCATTATTACCCTGCACACGTGAAGTGCAAAGCGAGTTTAGCAATTGGTTCACTTCTGTCTGTCTGTCCTTCTCTCTACAAACATCAGTTTATGATCGAGGAACACCCAAGTTTCAATTTATTGTTATATTTTGAACATGGAAATGACAACAAACATGTATTTTAACAGGACTTGATCTGATTTTGATTGCTGAATTGCACTGAATTTGATCTGATTGCACATGTGCAGAGAAGAGTGAGATAATATTTTTACTCTGCCTGCCTGTCTGGCAGTCAAACAAAATTGAAAATCATTCCAACAGGAAACTTACTGTTTTTAACAACCTCATAAAAGAAATAAAAAACATGTACGAATAACTAATGTAACATGTTAAATGAGATGGTGTAAAAGATGCTGCAGCATCCTTTACAAACTTCTGATTTTTTTTTTGCTACGTCCTTTAAAATCTTTCTTTTATTTCAATTGAATTATAAATTTGAACACTATGGAGCACAAATCACCCTTTTATCACGTTCAAAACCCTTTTTTAGAAATGCTTGGACAAAATATAACAGCATTTTACGTCATCATGACCATTCAAATTTGTTGCTCGTAACCTCGCTCTTGTCCTTGTTTCTCAACACAGTGTAGGGTAAGGTGTTTGAGAATTCTCCAGTTTTTACATGTTATAAACCTTTAAAGCTTGATGAGTAGCTCTATGATAGCTGAGCACATATGAAGTTTTAAGTTAAAATCTCAGCCATAATTGCCAGGTCAGGTCAAATTAAGCTTACAGACAATCATCTTCGTAGCTGCAGTTTCTCTCCAGTTATCTTCACCTCTCTAGCCAGGCTTCTGCTTTTTAAATATATGTAGAGAACATTCTAGACAGTCCTAATGATTACTATTGATTAGTTGACGTAGCACTGCTCTTCACTCCCGTTGATTTCACTTCAATAAGATCTGCTCTAAGCAGGTTTCTAGTAAAAAGCTGTTATCTTCTTGCCCCTGGTTAATCTACTACACAAGATGACGTCATATCTCCATTATTTTTCTGTTCAAATTACAAGTACCTAGTTGGATGAAACTTTCTAGTAAAATCCAGAATAATTCAAGCTTCTTGGTACTCTGATATTGAGAAACCTCAAAGAACAATCCAATTTAAAATCAGAATAACAATCCCGTTTATGAAGATTTCTCTATAACATCTCAGCAAGTGATTTAAAACTCTAAAAGCTTTCTGAAATTCACCCTTTACAACATGCTTAAAATTCTGTGCATTGTGCACTTAACCAGACTCAGTCACATTGTGTTTGAGGCATATACGTATGCTGAGTGTGGAAGTTTGGGTTGGCAGTTTGATTCTGATCCTGGCCGAGTCATACCAAAACAAAAAATGGTATGTGGATAGAGCACGGATAAACCCCATGGCTTGACATCCCATTTTCAGGGGGAAGTGGGGGGGGGGTTCGGGGTAAGAGGTTTCTCCTTACTTGCCCTGCTTATTGCATAGAGAAAAGTGACATTGCAAAAAGTGGCGTCGGCACCCACATTGCATTACTTCCCAAGGTCACCAACTGTGTTTGTCCAAATTCATGTTTGGTGTTGCTTGGTGTGTGTGTGTGTGTGTGTGGTGTGTGTGTGTGTGTGTGTGTGTTGTGTGTGTGTGTGTGTGTGTGTGTGTGTGAAATTTATGTAACAGCTTCTCTATTAGCCTTAGATCCTGTAATAATTATAATAATAATTTATAATAGCAATTATAATCATATAATAATAAAATTAATTGTTTGTGTAGTTCAAGGGCATTGCATTTGATTTCACTTTAGTTGAATAAGTAAAAGGTCTTCAACACTATTAAAAAAAAAATTCACTTTTCAATGAACAAAGATTGGAATCAAACTAAATTTCCTCTTCCAATCGGTTAATTGGTTCTTAAAGGTAAATGAAAGCCAAGGCTAAGCCAAACACATCATGTGACCTTGTTTGTTTGCAGACATTACCATAGCATGGACCAGTTCAGCCATTATGACCTTATTGATAAGCGTACACAGAGGCAAGCTGCCGAGGGTCACAAAGCCAGTTTTTGTCTGGAAGACACATCATGCGATTATGGTTTCTTGAAGAAATACACCTGTGCAGTACATCGTCAGGTATGGCCTTCCACCATAACAGCGTGTCTATAAAGGAAAAGGAATATTTTTTACTTATTGGGGTTTATCACTCGATTGACGTTGTACAAAAGTATTGAAATCTGATTGCAAATGTGAAAATGTATGATGTTCGGGTTTGAAATGTAAGTAAATCTAGTTCTCCCAATATATCAAAGGCTTTTTAAAGTTATGTGAAAGAGACACTCACAATAGTCCACGACATGCCAGTTTTTTTCTCTTTTACTTTTCAATGCATGAGTATGTATGGTTTGTCTACATTCATGTATTTATCTGTATATACACCCCCATCAAACATTTTGATATCTCTGAGACTGTTGTGAGGATATCATTTGTAGAGCTTTTGAACGTCCCTCGTATGAACAAAGAATAGTTGTTGCAGCTGTTCCAAAGAAGCAATTCAGCAGTCAGGAATGCTTGCAGCAGCAGCCACTGCTCACCTTTCCAAACGTGTTATTTTTCCATCCAATGATTTTAACAGCTTTAAAAACATGGGGAACCAAAAGCTTTATTTCACATTGAAACATTTCAACCTCGAGTTGAATACAGTTTTTCAATGATATTTTTTCGAATGGGGCTATGGGAGAGGGATTAGGCACGCTGCCTCTCAAGTAGCAGAAAACGAGTATGGGTCCAATTTTTTTTCAAAAGTTGCCTTTTCTTCTGTTATTTTTGTGTGTGAAGAGTCGAGTTTGTTTTCACTTTGCCCTGCTTTACCTGATCCTGCTGTCTCTGCCGATGGAGATAAAGCCAATTTCTATGATGATACGAGTGTTGAAGAAAAGAAAGTGAATTCTTTTCTTCAAACGTGCTGAAATCATTAAGCACATTTGTTTGACATTTGGAGGTGCAACAGTTTTACATGTCAACTTCTGTCACCCTGATGATGTTTACTTCAAGATCATGACAAGGCTTCAAGATCACGGCAATCAAACATTCTTTTTCTTTCCACACTGAGTACAGCAATAATTCATTTCAGAGATTCATCAAGTTACCTTACTCATTGAAAGTTTTTCATTTTAATGTAAATCGAACGAGGAAGAGGAAAGCCCATGCTTGCTCACTACTCGCAGTGAGAGACTTACTTTAAAGCAGTTATAGTTACAGCCCAGCTAAATATATTACTGTGTAGAGGAAAAAGATAGATGCAGACATAGAGACATTGACAGACATTCCCTGTTGGATTGGACAAATGTAGGTTGTTGCCAATAAAATGTTGGCTTTCATCTGCAGCTCAATAGAGTACTTCTCTCCCCTTTGGGATGATGCCCCTGTCTCACACCTTTCACATCTTAGTGTCGTGAGCAACAAGGCCTCAAAATCATTGGATCTCAAGAGAGGAAGCTGAATCACTGGGCCTGTTACTCCCAAATCGCAGACAGGTCGGTTGCCTTTCTGTCTTCTACCTACTCCTTTCTGGTCTCTCACCCTCTGTCCTTTGCATGCTCAGTCCCCCCCACCCCAGGTCTCTTCAGGGCACATGTGGTCTGCTAGCAACCCACTTCAAGTGAAAGTTCCCAAATTCAGGCTCACTGCTTACCGACACTCATTTGTTTCTCTTTCTCTCACCTGTGGAACAAACTTGCTCAGTCTGCTCAATCTTATCCTTCCATAAAAGGGTTTCACAATGGCTGTTCACTACTCCTCAGGTCATCTCCCATCAATTCCATGATCATTTATACCCTCATTAACCCTCCCTCACACCTGCTCTCTATCTCCCCCTCACCTCCAAATATCCTATGTTGTGTCCTTTACCCTGCTGTTGATATGTTTCCCTGATTTCCACTGTGGTATTTCTGTTCGTTCTTTGTTGTAGCTTTTTTCACGAGCCTCAAGTTTGTGCACAAAACTTCAAATAAATGTTGAATGTGCACTTGTGAATTTGGAATAACCCTCATGGCCAGATAATTCTGTACTTCACATTTATAGTTTGACCTGTTGTTCCAACTTGGCCCTAATACATACAGGTAGTGGACAAAAAATGGAAACACCTGGGTAAATGAGGGACACCAAATATATTGAAAGCACAGCTTCCACTGTTGCAAAAAATAAGCAATATTGGCCCATGTGTTAATTAAGCAAATAACAAACCCAGCATGCTTAGGTTCATGTATCAAAATGCTTAATAGGCCTGGTTCCCTTTAATTAGTGTAGCATGGCTGCAAGAGGAGACCTCAATAACTTTGAAAAAGGGTGATTGTTGGGGCGCTTTTGACAGGAGCTTCAGTGACAAACACAGCTCACCTTAGTGAAAAGGACTGTGAGTCAAATGATTCTTAGAGAGTTTCATGAGCAACGTGTCGAAGGTGATGTCGCATGGAACTCAGAGGGAAAGACATCATCAGCAAAGGCAACAGTGGGCAGAAGCGCATACTCCAGTATCATGATATCCATGCATTGATTTGAAGTGCAAGGCAAAGTAGGTGGGCAACTGCAGATCAGTTGACTGTAAATTTCAAACTGCGTAAAGTTGACTGTAAAGAAGCCATTTTCATTAGAAACGGTCCGCCGAGAACTCCACAGAGCAGGATAGTCGCGGTTGCAGTGCAAAAAACCGCTTGTCACACCTGGCAAGCATGTTTACGAGTACAGTGGTGCAAATATTATGGGCATTCGACTACAGCGCAGTGGAGAAATGTGATATGGTCAGATGAGTCATCCTTCACCATGTTCTCGACAAACGGATGAGTGCACGTGTGGCACCAATCTAAAAACTCTACAACCCTGAGTGCTTGGTTCCAACAGTGAAGGGTTTTGGTGGTTCTGTCATGTTGTGGGTGCATTTTCCTCGCATGGTTTGGATGCAGTCATTCCCTTCAGAGGAGATTGGGACCATACTCTGTGCAGAGCGTTGGTGCTGCTTAAGCAGTCTCCTTGGCTATTGGGCACAATCCTGGATGGGTCGCCACTCTGACACAGTATACCAGCATGCTGGCACTCATTTTGCCGAACTCGGAAGGATGGCAGGCCGAGTTAACCCCATCTGGTATTAATTCAACAGCTGAGCGGGATTTGAACTCAGGACCCTAGGATCCAAAGCCCGCCATGCTAACCATTAAGCCAACACCAGGCATATTCCCTTAGAATGCAAGGTCAATGCCAATTACTACTTAATGGTACTGAGTGATCATCTTCACCCATGTTGCCAGAATTTCTTTTCCTGCTAGGAGGGGTGTCTTCCAGGATGCCAATGCTCCATCACAGAAGCACGTGTGGTCGCCCAATGTTTTGATGAGCATGACACTGGTGTATCCATCTGTCATGACTTTCTCAGTCACCAGATCTGAACCCAATCGAGCATTTATGGAATGTCTGGAATGACGCCTGATACAGCGTTTTCCACCTCTATAAAACAGGTGTGAGTTGATTGACTTCCTTTGGAAGAATGGTGCCACATCCTCCTGCAGAAACCCAGACGCTGGTGGACTCTATACCATGGCACATATATGCTCTACTGCCCCCACGTGGTGACCCAACACCCTTAAGTGAATTTACATTGGTGTTTCCATTTTTTTGTCCACTACCATACCTGTAGTTTTACTTAATTGCTTCACAATTACTCAATTAATTTTGATAAGAAAAAAATCATATATTTACTCTTCATTATATGGAGTTGAAACCATTTTGGCAAAATGGGATGCACCACAGAAAAGTTTCCTTATTCTAACAAGGTGTCCTGATAAAGGGGAACACAAACGCTTAGACCACCTCAACGCTAATCTATCCCTTGATACCCTACAAAATAGATCTGATGTCTTTTTCTGATTTCCGAATTATAAAGTAGGTAAATTTGCAATTAGAATACAAAATCTTCTTCGTCTTCTTCTTCAGTTAGCCGTGATGTCACAACATGGAAGTTGACCACCAGATCCGTACTGTGTGCGGGGTTACATCACGTATGATTTAACTCAAATGGCAAATAATTTTCGATTTTCCAAAATATGCCAAGTCAATGCGTCCTTGTTGGTTGTATAGTAATACAAACCGAGATGGTTTCATGCGACTACACCAATGGCCGAAAGACCCTAAGTTTGCCAGTAATTGGACGAGTTTTGTCCAAAATACTTGTTTGTGGGTCGGCCGACAAATGATCGTTTTGTGCTCGGAATTTTTACAGAGTACTGTTATGAAACAACAGAGATGGCTAGATCTTGTGAAACTGAAACACCATCTCTACCAGCCTAACAGCACATGTACCACACTGGCAATTTGAACGGTGAATCAAACACCTGTTGCCATTGCAACAGTTACCACAAGAGCTCCTGGAAATAATTGTCTATTATCAACACAAATTTCTACAAATCAATGAACCACCATCTATCTACTGTATATATAGTGGAGAGAATGTATATATATATATATATATATATATATATATATATATTTATGATATATGATATATGATATATGATATATGATATGCTATGCCTGGTGTTGGCTTAATGGTTAGGTTGGTGGGCTTGGCATCCGAGTGTACTGAGTTCAAATCCTGCCTGCCGTTGAATTAATACCAGGTGGTTGACTCAGTCTGTCATCCTTCTGAAGTTGGCAAAATGAGTTCCAGGTTGCTGGTATCCTGTGTTGGAGTGGTGACCTGTCCAGGATTGTGCCCAATAGCCTAGGAGACTGCATTGGCTAGCACCAACGCTCTGCACAGAGTATGGTCCTGATGGGGTGGATGATATGATGATACATACATTCTATTTTTTAAAAGAAATTAATTAATTTTTTGAAATTTGTAGAATTGTTTTTTCACTTGGAAGTTGTGGGTTAAGATGTGTAAATAAAGGTGGAAAAAATCTGATTTTAGTGCAATTTAATTCCAGGCCAAAAGGCAACAAAGGTTGAAAATTTTGAAAGGGGTATAGACTTTGGAAAAGCACTTTGTGTTAACCGATTTATCCACTAATACAACATCCCTCCCTTATAAACCGTTAATTGAATGGAAAATCAAACCCTGCTGAGCTGAAGTGATCATGTGACCAGGGTTTTGATCTTCACGAACACCTCCGCCTTCTTCCTCTGAATCGATCACGCAAGGCTCGAAACGATATGACTCCACAATCCCCTGAAAGCATTTTCATCACTAATTTGTTTCCAATAGTTTCCAATTTCCAATTTCTTCAAATTCCAGTTCCAATTCTTTCAAATCCCACTGATCAATTTCAACATAGAGTACCTTCAGAGTTTCTCATGACGGTGGAATCTGTATCGGAATCCAAATCGACATGCACCGTTTCTCGATGTAGACCGCCGTTCGGATCAATATGACTCCAGGGTGACATCACTGTAGGAATCGAAATTCGACATTCTAGGGCTTTTTTCCCACTTTGTGATTGGCAAAAACAGTTCAAATTTTTTTCCCTTCCAATTAGGCTGTGATTAATGATTTCCAATGGTTTCAGAAGAAAGAACAAAAATTGTGTTTGGGTTCTCCTTTATAACAGCCTGACTTTACTATCAACACCAACCTTGGATAACAATGCTTCTACTTTAAAGATTCACATGAAGGCAAAAACAGATAATATTAAACCTTGAGGAAAGGCTTGAGAGCTGAACATTCCTGTGAATGCTTTGGTGCAGAAAGAACAGAAACCCTTTCTGGTAAAGAAAGAAAGAAGCAAAGATGGAAATATAAAGTTCATCCAAAACAATTAAAGACAGAGAAGAAAAAGAACAGCGAAAATTATTTTTTCCCACCCAATATACACATACAATACAATGTACGGTATATCAATAGCTTAATGAGTAGATTAACCATTCACAAGGAGGATGGGTTTTTTTAGATGAGAGAAAATCACAATCAAGTAGGTCAACAGTCCAGGAATACCTTCACCCGGCTCTACTATGGACGAAGTAAATTAAATGTGGAGGAGGAGGAATAAGTAACAAGAGGGGAGGGAAGAGGTTTGCTCAGGATATACAAGGAGAGGGATGGAAATTTCACTTTTTTTGCACATGTAATATGCACTTTATCTTTTATGGAATGTGAAAAAGATTGAAAATGATGCATTTTTTTGCAGGGACTGAGCCCGGGTGTTATGACACATATATGCAGACATTGACTGTCAGTGGATTGACATCACAGATGTGAAGCCCGGGGAATACATACTCAAGGTAAGTCTAGAAAGTCCATCACTATTAAATATTTCAAGCTCAATTGTGTCGTCGGTTTAGAGAAAACAGGATGAAGTAAGAAAATAGCTCAAAAATCTCTGTTCGGAAAAAGTGAGAAATTGCGGGGTTAATGCTCAGAATAAATGTGAGTCTACGAAAGGAAAAAATAAAAGTGGGGGTGGTGTGTCAATATGACCCAAAGGGTCTGAATGAGGTTGACGCTGCAATGCTTATGAATGATATTATTATGTGGAAGCGGGGCGAGGGAGATCCATAGCTCAACTGTGGTAAGTGTAGTGTGGTCCATGGGTTTCGAGTAGGTTAGATTGCCATGTAACAGGGATCTGTCAGAGTAAGTCGTTGTTACACAGGCGCTGAGGGGCAGCGTATTTAATTTATAGACAGGGAGACGGATTAATTAAAATATGTATATGCAAAAACTCTTGCTTGTGGCGGGCTACGTAAGGACTTCCAATCACAGTCACGTGTGCAAAAAGGCTAATTATGATCTTTCTGGCCAATGGGAGCCAGCCATGGAGGAAGACTCCGCCCAGGACATAGTCACCCAAGAGGGAGACTCCGTTCAGGAGGAAGAAGGGAACGAGACTCCAGTCCATAAGAGAGTACAAGGAGAGGCTAGTGAGAGAACTGAGGCCATGAAGAGGACTGGAGTTGACCCAAAGAGTCCACCGAGAATCTGTGAGCCCATGAGAGAGTCATTGGAGAGAATGTGTGTGCAAGAGAGACTCGTGCACAAGAGTGCACCAGGAGTGGTTCGTGATGAAAGGAGGAACAGAGACCTCACTTGGAGGAGAAGCCTTGTGTGGAATCGACCCAAGCTGGGATAACCTTGTGTTTTTGGAGGGTTTGGAGGAAGAAGACTGAGGGCAGACCAGGAGGCCTCACTCTAAAAAGGAAAAAGGGCACCACATGGCCTGGTTGAAGCTACTCATCGCTGGCCCTACTCATGGCTGTGTTGCTTCATCTGGGGCACCATTGTTACTGGATCTCGTTGTGCACCTGGTCTCTAAAATAGGCTGCGTTGTGTTGAACTGCATCCACCCTGTGCATCAGAGAAAAGGGAAGTCCCGCATGCATTATTGTCGTGTTGTAAAGTGTGATCTGTGATATGTTTTGGGTTTATTTCTCGTTTATTGAATACAAGTTTGCGTTTTCCCATTCTCCTTTTTGTGTCCTTTTGACTTGCTTGGTTTGTTCCATTTACCATCGTTTGTCGACCCTCTTCCCTGTGCTTTATATATAAAACAAATCCTTTGAAAGGTAAGAAAGCGTGTTTCGGCCATCTGCTTTTCATGTGCGTTTGCCATCATTTCGGCTCCTTTGGGCGACCTTGGTGAAAGGTAATTGAGTAATACTGAACGCAGTGCATTTAAAAGAGCACTTTTGACCATTCCTCGGGATGAAGGTCCGGCTCTGAGGAATTCCGTATAATGGATACTCAGGCGTGACTGTGTGTGTGTGTATGTGTATATATATATATATATGTATATTATATATATATGTATATATAATGTATGTATGTGTTGTTGTTTTCAACAGGGTTGGGTGATTGCAGAGTGTGTTAGTTTAACACCGATGGTTAACCACAATTCCAAAGGGGAGCCGAGTGCATAAGTCTCCTCTACCATCACATAGCCATTCTCCAGTCAAGAGCCTTTGTTGCCTCCTCATTGGAAACACTTGCTAACTGGGTGCCCTATGGCCCCAGGCTGAACTGCAAGGGATCTCGGACAACATGGGCCCCAGAGGTGTCGTGTGCAGGCATTTGGCATGTTGACATGCCCTACCACTCACCATCCATGTCCCAGGTGTGGGTTCAATAACAGATGCTGAACATTACATATTTAGGTGCATGAGGGAACTAGTTCCCCAACAGGCATCATGTTCAGACCAGCTATGGGTTAAATAGTAGATGCTGAACATGACATCTCGCGCGGATGAGGGAACCTTCCTCAACGGGCCATCATGTTTGGACCAGTCCAGTTTAGGTTCAGCCCTGGTCTATTTAGATCAACTGCATCCAGCTGCTGTAGTGATGTGTGCCTTTCAGAGCCACTCTATGTTGAACCTGGGCACAGGATGCGAGCACGGAGAGAGGCAAGCCTGCTCACTAGCATTGTCATGGCCAGCAACCTTTGACATGCAGAAATTTTATACCCACTACTGACACTGGAAAATTTTGAGGTTTACAGGATGGACAACCTCAGCCCCCCCCCCCCCCCCCCCCCGCCCCCCCCCCCCCCCCCCCCCCCCCCCCCCCACGAGTGGGAAGATTGACGAGCCGGGTAAAGCCAAAAGGATCCCTGGTCCTGATAGACCTGAGCAGGCCCATTGCACCTTGGGTGCTTTGAAGCTGGCATGTGGAATGTCAGAACATCCGAATTATGACAATCAGAAGAGAGTGGCTCCAGAACGCTGCTCAGCTTTGGTGGCTTGGGAACTGTCCAGTGCACATAGACATTGCTGCCTGAGAAGAATGCAGAATCCTGGCCCTGGCCAAGGAGAGTTTAAAGATACAGGGTATGTTTATATCCACTCAGGTAACCCAGTGAGTGAGAGAAACTGGAAGGGGTGCCCTTGCCATAAAAATGGATAGGTGAGAAGCTGTTGTGCAGCTCAAAGGTGTCAGTTCCCAAATAATGTATGTTGACTGTGTATAATAAAGAACTGTTGCATCACAGTAACAAGTGCTTCTGCTCCAATCTTTAAGTGTTCATTAGAGAAGAAAACCTTTTCTATGACCACTCTCAGAAGTGCTCAGGGAAGTACGGTTGAAATGGACTGTTTCTGTTGGGAGACTTCAATGCATGGGTGTCAAGATACAGGTACATGGGGTGAAGTGATAGGCCACCACGGCATTGGTACATGCAACTCCCAAGGGATTATGCTACTGATCTGTTCGTATTGCCACTTTGGTGTTTCCATCGCAAATACCATGTTCGCCCATGCAAATGTACATAAGACAATGTTGGTACCATCCAAGATCAAAAGTAGGGCACATGATTGATACATCATCGTAAGGAGACATTATGTCGACCGTCTATGATTGCCGGGTCAGTAGAAGTGCTGACTGTTGGACAGACCCACAGCTTGTTTGTGCAAGAACCAGGCTTCCAGTTCATTGCTCACCCAGGTGGAATTTGAAACCATGCAGCCCACATCTGAATGTGGCTCGACTGCAGTATCAACCAAGCAGCAAGATCTTTCTTCAACTCTGAGTGAGGCTCTCCCAATAAACTTGACCGCTAACTATGCTGAACAATGGGAATCCCTTAAAACCATGATATACGGCACAGCTAAATCAGTGCTGGGAACCCAAACATGTCAGCATAAGGATTGATTTGACTCAAATGATGAAAATTCATTGCTTACAGCTTGGACTAAAATGAATAACAGCTCGGTGATTCATTGACTTTGTAAGAACTGCAAACATTTTTACCCTCACCGAAGCAAAGGGTATTGTATTTGGGTCTGTCTGTCTGTCTGTCTGTCTTGTTGTTTGTTTGTTTGTTTATTGTCCGCACAGAACTTGCATTTTTCTACGCAACCGCTTGTCGGATTGAGACAAATTTTCACCATTAGGAGCGACTACTCATGTCGAAATGTTTTACTGATAGTTATTTTGTCATGAGTCATGTGTCTGGCTGCCATGTTAGAAAAACAGAAAAACTTTGGACCTCTGTATCTCTGAAACCTCACCAAGGAAAAAATTGAATCTTGGCACATGGCAAGTACTCCTCATGGGGAATAAGTGTGATTTTTTTAATGACATCATCGGTGCCTTCATTATGATGTCATATTGCATTAGTAGAACGCAACATCTAATCAAGTATGACATTTTTGAGGGTCATCAAAGAATAAAATGTCCACAGAAAAAAAAAATGATGAACGTCATCGGTCGCGTGATTCAGCAGCCATTTTTTTTGTTTGATTTTTTAAACCTTCAAAAATATTCGCTCTGAAGTGGCTGAACAGGTCGAGGCAAAACTTTACACATATGACCGAATATCCTGAGGAACAAAAGGTTCATTACATATGACATCATAGGTCACATGGTTTGGCAGCCACATTGGATTTACCGTAAAACCTATTAAAACCTGCTTCTCCAGAACAGCTCGACACATCGAGGAGAAACTTCACAAAAATGTTCCCCAATCCTTGGGGATACCAGGGTATTCATGAATAATTGATGTCACAGGGTCAGGCAGCCATATTGATTGAGCGAAAATCTTAAAATATCTATTTCTTTGAAACGCTTAATCATCGACATGAAACTTCACAATTATTGATCTAGTAGTGATGCGGAAATATATATATATATATATATATATATATATTATATATATATATAATATATTTTTTTTTTTTTTTTAATTCAACCTGATCGGATGCATGGTCGGGCAGCAGAATTATTTTTTTTTGATCTGGGTTCTTTTTTGATTATTATTATTTTATTTATAATTTTTTGAATAAGGGCTCACTTGGCAGTCCTGGATGGGTTTGAGGGTAGTGGAGTACAGCTGAAATGTTGAATTCCTATCCAGGTTCCTCTTGATGACTTAATCTATTTCTGTTTGCTTGTTTTGGTTCCTTATGATTACTCCAATGCAGGACTATACTTATTTGGTCTTCCATTTGATTTGTATAGAATTTATTTTAATTCCATTCTAAATCAAATTGAATATAAAAAATGTCATGGGTCAGGGGCACGTGTCCGATCAAAGCGGGGTTGCATCATAGCGGGACATCTTGGTACCCGGTCATCACCGTCGAGCAGTTATAAAGTGGCAGTTCTAGTTATGTTTCATATTAATTACGTAACACACCAGTACACAAAACACACCACAAAATACACCACAAAAACTACACAAACACCACACAAAACAAGGGCCTGTGAGGCTGCAATCTCAGATTGCTCTTTTCTCTGTTACTTGTAATCAACACATTTATTTTGCCTTCTAACTCTTTGTCGTACCGATGGTATCACCATTGAAACTTGAGCATGCATGCCAGTGGCTTAACCAACCACTCTTTCAAAGTGGTTTGAAGAAACTTTTAATAATGAAACGGTTTAATGTTTTTTTTTTATATGTATCTATGTGTATGAGTCATACAATGAAAGAGGGTCTTACAAATGGGGGAAACGTGGTGTAAAATGAAATTGTACATTTTCAACGAGCCAGCCACCATCGATGTACCGCTGAACAACGTGGGTCCAAAGCAAACAAGTGGCCCTTGAACTTTGTTCAAGTCAATGAATGATGATTTGAAGAAGTCTGTGATGGAAGTTTGCTTTGCGGTTGCCACAGAAACTCTGTCAATCTCAAATTGCAACCGGCGCCCCGCCTTCAAACCCGAATCAGTGGATGACGAGTGGGCCTCAAGGTGGGTACCTGAACATGAGATCAATTGTGGCTTTGGCCTCAATGGATGAAGGTGGGCATGGCACTTCAACGTCATCGTCGTCCAGACATGCTGAACGAAATCTTTGAACTGAG
>CM068956.1:117665037-117689915 GCA_035128595.1 Eptatretus atami
CCGTCTCAATGCATGGTGCGAGGCAGACGGGACCAGCACGTGCTCTCGCTGACCATTCACCAATGATGAGAAGGTATTTTTAGATGATTGCACAATATTCGTGATGTGGCGAAGTAAGGCGATCGCTGGCGGTTAGCACTGGTGGATAAACGAGGGTGTTTTTCATTATTATAAGTACTTATGTACTGGGAAAACGTTGACGGATAGCGGTAGCAGATCATAATTGAAAAATGCATGATGGAATTGGGAAACCCTGATTTCCAGGCGGAAGGCGAGGGTGGCGTTTAAAAGGGGGCGGTTAATCGAGGTTACACTGTATATATATATGTATGTATATATGTATATATATGTGTGTATATGTTATATATATGTATGTATGTATATATATATATATATATATAAATATATATATATATCTTCACCTTCTTCTTCTTTCGGCTGCTCCCGTTTAGGGGTCGCCACAGCGATCATCCGTCTCCATTTCGCTCTATCCTCCACATCTCCATTGACACTCCAACACCCGCATGTCCGCCCTCACCGCATCCATGAACCTCTTCTTTGGCCTTCCTCTTCTCCTCTCTACCTGGCGGCTGCATCCTCAGCATCCTTCTCCCGATATACTCCACTTCCCACCTGTGCACATGTCCAAACCATCTCAATCTCGCCTCTCTCACTTTCTCTCCAAACCATCCTACCTGCGCTGTCCTCTAATATACTCATTCCTTATCCTGTCCATCCTCGTCACTCCCAACGAGAATCGCAGCATCTTTAACTCTGCCACCTCCAGCTCTGCTTCCTGTCTTTTTGTAGCGCCACCGCTCCAAACCATACAACATAGCTGGTCTCACTACCGTCTTATATACTTTCCCCTTCACTCTTGCAGCTACCCTTCTGTCACAAATCCTTTATTACCAGATATATATATATATTATATATATATATTATATATATATATATATATATTATATATAAATATAATTATATCTGGTAATATATTGGATATCACTGGGAACGTAGTTCAGGGGAGCTTGTGGGATGGCGTGCCGTCCGTCCATCCGTCCATAATTACATTATATCCATATCTTTGATGGCAAGGAGTCTGAACCATATCTACATTCTCAGTGGAATCATGCAGGGGTGTGTCTTCGCACCAACACAATGCAGAATCCTTTTTTTTTGTCTGTTGTCATATGCAATTCATGGAATTAATGAGAGTGTCTACATTCACACAAGAAGTGATGGAAATCTTTTCAATCTTGCTCACTTGAATGCCAGGACTAGGACAACAGCACTCCTCATCCGTGAGCTTTTGTTTGCTGATAATGTCACCCTTGTCACCCATTCTGCCATCGGATTATGGACAATCTTTGATGCTTTCTTTGGTTGGTGTCACTGTCAGCAAAAAGAAACAGTGAAGATGCCCCATTGAAACTACATGGTGGAGAGCTGCAAGAGTTTGAACAGTTTGCTTAACTTGACTCTGTACACATCAAGTCCACTCAGACAGGTGAAGAGATTTATGCACGTATTGCCAAAGATGCTACAGCATTTGGCAGCATTTGAAAGAGAACATGGATAATAATAGCTTTACGACCAACACAAAGCTACACATTACCAAGCATGTGCTCTCAGTGTACTTGTCAATGCGCTGAAATGTGGATTTTATGTGCCAAGCAGGCTGAACTCTTTCCATCTCTGGTGTCTGCGGAAGATCCTTGGGAGCCAACATTCCTGACACTGAAGGTTTGACCATGGTGAAATCGGTGATTGTCATGGAAACGCTGAAGCGGTGAGATTATAGTGGCTTGGGCATATGGTCCGTATGGATGATGAGCATCTGCCCAGATTAATCACTCATGAAGTTCTAGATGAGGGCATCCGCAATATTGGAAGGCCAAAACTTCGCTTCAAAATGTAAAACTTCATGTTTCCTAAACAGGATTGGAAGGACTGTAACGTTTGAAAAATCATGGGAAGCTCCAGCGCTAGACAGGAAGGAGTGGAGGAAGAGTGTAAATGATGAAAGTTCTATCTTTGAAATGAAGTGAATTGAAAAGGGGCAAAGCAAAGAGAGAAAGGAGAAAATCAACACTTCAAACGGATTCTAGCTCCAACTCTGAATGCCTTAAATGTGGTCGGCAGTGTGTGTCATGTCTTGGCACACTAAACTTAAGACTAAAATATGTGTGTATGTATATTTATATATATAATATATATATATGTAAATGTATATGTATTTGTATATATACATGTACATAATATACATATATATAATATGTATTATGTATATATATATATATATATATATATATATATATTATATATTATATATATATATATATATATATTATAATGCTACACTCGCCTCTCTACTCGTCATTGCAGAGATTGACGTCACAGAGTTGCTGTAATGGTATGATTTACACCAATCATAATTCAAACATTTATTTTGTCCAAATTTATTTGTAATATTGGTGATTTATTTATTTGTAATATAAGAAGCTCCAAGTGGTCGAAATCGTCAATGGCCTATGCTGCCTCATGTGTCTGGAGCTTGTAAGGGGTCTAAATGGTGTTAAGGTCAAAGGGGTCAAAATGGTCCTCGGAACTTTTAGGTCTTCGTGATATTTTGGGGTCTTTTGGGTCATCTGGGTCTTTTGGGTCTTCAGGGTCTTTTGCATCTTCGGGGTCTTGTCACATACTCTTGCAAAACACTTTTGAACCAGAAATACCGTTACATCAATTTAGTCAATTAATTAGCTTCAGCAAAGATTATACTCCACTTAGAATTCCCTTCTGTACCCATATCATTCCACCCGAAAGGGGTGGGAGGAGTGGGGGTGGGGGCATGGATAAATGCAGGTGTTTAATACAACACAAATCCTAACAATAAAAAATAATTCTGTGCATAACAATTTAATTCTCCCGCATTGAAGCAGATTTCTAAAAGAAGGTTAAGAAACAAGTGATAAAAACGTTTCAAACTATAGACAGGCACTCGGTAGAGTGCATACCTCTGCCATGCAATGCCTGATCCAATGGAACATATCGAGCCCAATACATTTTTAAACTATCATATCATATATCGTTTTTAGCCCCATCGAACAATGGTGAAGAATCACTTTAAAAAGTTAAATAAATCTCATAACCGGATCCGTTTCAGATCTTCACAAAAATCGAAGTGGTCATATTAAGTACTACTGTGCATTCCTGGTTTTCTTGCATTCAAGAAAATCCATGTGAGTTATACTGGTCAGCTTACAAACACAATTGCCATACACTTTCTGACTGATGGCTGAACCTTGAACCAAGAATGTCTCCACTCCAAGCTGGCCTGGTTTGACTCTGGCCTTAAATGATGAACCCATGAGATTCATCACATTTCACAATCTTCAATAAATCATCTGACTTCCATTGGTTGCATTCCAGGAGCTCTACCGCAATAGCCGCACATGTTGCCTTTTCATCAAGGGTGAGGTCCTCTTTGTACCTTCCTAGAACTAACATTCTTAAATTTCAGTGGGAACGAATGATTGTTTCCACATTTCCATTACTTGCAGTATATCTAATACTTTTCAACTTCATGTATAATAATCTGACGATTCTTAAAAAACTTAACTGTTCCACACGTTTAGGTTTGCTTGAGTGACAGTGCAATCAGTTATACTTAAGAATTCTCAAAACGACTCATCAATTCAAAGCCATTTTTGAATTCACTGCACAATTTAACATAAACTATGTGAATCATACATCACCATATTCTGCAGAGTCCATGAATTTCTACCTGCTTAGTTTTTAGCTCACTGGGAACGTAGTTCAGGGAGCTTGTGGGATGGCGCACCGTCCGTCCATCCGTCCGTCCACAAATACTTTCAACTTCTTTGAAACTACACGTAGGATTTTAATGAAACTTCAACACAACCTTCATCACCCATGACGTACCAAAGCTTGTTCATGCATTAAAAAAATCTGGGTGTGGGGGGTCTGCGGAGGGAGTTTACAGGGGATTGCCCCCCAAAGATATATTTGCTTTTTTCTCAGAAACAACACACAATCCGATGAAACATGACTACACCCTTCATACCCATGGTCTACCAAAGTTTGTTCACGACATTAGAAAAATTGGGTTTAGGAGGTTTAAGGGGGTTTCCCCCAAAACATGTATTGTGTTCTCCTCAGAAACTACACACATAAGTCTGATGACACTTCACCACAACCTTCATCACACATGATGCACTAAAGTTTGTTCATGACATGAGAAAAATGTGCTCTCAGGGGGAGTAAGGGGGTTGCCCCCAAATTGTGTATTCTCTCTTCTCTGAAACTACACATACAGTTTTTATGAAACTTGACCACACATTCATCACCAATGATATACCAAAGTTTGTTCATGCCATTTGAAAATTCCAAGTCCAAGGTTGTCTATCGGGGTGTAGCCCCAAAAGAGGTATTTGCTTTCTTCTCAGAAACTACACACACAATTCTGATGAAACTTCACCACAACTTCATCACCCATGATGTACCAAAGTTTGTTCATGACATGAGAAAAATTGGGATCGAAGGGGAGTCTATGTGGGCATTGCACCCAAAAATATGTGTTTGCTTTCTTCTCTGAAACCACACACACAATTTCGATGAAACTTGACCACAATCTTTATCACCCGTAATGTACCAAAGTTTGTTCATGGCTTGAAAAAAAAATGTCCATAGGTATTTACTTTCTTCTCCGTTATATATTTTATGGGCCACCATGCCTACCAGTGGTTCCCTGGTTATCTTATCCAGCCACGACCATGTGAGCGCCCAGGGGTATTGCCCCCATGTTTGTATTCATTCTGGACATAAAGAACTCTTCTCTACTGCATGCCTGATAAGATTGGCAAATATTTGATTTCTCCCCAGAGTGTTTTCACCGCATTTTATCTAGTGTTTTTTCATACACATATTAAGGCTAGCCAACATCCATGTACAAAATTTTATCATTTATTGAACCATTATTACCCTGCACACGTGAAGTGCAAAGCGAGTTTAGAATTGGTTCACTTCTGTCTGTCTGTCCTTCTCTCTACAAACATCAGTTTATGATCGAGGAACACCCAAGTTTCAATTTATTGTTATATTTTGAACATGGAAATGACAACAAACATGTATTTTAACAGGACTTGATCTGATTTTGATTGCTGATTGCACTGAATTTGATCTGATTGCACATGTGCAGAGAAGAGTGAGATAATATTTTTACTCTGCCTGCCTGTCTGGCAGTCAAACAAAATTGAAAATCATTCAAGCAGGAAACTTACTGTTTTTAACAACCTCATAAAAGAAATAAACAACATGTACGAATAACTAATGTAACATGTTAAATGAGATGGTGTAAAAGATGCTGCAGCATCCTTTACAAACTTCTGATTTTTTTTTTGCTACGTCCTTTAAAATCTTCTTTTATTTCAATTGAATTATAAATTTGAACACTATGGAGCACAAATCACCCTTTTATCACGTTCAAAACCCTTTCTTTTAGAAATGCTTGGACAAAATATAACAGCATTTTACGTCATCATGACCATTCAAATTTGTTGCTCGTAACCTCGCTCTTGTCCTTGTTCTTCAACACAGTGTAGGGTAAGGTGTTTGAGAATTCTCCAGTTTTTACATGTTATAAACCTTTAAAAGCTTGATGAGTAGCTCTATGATAGCTGAGCACATATGAAGTTTTAAGTTAAAATCTCAGCCATAATTGCCAGGTCAGGTCAAATTAAGCTTACAGAAATCATCTTCGTAGCTGCAGTTTCTTCCAGTTATCTTCACCTCTCTAGCCAGGCTTCTGCTTTTTAAATATATGTAGAGAACATTCTAGACAGTCCTAATGATTACTATTGATTAGTTGACGTAGCACTGCTCTTCACTCCCGTTGATTTCACTTCAATAAGATTGCTCTAAGCAGGTCTTCTAGTAAAAAGCTGTTATCTTCTTGCCCCTGGTTAATCTACTACACACAGATGACGTCATATCTCCATTATTTTTCTGTTCAATTACAAGTACCTAGTTGGATGAAACTTTCTAGTAAAATCCAGAATAATTCAGAAGCTTCTTTGGTACTCTGATATTGAGAAACCTCAAAGAACAATCCAATTTAAAATCAGAATAACAATCCCGTTTATGAAGATTCCTCTATAACATCTCAGCAAGTGATTTTAAAACTCTAAAAGCTTTTCTGAAATTCACCTTTACAAACATGCTTAAAATTCTGTGCATTGTGCACTTAACCAGACTCAGTCACATTGTGTTTGGAGCATATACGTATGCTGAGTGTGGAAGTTTGGGTTGGCAGTTTGATTCTGATCCTGGCCGAGTCATACCAAAACAAAAAATGGTATGTGGATAGAGCACGGATAAACCCCATGGCTTGACACCCATTTTCAGGGGGAAGTGGGGGGGGGGGGGGTTCGGGGTAAGAGTTTTCCTTACTTGCCCTGCTTATTGCATAGAAGAAAAGTGACATTGCAAAAAGTGGCGTCGGCACCCACAGTTGCATTACTTCCCAAGGTCACCAACTGTGTTTGTCCAAATTCATGTTTGGTGTTGCTTGGTGTGTGTGTGTGTGTGTGTGGTTGGTGTGTGTGTGTGTGTGTGTGTGTGTGTGTGTGTGTGTGTGTGTGTGTGTGAAATTTATGTAACAGCTTCTCTATTAGCCTTAGATCCTGTAATAATTATAATAATAATTTATAATAGCAATTATAATATAATAATATAAAATTAATTGTTTGTGTAGTTCAAGGGCATTGCATTTGATTTCACTTTAGTTGAATAAGTAAAAGGTCTTCAACACTATTAAAAAAAAAATTCACTTTTTCAAATGAACAAGATTGGAATCAAACTAAATTTCCTCTTCCAATCGGTTAATTGGTTCTTAAGGTAAATGAAAGCAAGGCTAGGCCAAACAATCATGTGACCTTGTTTTGTTGCAGACATTACCATAGCATGGACCAGTTCAGCCATTATGACCTTATTGATAAGCGTACACAGAGGCAAGCTGCCGAGGGTCACAAAGCAGTTTTTGTCTGGAAGACACATCATGCGATTATGGTTTCTTGAAGAATACACCTGTGCAGTACATCGTCAGGTATGTGGCCTTCCACCATAACAGCGGTGTCTATAAAGGAAAAGGGAATATTTTTTACTTATGGGGTTTATCACTCGATTGACGTTGTACAAAAGTATTGAAATCTGATTGCAAATGTGAAAATGTATGATGTTCGGGTTTGAAATGTAAGTAAATCTAGTTCTCCCAATATATCAAAGGCTTTTTAAAGGTTATGTGAAAGAGACACTCACAATAGTCCACGACATGCCAGTTTTTTTTCTTTTCTTTTCAATGCATGAGTATGTATGGTTTGTCTACATTCATGTATTTATCTGTATATACACCCCATCAAACATTTTGATATCTCTGAGACTGTTGTGAGGATATCATTTGTAGAGCTTTTGAACGTCCCTCGTATGAACAAAGAATAGTTGTTGCAGCTGTTTCCAAAGAAGCATTCAGCAGTCAGGAATGCTTGCAGCAGCAGCCACTGCTCACTTTCCAAACGTGTTATTTTTCCATCCAATGATTTTAACAGCTTTAAAAACATGGGGAACCAAAAGCTTTATTTCACATTGAAACATTTCAACCCTCGAGTTGAATACAGTTTTTCAATGATATTTTTCGAATGGGGCTATGGGGAGAGGGATTAGGCACGCTGCCTCTCAAGTAGCAGAAAACGAGTATGGGTCCAATTTTTTTTCAAAAGTTGCCTTTTCTTCTGTTATTTTTGTGTGTGAAGAGTCGAGTTTGTTTTCACTTGCCCTGCTTTACCTGATCCTGCTGTCTCTGCCGATGGAGATAAAGCCAATTTCTATGATGATACGAGTGTTGAAGAAAGAAGTGAATTCTTTCTTTCAAACGTGCTGAAATCATTAAGCACATTTGTTTGGACATTTGGGAGTGCAACAGTTTTAAATGTCAACTTCTGTCACCCTGATGATGTTTACTTCAAGATCATGAAGGCTTCAAGATCACGGCAATCAAACATTCTTTTTCTTTCCACACTGAGTCAGCAATAATTCATTTCAGAGATTCATCAAGTTACCTTACTCATTGGAAAGTTTTTCATTTTAATGTAATCGAACGAGGAAGAGGAAAGCTGCTGTTGCTCATTACTCGCAGTGAGAGACTTACTTTAAAGCAGTTATAGTTACAGGCCCAGCTAAATATATTACTGTGTGAGGAAAAAGATAGATGCAGACATAGAGACATTGACAGACATTCCCTGTTGGATTGGACAAATGTAGGTTTGTTGCCAATAAAATGTTGGCTTTCATCTGCAGCTCAATAGAGTATTCTCTCCCTTTGGGATGATGCCCCTGTCTCACACCTTTCCACATCTTAGTGTCGTGAGCAACAAGGCCTGCTCAACATGAAAATCAGAGAAATGGGCTGCATGACGAAGGTTATTTTTAGATGATTGCACAATATTCGTGATGTGGCGAAGTACAGGCGATCGCTGGCGGTTAGCACTGGTGGATAAACGAGGGTGTTTTTCATTATTATAAGTACTTATGTACTGGGAAAACGTTGACGGATAGCGGTAGCAGATCATAATTGAAAAATGCATGATGGAAATTGGGAAACCCTGATTTCCAGGCGGAAGGGCAGGGTGCGTTTAAAAGGGGGCGGTTAATCGAGGTTACACTGTATATATATTGTATGTATATATGTATATATATGTGTGTATATGTATATATATATATGTATGTATGTATATATATAATATATATATACAATATATATATATATCTTCACCTTCTTCTTCTTTCGGCTGCTCCCGTTTAGGGGTCGCCACAGCGGATCATCCGTCTCCATTTCGCTCTATCCTCCACATCTTCCATTGACACTCCAACCACCCGCATGTCCGCCCTCACCGCATCCATGAACCTCTTCTTTGGCCTTCCTCTTCTCCTCCTACCTGGCGGCTGCATCCTCAGCATCCTTCTCCCGATATACTCCACTTCCCACCTGTGCACATGTCCAAACCATCTCAATCTCGCCTCTCTCACTTTCTCTCCAAACCATCCTACCTGCGCTGTCCTCTAATATACTCATTCCTTATCCTGTCCATCCTCGTCACTCCAACGAGAATCGCAGCATCTTTAACTCTGCCACCTCCAGCTCTGCTTCCTGTCTTTTGTTAGCGCCACCGCCTCCAAACCATACAACATAGCTGGTCTCACTACCGTCTTATATACTTTCCCCTTCACTCTTGCAGCTACCCTTCTGTCACAAATCACTTTATTACCAGATATATATATAATATATATATATATTATATTATATATATATATATATATATATATATATATAATATATTATATCTGGTAATATATTGGATATCACTGGGAACGTAGTTCAGGGGAGCTTGTGGGATGGCGTGCCGTCCGTCCATCCGTCCATAATTACCATATATATCCATATCTTTGATGGCAAGGAGTCTGAACCATATCCTACATTCTCAGTGGAATCATGCAGGGGTGTGTCTTCGCACCAACACAATGCAGAATCCTTTTTTTTTGTCTGTTGTCATATGCAATTCATGGAATTAATGAGAGTGTCTACATTCACACAAGAAGTGATGGAAATCTTTTCAATCTTGCTCACTTGAATGCCAGGACTAGGACAACAGCACTCCTCATCCGTGAGCTTTTGTTTGCTGATAATGTCACCCTTGTCACCCATTCTGCCATCGGATTATGGACAATCTTTGATGCTTTCTTTGGTTTGGTGTCACTGTCAGCAAAAAGAAAACAGTGAAGATGCCCCATTGAAACTACATGGTGGAGAGCTGCAAGAGTTTGAACAGTTTGCTTAACTTGACTCTGTACACATCAAGTCCACTCAGACAGGTGAAGAGATTTCAGCACGTATTGCCAAAGATGCTACAGCATTTGGCAGCATTTGAAAGAGAACATGGAATAATAATAGCTTTACGACCAACACAAAGCTACACATATACCAAGCATGTGCTCTCAGTGTACTTGTCAATGCTGCTGAAATGTGGATTTTATGTGCCAAGCAGGCTGAACTCTTTCCATCTCTGGTGTCTGCGGAAGATCCTTGGGAGCCAACATTCCTGACACTGAAGGTTTGACCATGGTGAAATCGGTGATTGTCATGGAAACGCTGAAGCGGTGAGATTATAGTGGCTTGGGCATATGGTCCGTATGGATGATGAGCATCTGCCCAGATTAATCACTCATGAAGTTCTAGATGAGGGCATCCGCAATATTGGAAGGCCAAAACTTCGCTTCAAAATGTAAAACTTCATGTTTCCTAAACAGGATTGGAAGGACTGTAACCTGTTTGAAAAATCATGGGAAGCTCCAGCGCTAGACAGGAAGGAGTGGAGGAAGAGTGTAAATGATGAAAGTTCTATCCTTTGAAATGAAGTGAATTGAAAAGGGGCAAAGCAAAAGAGAGAAAGGAGAAAATCAACACTTCAAACGGATTCTAGCTCCAACTCTGAATGCCTTAAATGTGGTCGGCAGTGTGTGTCATGTCTTGGCACACTAAACTTAAGACTAAAATATGTGTGTATGTATATTTATATATATTATATGTATATGTATATGTATTTGTATATATATACATGTACATATAATACTATATATATATATATGTATATATTAATATATATATATATATATATATAATATATATATATATAATATATATATATATATAATATATAAATTTATAATATAAATTAATAATTAATTTAAAAATTAATAATTAATTATAAAATTTATATGCTACACTCGCCTCTCTACTCGTCATTGCAGAGATTGACGTCACAGAGTTGCTGTAATGGTATGATTTACACCAATCATAATTCAAACATTTATTTTGTCCAAATTTATTTGTAATATTGGTGATTTATTTATTTGTAATATAAGAAGCTCCAAGTGGTCGAAATCGTCAATGGCCTATGCTGCCTCATGTGTCTGGAGCTTGTAAGGGGTCTAAATGGTGTTAAGGTCAAAGGGGTCAAAATGGTCCTCGGAACTTTTAGGTCTTCGTGATATTTTGGGGTCTTTTGGGTCATCTGGGTCTTTTGGGTCTTCAGGGTCTTTTGCATCTTCGGGGTCTTGTCACATACTCTTGGCAAAACACTTTTGAACCAGAAATACCGTTACATCAATTTAGTCAATTAATTAGCTTCAGCAAAGATTATACTCCACTTAGAATTCCCCTTCTGTACCCATATCATTCCACCCGAAAGGGGTGGGAGGAGTGGGGGGTGGGGGGCATGGATAAATGCAGGTGTTTAATACAACACAAATCCTAACAATAAAAAATAATTCTGTGCATAACAATTTAATTCTCCCGCATTGAAGCAGATTTCTAAAAGAAGGTTAAGAAACAAGTGATAAAAACGTTTCAAACTATAGACAGGCACTCGGTAGAGTGCATACCTCTGCCATGCAATGCCTGATCCAATGGAACATATCGAGCCCAATACATTTTTGAACTATCATATCATATATCGTTTTTAGCCCCATCGAACAATGGTGAAGAATCACTTTAAAAAGTTAAATAAATCTCATAACCGGATCCGTATTCAGATCTTCACAAAAATCGAAGTGGTCATATTAAGTACTACTGTGCATTCCTGGTTTTCTTGCATTCAAGAAAATCCATGTGAGTTATACTGGTCAGCTTACAAAACACAATTGCCATACACTTTCTGACTGATGGCTGAACCTTGAACCAAGAATGTCTCCACTCCAAGCTGGCCTGGTTTGACTCTGGCCTTAAATGATGAACCCATGAGATTCATCACATTTCACAATCTTCAATAAATCATCTGACTTCCATTGGTTGCATTCCAGGAGCTCTACCGCAATAGCCGCACATGTTGCCTTTTCATCAAGGGTGAGGTCCTCTTGTACCTTCCTAGAACTAACATTCTTAAATTTCCAGTGGGAACGAATGATTGTTTCCACATTTCCATTACTTGCAGTATATCTAATACATTTCAACTTCATGTATAATAATCTGACGATTCTTAAAAAACTTAACTGTTCCACACGTTTAGGTTTGCTTGAGTGACAGTGCAATCAGTTATACTTAAGAATTCTCAAAACGACTCATCAATTCAAAGCCATTTTTGAATTCACTGCACAATTTAAACATAAAACTATGTGAAATCAATACATCACCATATTCTGCAGAGTCCATGAATTTCTACCTGCTTAAGTTTTTAGCTCACTGGGAACGTAGTTCAGGGGAGCTTGTGGGATGGCGCACCGTCCGTCCATCCGTCCGTCCACAAATACTTTCAACTTCTTTGAAACTACACGTAGGATTTTAATGAAACTTCAACACAACCTTCATCACCCATGACGTACCAAAGCTTGTTCATGGCATTAAAAAAATCTGGGTGTGAGGGGGTCTGCGGAGGGAGTTTACAGGGGGATTGCCCCCCAAAGATATATTTGCTTTTTTCTCAGAAACAACACACAATTCCGATGAAACATGACTACACCCTTCATAACCCATGGTCTACCAAAGTTTGTTCACGACATTAGAAAAATTGGGTTTAGGAGGTTTAAGGGGGGTTTCCCCCCAAAACATGTATTTGCTTTCTCCTCAGAAACTACACACATAAGTCTGATGACACTTCACCACAACCTTCATCACACATGATGCACTAAAGTTTGTTCATGACATGAGAAAAATGTGCTCTCAGGGGGAGTAAGGGGGGTTGCCCCCCAAATTGTGTATTTCTCTCTTCTCTGAAACTACACATACAGTTTTTATGAAACTTGACCACAACCTTCATCACCAATGATATACCAAAGTTTGTTCATGCCATTTGAAAATTCCAAGTCCAAGGTTGTCTATCGGGGTGTAGCCCCCAAAAGAGGTATTTGCTTTCTTCTCAGAAACTACACACACAATTCTGATGAAACTTCACCACAACCTTCATCACCCATGATGTACCAAAGTTTGTTCATGACATGAGAAAAATTGGGATCGAAGGGAGTCTATGTGGGCATTGCACCCAAAAATATGTGTTTGCTTTCTTCTCTGAAACCACACACACAATTTCGATGAAACTTGACCACAATCTTTATCACCCGTAATGTACCAAAGTTTGTTCATGGCTTGAAAAAAAATGTCCATAGGTATTTACTTTCTTCTCCGTTATATATTTTATGGGCCATCCATGCCTACCAGTGGTTCCCTGGTTATCTTATCCAGCCACGACCATGTGAGCGCCCAGGGGTATTGCCCCCATGTTTGTATTCATTCTGGACATAAAGAACTCTTCTCTACTGCATGCCTGATAAGATTGGCAAATATATTGATTTCTCCCCAGAGTGTTTTCACCGGCATTTATCTAGTGTTTTTTCATACAACATATTAAGGCTAGCCAACATCCATGTACAAAATTTTATCATTTATTGAACCATTATTACCCTGCACACGTGAAGTGCAAAGCGAGTTTAGCAATTGGTTCACTTCTGTCTGTCTGTCCTTCTCTCTACAAACATCAGTTTATGATCGAGGAACACCCAAGTTTCAATTTATTGTTATATTTTGAACATGGAAATGACAACAAACATGTATTTTAACAGGACTTGATCTGATTTTGATTGCTGAATTGCACTGAATTTGATCTGATTGCACATGTGCAGAGAAGAGTGAGATAATATTTTTACTCTGCCTGCCTGTCTGGCAGTCAAACAAAATTGAAAATCATTCCAAGCAGGAAACTTACTGTTTTTAACAACCTCATAAAAGAAATAAACAACATGTACGAATAACTAATGTAACATGTTAAATGAGATGGTGTAAAAGATGCTGCAGCATCCTTTACAAACTTCTGATTTTTTTTTTGCTACGTCCTTTAAAATCTTTCTTTTATTTCAATTGAATTATAAATTTGAACACTATGGAGCACAAATCACCCTTTTATCACGTTCAAAACCCTTTCTTTTAGAAATGCTTGGACAAAATATAACAGCATTTTACGTCATCATGACCATTCAAATTTGTTGCTCGTAACCCTCGCTCTTGTCCTTGTTTCTCAACACAGTGTAGGGTAAGGTGTTTGAGAATTCTCCAGTTTTTACATGTTATAAACCTTTAAAAGCTTGATGAGTAGCTCTATGATAGCTGAGCACATATGAAGTTTTAAGTTAAAATCTCAGCCATAATTGCCAGGTCAGGTCAAATTAAGCTTACAGAACAATCATCTTCGTAGCTGCAGTTTCTCTCCAGTTATCTTCACCTCTCTAGCCAGGCTTCTGCTTTTTAAATATATGTAGAGAACATTCTAGACAGTCCTAATGATTACTATTGATTAGTTGACGTAGCACTGCTCTTCACTCCCGTTGATTTCACTTCAATAAGATCTGCTCTAAGCAGGTCTTCTAGTAAAAAGCTGTTATCTTCTTGCCCCTGGTTAATCTACTACACAAGATGACGTCATATCTCCATTATTTTTCTGTTCAAATTACAAGTACCTAGTTGGATGAAACTTTCTAGTAAAATCCAGAATAATTCAGAAGCTTCTTTGGTACTCTGATATTGAGAAACCTCAAAGAACAATCCAATTTAAAATCAGAATAACAATCCCGTTTATGAAGATTCCTCTATAACATCTCAGCAAGTGAATTTAAAACTCTAAAAGCTTTTCTGAAATTCACCCTTTACAACATGCTTAAAATTCTGTGCATTGTGCACTTAACCAGACTCAGTCACATTGTGTTTGGAGCATATACGTATGCTGAGTGTGGAAGTTTGGGTTGGCAGTTTGATTCTGATCCTGGCCGAGTCATACCAAAACAAAAAATGGTATGTGGATAGAGCACGGATAAACCCCATGGCTTGACATCCCATTTTCAGGGGGAAGTGGGGGGGGGGGGGTTCGGGGTAAGAGGTTTCTCCTTACTTGCCCTGCTTATTGCATAGAGAAAAGTGACATTGCAAAAAGTGGCGTCGGCACCCACATTGCATTACTTCCCCAAGGTCACCAACTGTGTTTGTCCAAATTCATGTTTGGTGTTGCTTGGTGTGTTGTGTGTGTGTGTGTGGTGTGTGTGTGTGTTGTGTGTGTGTTGTGTGTGTGTGTGTGTGTGTGTGTGTGTGAAATTTATGTAACAGCTTCTCTATTAGCCTTAGATCCTGTAATAATTATAATAATAATTTATAATAGCAATTATAATCATATAATAATAAAATTAATTGTTTGTGTAGTTCAAGGGCATTGCATTTGATTTCACTTTAGTTGAATAAGTAAAAGGTCTTCAACACTATTAAAAAAAAAATTCACTTTTCAAATGAACAAAGATTGGAATCAAACTAAATTTCCTCTTCCAATCGGTTAATTGGTTCTTAAAGGTAAATGAAAGCCAAGGCTAAGCCAAACACATCATGTGACCTTGTTTTGTTGCAGACATTACCATAGCATGGACCAGTTCAGCCATTATGACCTTATTGATAAGCGTACACAGAGGCAAGCTGCCGAGGGTCACAAAGCCAGTTTTTGTCTGGAAGACACATCATGCGATTATGGTTTCTTGAAGAAATACACCTGTGCAGTACATCGTCAGGTATGGCCTTCCACCATAACAGCGGTGTCTATAAAGGAAAAGGGAATATTTTTTACTTATGGGGTTTATCACTCGATTGACGTTGTACAAAAAGTATTGAAATCTGATTGCAAATGTGAAAATGTATGATGTTCGGGTTTGAAATGTAAGTAAATCTAGTTCTCCCAATATATCAAAGGCTTTTTAAAGGTTATGTGAAAGAGACACTCACAATAGTCCACGACATGCCAGTTTTTTTTCTCTTTTACTTTTCAATGCATGAGTATGTATGGTTTGTCTACATTCATGTATTTATCTGTATATACACCCCCATCAAACATTTTGATATCTCTGAGACTGTTGTGAGGATATCATTTGTAGAGCTTTTTGAACGTCCCTCGTATGAACAAAGAATAGTTGTTGCAGCTGTTTCCAAAGAAGCAATTCAGCAGTCAGGAATGCTTGCAGCAGCAGCCACTGCTCACCTTTCCAAACGTGTTATTTTTCCATCCAATGATTTTAACAGCTTTAAAAACATGGGGAACCAAAAGCTTTATTTCACATTGAAACATTTCAACCTCGAGTTGAATACAGTTTTTCAATGATATTTTTTCGAATGGGGCTATGGGGAGAGGGGATTAGGCACGCTGCCTCTCAAGTAGCAGAAAACGAGTATGGGTCCAATTTTTTTTCAAAAGTTGCCTTTTCTTCTGTTATTTTTGTGTGTGAAGAGTCGAGTTTGTTTTCACTTTGCCCTGCTTTACCTGATCCTGCTGTCTCTGCCGATGGAGATAAAGCCAATTTCTATGATGATACGAGTGTTGAAGAAAAGAAAGTGAATTCTTTTCTTCAAACGTGCTGAAATCATTAAGCACATTTGTTTGACATTTGGAGTGCAACAGTTTTACATGTCAACTTCTGTCACCCTGATGATGTTTACTTCAAGATCATGACAAGGCTTCAAGATCACGGCAATCAAACATTCTTTTTCTTTCCACACTGAGTACAGCAATAATTCATTTCAGAGATTCATCAAGTTACCTTACTCATTGGAAAGTTTTTCATTTTAATGTAAATCGAACGAGGAAGAGGAAAGCCCATGCTTGCTCACTTACTCGCAGTGAGAGACTTACTTTAAAGCAGTTATAGTTACAGCCCAGCTAAATATATTACTGTGTAGAGGAAAAAGATAGATGCAGACATAGAGACATTGACAGACATTCCCTGTTGGATTGGACAAATGTAGGTTTGTTGCCAATAAAATGTTGGCTTTCATCTGCAGCTCAATAGAGTACTTCTCTCCCCTTTGGGATGATGCCCCTGTCTCACACCTTTCACATCTTAGTGTCGTGAGCAACAAGGCCCTCAAAATCATTGGAATCTCAAGAGAGGAAGCTGAATCACTGGGCCTGTTACTCCCAAATCGCAGACAGGTCGGTTGCCTTTCTGTCTTCTACCTACTCCTTTCTGGTCTCTCACCCTCTGTCCTTTGCATGCTCAGTCCCCCCCCACCCCAGGTCTCTTCAGGGCACATGTGGTCTGCTAGCAACCCACTTCAAGTGAAAGTTCCCAAATTCAGGCTCACTGCTTACCGACACTCATTTGTTTCTCTTTTCTCTCACCTGTGGAACAAACTTGCTCAGTCTGCTCAATCTTATCCTTCCATAAAAGGGTTTCACAATGGCTGTTCACCTACTCCTCAGGTCATCTCCCATCAATTCCCATGATCATTTATACCCTCATTAACCCTCCCCTCACACCTGCTCTCTATCTCCCCCTCACCTCCAAATATCCCTATGTTGTGTTCCTTTACCCTGCTGTTGATATGTTTCCCTGATTTCCACTGTGGTATTTCTGTTCTGTTCTTTGTTGTAGCTTTTTCACGAGCCTCAAGTTTGTGCACAAAAACTTCAAAATAAATGTTGAATGTGCACTTGTGAATTTGGAATAACCCTCATGGCCAAGATAATTCTGTACTTCACATTTATAGTTTGACCTGTTGTTCCAATCTTGGCCCTAATACATACAGGTAGTGGACAAAAAATGGAAACACCTGGGTAAATGAGGGACACCAAATATATTGAAAGCAACAGCTTCCACTGTTGCAAAAAATAAGCAAATATTGGCCCATGTGTTAATTAAGCAAATAACAACCCAGCATGCTTAGGTTCATGTATCAAAATGCTTAATAGGCCTGGTTCCCTTTAATTAGTGCTAGCATGGCTGCAAGAGGAGACCTCAATAACTTTGAAAAAGGGGTGATTGTTGGGGCGCTTTTGACAGGAGCTTCAGTGACAAACACAGCTCACCTTGTAGAAAAGGACTGTGAGTCAAATGATTCTTAGAGAGTTTCATGAGCAACGTTGTCGAAGGTGATGTCGGCATGGAACTCAGAGGGAAAGACATCATCAGCAAAGGGCAACAGTGGGCAGAAGCGCATACTCCAGTATCATGATATCCATGCATTGATTTGAAGTGCAAGGCAAAGTAGGTGGGCAACTGCAGATCAGTTGACTGTAAATTTCAACCTGCGTAAAGTTGACTGTAAAGAAGCCATTTTCATTAGAAACGGTCCGCCGAGAACTCCACAGAGCAGGATAGTCGGGTTGCAGTGCAAAAACCGCTTGTCACACGTGGCAATGCATGTTTACGAGTACAGTGGTGCAAATATTATGGGCATTCGACTACAGAGCAGTGGAGAAATGTGATATGGTCAGATGAGTCATCCTTCACCATGTTCTCAACAAACGGATGAGTGCACGTGTGGTGCCAATCTAAAGAACTCTACAACCCTGAGTGCTTGGTTCCAACAGTGAAGGGTTTTGATGGTTCTGTCATGTTGTGGGGTGCATTTTCCTGGCATGGTTTGGATGCAGTCATTCCCTTCAGAGGAGATTGGGACCATACTCTGTGCAGAGCGTTGGTGCTGCTTAAGCAGTCTCCTTGGCTATTGGGCACAATCCTGGATGGGTCGCCACTCTGACACAGTATACCAGCATGCTGGCACTCATTTTGCCGAACTCGGAAGGATGGCAGGCCGAGTTAACCCCATCTGGTATTAATTCAACAGCTGAGCGGGATTTGAACTCAGGACCCTAGGATCCAAAGCCCGCCATGCTAACCATTAAGCCAACACCAGGCATATTCCCTTAGAATGCAAGGTCAATGCCAATTACTACTTAATGGTACTGAGTGATCATCTTCACCCCATGTTGCAGAATTTCTTTCCTGCTAGGAGGGGTGTCTTCCAGGATGCCAATGCTCCCATCCACAGAGCACGTGTGGTCGCCCAATGTTTTGATGAGCATGACACTGGTGTTATCCATCTGTCATGACTTTCTCAGTCACCAGATCTGAACCCAATCGAGCATTTATGGAATTGTCTGGAATGACGCCTGATACAGCGTTTTCCACCTCTATAAAACAGGTGTGAGTTGATTGACTTCCTTTGGAAGAATGGTGCCACATCCCTCCTGCAGAAACCCAGACGCTGGTGGACTCTATACCATGGCACATATATGCTCTACTGCCCCCACGTGGTGACCCAACACCCTATTAAGTGAATTTACATTGGTGTTTCCATTTTTTTGTCCACTACCATACCTGTAGTTTTACTTAATTGCTTCACAATTACTCAATTAATTTTGATAAGAAAAAAAATCATATATTTTACTCTTCATTATATGGAGTTGAAACCATTTTGGCAAAATGGGATGCACCACAGAAAAGTTTCCTTTATTCTAACAAGGTGTCCTGATAAAGGGGAACACAAACGCTTAGACCACCTCAACGCTAATCTATCCCTTGATACCCTACAAAATAGATCTGATGTCTTTTTCTGATTTCCGAATTATAAAGTAGGTAAATTTGCAATTAGAATACAAAATCTTCTTCGTCTTCTTCTTCAGATTAGCCGTGATGTCACACATGGAAGTTGACCACCAGATCCGTACTGTGTGCGGGTTACATCACGGTATGATTTAACTCAAATGGCAAATAATTTTCGATTTTCCAAAATATGCCAAGTCAATGCGTCCTTGTTGGTTGTATAGTAATACAAACCGAGATGGTTTCATGCGACTACACCAATGGCCGAAAGACCCTAAGTTTGCCAGTAATTGGACGAGTTTTTGTCCAAAATACTTGTTTGTGGGTCGGGCCGACAAAATGATCGTTTTTGTGCTCGGAATATTTTACAGAGTACTGTTATGAAACAACAGAGATGGCTAGATCTTGTGGAAACTGAAACACCATCTCTACCCAGCTAACAGCACATGTACCACACTGGCAATTTGAACGGTGAATCAAACACCTGTTGCCATTGCCAAGCAGTTACCACAAGAGCTCCTGGAAATAATTGTCTATTATCAACACAAATTTCTACAAATCAATGAACCACCATCTATCTACTGTATATATAGTGGAGAGAATGTATATATATATATATATATATATATATATATATATATTTATGATATATGATATATGATATATGATATATGATATGCTATGCCTGGTGTTGGCTTAATGGTTAGGTTGGTGGGCTTGGCATCCGAGTGTACTGAGTTCAAATCCTGCCTGCCGTTGAATTAATACCAGGTGGGGTTGACTCAGTCTGTCATCCTTCTGAAGTTGGCAAAATGAGTTCCAGGTTGCTGGTATCCTGTGTTGGAGTGGTGACCTGTCCAGGATTGTGCCCAATAGCCTAGGAGACTGCATTGGCTAGCACCAACGCTCTGCACAGAGTATGGTCCTGATGGGTGGATGATATGATGATACATACATTCTATTTTTTAAAAGAAATTAATTAATTTTTTGAAATTTGTAGAATTTGTTTTTCACTTGGAAGTTGTGGGTTAAGATGTGTAAATAAAGGTGGAAAAAATCTGATTTTAGTGCAATTTAATTCCAGGCCAAAAGGCAACAAAGGTTGAAAATTTTGAAAGGGGTATAGACTTTGGAAAAGCACTTTGTGTTAACCGATTTATCCACTAATACAACATCCCTCCCTTATAAACCGTTAATTGAATGGAAAATCAAACCCTGCTGAGCTGAAGTGATCATGTGACCAGGGTTTTGATCTTCACGAACACCTCCGCCTTCTTCCTCTGAATCGATCACGCAAGGCTCGAAACGATATGACTCCACAATCCCCCTGAAAGCATTTTCATCACTAATTTTGTTTCCAATAGTTTCCAATTTCCAATTTCTTCAAATTCCAGTTTCCAATTTCTTCAAAATCCCACTGATCAATTTCAACATAGAGTACCTTCAGAGTTTCTCATGACGGTGGAATCTGTATCGGAATCCAAATCCGACATGCACCGTTTCTCGATGTAGACCGCCGTTCGGATCAATATGACTCCAGGGTGACATCACTGTAGGAATCGAAATTCGACATTCTAGGGCTTTTTTCCACACTTTGTGATTGGCAAAAACAGTTCAAATTTTTTTTCCCTTCCAATTAGGCTGTGATTAATGATTCTCAATGGTTTTCAGAAGAAAGAACAAAAATTGTGTTTGGGTTCTCCTTTATAACAGCCTGACTTTACTATCAACACCAACCTTGGATAACAATGCTTCTACTTTAAAGATTCATCATGAAGGCAAAAACAGATAATATTAAACCTTGAGGAAAGGCTTGAGAGCTGAACATTCCTGTGAATGCTTTGGTGCAGAAAGAACAGAAACCCTTTCTGGTAAAGAAAGAAAGAAGCAAAGATGGAAATATAAAGTTCATCCCAAAACAATTAAAGACAGAAGAAGAAAAAGAACAGCGAAAATTATTTTTTCCCACCCAATATACACATACAATACAATGTACGGTATATCAATAGCTTAATGAGTAGATTAACCATTCACAAGGAAGGATGGGTTTTTTTTAGATGAGAGAAAATCACAATCAAGTAGGTCAACAGTCCAGGAAAATACCTTCACCCGGCTCTACTATGGACGAAGTAAATTAAATGTGGAGGAGGAGGAATAAGTAACAAGAGGGGAGGGAAGAGGTTTGCTCAGGATATACAAGGAGAGGGATGGAAAATTTCACTTTTTTTGCACATGTAATATGCACTTTATCTTTTATGGAATGTGAAAAAGATTGAAAATGATGCATTTTTTTGCAGGGACTGAGCCCCGGGTGTTATGACACATATAATGCAGACATTGACTGTCAGTGGATTGACATCACAGATGTGAAGCCCGGGGAATACATACTCAAGGTAAGTCTAGAAAGTCCATCACTATTAAATATTTCAAGCTCAAATTGTGTCGTCGGTTTAGAGAAAACAGGATGAAGTAAGAAAATAGCTCAAAAATCTCTGTTCGGAAAAAGTGAGAAATTGCGGGGTTAATGCTCAGAATAAATGTGAGTCTACGAAAGGAAAAAATAAAAGTGGGGGTGGTGTGTCAATATGACCCAAAGGGTCTGAATGAGGTTGACGCTGCAATGCTTATGAATGATATTATTATGTGGAAGCGGGGCGAGGGAGATCCATAGCTCAACTGTGGTAAGTGTAGTGTGGTCCATGGGTTTCGAGTAGGTTAGATTGCCATGTAACAGGGATCTGTCAGAGTAAGTCGTTTGTTACACAGGCGCTGAGGGGGCAGCGTATTTAATTTATAGACAGGGTAGACGGATTAATTAAAATATGTATATGCAAAAACTCTTGCTTGTGGGCGGGGCTACGTAAGGACTTCCAATCACAGTCACGTGTGCAAAAAGGCTAATTATGATCTTTCTGGCCAATGGGAGCCAGCCATGGAGGAAGACTCCGCCCAGGACATAGTCACCCAAGAGGGAGACTCCGTTCAGGAGGAAGAAGGGAACGAGACTCCAGTCCATAAGAGAGTACAAGGAGAGGCTAGTGAGAGAACTGAGGCCATGAAGAGGACTGGAGTTGACCCAAAGAGTCCACCCGAGAATCTGTGAGCCCATGAGAGAGTCCATTGGAGAGAATGGTGTGCAAGAGAGACTCGTGCACAAGAGTGCACCAGGAGTGGTTCGTGATGAAAGGAGGACAGAGACCTCACTTGGAGGAGAAGCCTTGTGTGGAATCGACCCAAGCTGGGATAACCTTGTGTTTTTGGAGGGTTTGGAGGAAGAAGACTGAGGGCAGACCAGGAGGCCTCACTCTAAAAAGGAAAAAGGGCACCACATGGCCTGGTTGAAGGCCTACTCATCGCTGGCCCTACTCATGGCTGTGTTGCTTCATCTGGGCACCATTGTTACTGGATCTCGTTGTGCACCTGGTCTCTAAAATAGGCTGCGTTGTGTTGAACTGCATCCACCCTGTGCATCAGAGAAAAGGGAAGTCCCGCATGCATTATTGTCGTGTTGTAAAAGTGTGATCTGTGATATGTTTTGCGGTTTATTTCTCGTTTATTGAATACAAGTTTGCGTTTTCCCATTCTCCTTTTTGTGTCCTTTTTGACTTGCTTGGTTTGTTCCATTTACCATAGCGTCTTGTCGACCCTCTTCCCTGTGCTTTATAATATAAAAACAAATCCTTTGAAAGGTAAGAAAGCGTGTTTCGGCCATCTGCTTTTCATGTGCGTTTGCCATCATTTCGGCTCCTTTGGGCGACCTTGGTGAAAGGTAATTAGAGTAATACTGAACGCAGTGCATTTAAAAAGAGCACTTTGACCATTCCTCGGGATGAAAGGTCCCGGCTCTGAGGAATTCCGTATTAATGGATACTCAGGCGTGACTGTGTGTGTGTGTATGTGTATATATATATATATATGTATATATATATATATATGTATATATAATGTATGTATGTGTTGGTTGTTTTCAACAGGGTTGGGTGATTGCAGAGTGTGTTAGTTTAACACCGATGGTTAACCACAATTCCAAAGGGGGAGCCGAGTGCATAAGTCTCCTCTACCATCACATAGCCATTCTCCAGTCAAGAGCCTTGTGTTGCCTCCTCATGGAAACACTTGCTAACTGGGTGCCCTATGGCCCCAGGCTGAACTGCAAGGGATCTCGGACAACATGGGCCCCAGAGGTGTCGTGTGCAGGCATATTTGGCATGTTGACATGCCCTACCACTCACCATCCATGTCCCAGGTGTGGGTTCAATAACAGATGCTGAACATTACATATTTAGGGTGCATGAGGGAACTAGTTCCCCAACAGGCATCATGTTCAGACCAGCTATGGGTTAAATAGTAGATGCTGAACATGACATCTTTCGCGCGGATGAGGGAACCTGTTCCTCAACGGCCATCATGTTTGGACCAGTCCAGTTTAGGTCAGCCCCTGGTCCTATTTAGATCACTGCATCCAGCTGCTGTAGTGATGTGTGCCTTTCAGAGCCACTCTATGTTGAACCTGGGCACAGGATGCGAGCACGGAAGAGGGCAGCCTGCTCACTAGCATGTCATGGCCAGCAACCTTTGACATGCGAAATTTATACCCACTACTGACACTGGAAAATTTTGAGGTTTACAGGATGGACAAGCCCTCAAGCCCCCCCCCCCACGAGTGGAAGATTGACGAGCCGGGGTAAAGCCAAAAGGATCCCTGGTCCTGATAGACCTGAGCAGGCCCATTGCACCTTGGGTGCTTTGAAGCTGGCATGTGGAATGTCAGAACTCCGAATTATGACAATCAGAAGAGAGTGGCTCCAGAACGCTGCTCAGCTTTGGTGGCTTGGGAACTGTCCAGGCTGCACATAGACATTGCTGGCCTGAGAGAATGCAGAATCCTGGCCCTGGCCAAGGAGAGTTTAAAGATACAGGGTATGTTTATATCCACTCAGGTAACCCAGTGAGTGAGAGAAAACTGGAAGGGGTGCCCTTGCCATAAAAATGGATAGGTGAGAAGCTGTTGTGAGCTGCAAAGGTGTCAGTTCCCAAATAATGTATGTTTGACTGTGTATAATAAAGAACTGTTGCATCACAGTAACAAGTGCTTCTGCTCCAATCTTTAAGTGTTCATTAGAGAAGAAAAACCTTTTCTATGACCAGCTCTCAGAAGTGCTCAGGGAAGTACCAGTTGAAATGGACTGTTTCTGTTGGGAGACTTCAATGCATGGGTGTTCAAGATACAGGTACATGGGGTGAAGTGATAGGCCACCACGGCATTGGTACATGCAACTCCCAAGGGATTATGCTACTGGATCTGTCGTATTGCCACTTTGGTGTTTCCATCGCAAATACCATGTTCGCCCATGCAAATGTACATAAGACAATGTGGTACCATCCAAGATCAAAAGTAGGGCACATGATTG
>CM068956.1:117695457-117707400 GCA_035128595.1 Eptatretus atami
ATGTATGTATGTATGTATATATGTATATATGTATGTATATATGTATGTATATATGTATGTATATATGTATGTATATGTATGTATGTATGTATGTATGTTTATCTGAATCAGAAAGAATCAAAAACTGCTTTGCCAATTTTCTCTCTGATTTTTGCAGACATGCTTGGAGTATACAGGGTCAGGTCATGGGCATGAAATGAATTCCCCTCCCCCTCCAGACCTCTTCCTACCCTCCCCCACCCTGCGAGGGTGGGGGAGACAATTTGCAATTTTTGCCAGTAAGCGTGGAATAGTGCAAGTGGTTTAACCACTATTCCCCACCGATGGAAGGTGTCACTGACACCATATTTTACTCCTGAAGGGAGATTTTTTACTTTTCAAAATATAACTGTTGAAGCACAACTATATTTTCAGGGTAAAATGTCAGGGTCTATGCTGAAAAAAATAATGGTAGCTTTCACTGTTAATCTACTGAAGTAAACTTTTGAGCTTGAGGATAAATTACAAGCAATCCTGTTAAGCTGCCATGGATATACAGTATTGATACAAACCATATATAAAGGTGAAGAATGAAGGAGAAAACAAAAAGAAAAGTTGGGAGATGGAAGAGGCATAACAACGATTTGGGATGAAAGTAGTAATAGGAAGATTATGGATGGGGAATCCTGGTGTGTGGTTGAGGGATGGGTAGCAGACTAAATTCTGAATTTTTGTGCATAATATGATCTATAGCTCCTTTGATGAACATTCACGACAGAGCAATGATGTGCCTTTTCCCACTGGGATCATTGAAGATTGTATTACAATTTTGAATACCATCATGTCTCTATGCTTTCAGGTAAAAGTCAATCCTCATTACATTGTTCCAGAATCGGATTACTCCAACAATGTTGTGAGATGTGACATTCGCTACACTGGGAATTATGTCTATACCTCCAACTGCTACATTTCATCGTAAGTCTGCTCCTTTTTACAAAGTAAAAGAGAAACTTTTTTTTTCTTTGAGTTCATGCACGAAATATTTGTCAATGAGAATAAAAAATGAGATGCATTCGGATGTTGGTTGAAAGTTATGTTGTTCTTTACTTGTCACTCAGATTCATTGTTTGGAGCAACAGAATTGTTAACCAGACACAGTGCTGTCTTAACCGGGCGTAGTGGCGTGCGCCTGTAATCCGGCTACTCGGAGGCTTGGGTTGGAGGATCGCTTGAGGACGGGTGCTCTGCGCTGGGCCGTGCTATGAGAGGGTGTAGGGCAGCCCGGAATCATGGCGAAACCCAATCCTTATCCCTGTGTCGTAAGAGGCGACCAGGGTTGCGACAGGAAGGGCATCCGGCGTAAAACCTGTGCCAAATCAGTATGCGGATCATAATGGATGATCCGCTGTGGCGACCCCTAACGGGAGCAGCCGAAAGGAGAACAACAACAACACAGTGCTGTCTTAGTTAGAGGGTCCCCTCTGAGTCTGGGAGGTCCATGGTTCTAACCGGCCGAGTGATAACAAAGACTTTAAACCTGTACGTGCTGCTTCCTTGCTTGATGCTCAGCATTTAAAAACGATGCAGCACAGACAAGCAACCATCGTCTGGCAACCATTGTGCAAGCTTGATGGGCCAATTGGCCTCCTGCATTGAAGTTCCTTTGAAAGGAACTTATATTTTTATACGATCTGAAGTAGCCGGCATTGCCCAGGGAAAGTCAATGAAATACTTCAATAATTAAATTTATTTTGTTGACAAAAAAACCACTGCAAACTCAACATACGATCTTCACAAAACATATTATTCGATAGCTCCTGAGGAAAACCCAGGCAGGATATAAGCAATATACACACTTGAGGCCTGAACGTGGAGGTGTTATAATAAACCTGTGTAAAGCATTCTTTTTAATAACAATTTGTGTTATTGATGAAAAATCACTACAACCTCAACATACGATCTTCACAATACATATTACTTGATCGCTCCCAGGAAAAATTGCAGGCAGTGTATAAGCACAAGAACCAATCGGGCTTGAAGGTCAATTATCTGGTTTTATCTGGGGTCAAAATTTATTTCTTTTTAATCCAAACATAGCCCTCGACCTTACTCTGGAGGAAAGAGGAGGCCATGCAAAGTTTGGTCGCACTGGGTCCTGCAGGGTCCGAATGCATAAACAAACAAACAAACTTTCTTCTTTGTATATGAGAGTAGCAAATCTACTCGGCATTGCCAGGCAACACCGGGTCCCTCTTCCCACCCTTCCCCTGCCTCATCCCACCCTACTCCTCTTGCTCCAGACTCCCATCCCACCCCACTCCTTCCCCTCCCCACTCCTTCCCCTCCCTCTCCCCATGCCAACCCCCCCCCTCTCTCAGACAGCTATATATAACTTTCAGTTTAGAGCACCCTGTTTTTTTAATTGTTATTGTTACTTCTTTCATGGGCCCTGACCTTTTAGACATCTACTCAATTGAGCCTTGAGGCGCAATAGGTTGAGAACCGCTGTGCTAAATGCTTAAGGGACCAAATTGTCTAATCTGTCTGAAGGGCGTAAGGGGTATTAGTGGTCTTAAAGGTTTTAGTGGTCTCAAAGGGTCTTCAAAGGTCAAAAGGGTCTCAACAGTTTAAAGGGTCGAAAGGTTTAAAAGGTACACTGCAATAGTACAAAATTAATAGACATATGTGTAGACAGAGAGCAACTGACGTTCAAACAACACATAATTAAGGGACATATAGTCACATGGCTTCATGGACGGACGGAGTCTTAAGCGTCTTTGGGGTCTTAGGGGTCTCAAGCATATTTGAGGTCTTAAAAGGTCTTTGAGGTTTTTAAGGTCTTAAAGGGTCTTTTGGGTCGAAAGGGTCTTCAGGGTCCCAAAGAGTCTTTGGAGCCTTTAAAGGCTGAGGTGGTGGATGAAAATACCCTCAGGACAATCCCCGGGTCAGATTGTGTGCCAAATGTGGTGGTTGCCGGCCCAGTGGTGTTTACAAAAAACGCGAAATACATACATACAGACAGACGACAAATTAGATTGATTAGATTGGGATAGTAGACTGGTGGGATATTACTGAGCCTCTAACACTTTGGCAGCAGGATCCTGGACCATGTCATCCTTCTGAAGGGACCTGAAGTGGACACTCTGGGTTTGAGTTGAATATAACTTAAATTGTGCTCCACAATATACATATGACATGAAATTACTCGTATATAGAAAGACATTATGATTTTGTTAACCAGTGCTTCCCGTGGTAGATAAATTGTGCTCGAGCGCATGAATCTGCCATTGCACGAGAAGTGTAGCATACTGGGTCTCTCCCTATCGAGTGCAGCCTGTGGCTGCTGGTTGCATCATTGGTTGGGATGCGGCTATGCCGCTGATGCAGTGTCCCCCTTACCAGTACACTGGTGCTCATTTTGCCGACCTCGGAAGGATGACAGGCTGAGTCAACCTCCTGGTGTATTTTTAATTCATCGGGCAACGGGGCTTGAACTCAGGACCCTAGGATCCCAAGTCGCCACCCTAACCACTAAGCTAACACCAGGCTGCATACTGGGTAGGGGTGGGTGAACATAGCACGAGGGCATGTGGTATGTGGACAAGATGATCCACTATCTTGCTTTCTTTCTCTTTGGGATTTGGATTTTAGAGGTGACACTTTTTTGCTTGAATGTAGGAAAATACACAGCTCACCTTACGTGACTGGTCCTGTATTATTGTGGGAGGTGGACAGAGAAATAAGTGTTTAATTTGTTGTTATCCTTGGCTAATTTTAAGGGGTTATGTCCCATCTGCAAACCATGTGGACGTAAAAACAAAATCATGGTATCTCATGCATGAATCTGCCTTTGGGCCTGTACAGTAGTGATCTAACCTTTGCACTCTATTCAGTAAAATGATTATGTTTGACTGTAAATATTGTGTTTTATATAAAAGCAGGAGTTAAGGCAATGAGGAGTGGAAGTGAAATGTTTTGGAGTAGCACAGTGCTTGAGCTGAACAGAATCTTCCTGTTTTTTTTAAGATTCCATGTAAATTCCTATACTAAGCATGGATCGTTTGTTCTTCCACACACAGATATTAAGACTATCAAACCGAATACCATCGAAAGTACTCGAAGAAACATCATCACCACAAATGGCCTTGAACAAGCTGTGGTATCTTTAAATTTGCATTATTCTTCAAGAACATTTTATGGTATCCTATATAGTGGATGGAAAAGGTGAAATAAGGACTAATTCAAAATGAAATGCTTTTTGATGAGGTGGACAAAGGGTGGTGGGGAATTTTTGAATATATATATATATATTTTAGATGCTGAAATATAGATATGCTGCATATCTGGAGTTGAAAACTTTAAAGGCTGAGACTCAGCAATTGTTTGAGGAAGCGTTTTCTTCGTGCCATCTATTTATGACGTGCACATTGAGTCGAAATGGTAAAAATGAAAATTGAGAAAAGGAAGAGAAGCGAATATGGAGGAGAGAGAGAGAGAGAGAGAGAGAGAGAGAGGAGAGAGAGAGGAGAGAGAGAGAGAGAGGTTTTGGAGTCATTTGGAGAGAAGAGAAGAGAAGAGAAGAGAAGGTAGAGGAGATGAGAACCGGCTGGAGGAGTTGGCGGGCGTTAAAATTTTTGCCTTTGCGTACGTCGTAAATATATATACCCTTCTGAGCTAAATTAAGTGCCCGAGCAATGATCAGGAGCCTTTTTACTTTGTATCTGCCAAGGTGCGCTTCCTCATTGATCTCATGTTGCTTTTCTGTAAGGCCTTCAAAGGACACTTCATAATTGTTTAAGTCGTTTTGACTTGTCTGTTTTTTTTCCAACAGTTTTACATATTTTGTGAATATAACTTTTAAATGTCAGGCAAGATCTTTTGCACTTTTTCAAAAATGTTTGTTAAAGGGGACATCAACGGACACTTGTAAATGTTCATCAAAGCTTCACATTTTGCATGACAGTTTGCAGGAATTTTTCACCGTCCAAATGCAACTTGTGGCTAAAAAAAGAGAAAATACATGGCACATTTTATTCATTCTGTGCACTGAAGCAATTACGAGATTTTAGGGAGAAAATTAAATAAATAAATATACATGGTGCTTTTGTATGTAAATTCTGAAAGGTGCTTGTTGGAACAGGTGGCATTGGGTGATGCTATTTGACCACCGTATTTTAAAACGATTGCCTGTTATGAACAATAAACGTAAAGGACAGATTATTTTCGCTCTAAAATTGCGGCTTGTGTGTTTTTACAACTTATTCTCTTGTTGTTACCAATCCAGGCCACGTTTCAAGGTTATTGTCCATCAGGTGTTGGACCGTTGGTCCATAGTGGTGTCAAAACGTTGGATTGTGTCGAGTTGGTTTTATTTTTTAGTTTAGTAATTATTTTCCAGGATGCTGCTGACAATCGTCTACTCTTTGTGGAAGACTATGGGATCTTTAACATCCACCAACGCTCGATCCTGGCAGTCAGGTCTCTAGCTTCACATCCCATCCAACGGACTGCAAACTTCTGGATGCAACATGCTGCCTGCTATGCACTAATCCAACAATTTATAGTATCAGATCGAGAATCAAATTCACACTACCTCTATCTAAATACTAGACAGATAAAAATCATGTACGCTTCCTCTGTACCATACCATCCTATCAGACTAACCAATTTTACAATACACCAGTGAAGGATTACGCCCTTGAAAATTGAAGGCACAAAGCATCGAAACTCATTTGTGGTGCCTTCATTTTTTAATCTTCTCAACTACAACCACCTTTTTTGTGATACTCATCAAAATTGAGTTGATGAAACTATTGTGTAAAGTTTTACTTGACTCATACATCCATTCATCACATGTATCTGCTACTTATTACTTTGAGTTTTGCACCTTTTTCTGAATTGGCTCAGTGTGGTGTCGGGGCAAATACTCTGTGCCTGGTGTTCTGCTTTGAACAACCCAAAATGTGATTTCCATCTTCATATCAAAAATGTTTACTAGTAAGGGAATATTTTTCATTTTAGACTTATCATACAGTATACTCTACTTTATTTCCTCTATATATTTCATCATTCCTTCAATATATCACATTGTGCTGTCTCTTGCAGCACATCCCATTATCGTAGCCTGCAATTATTTGGAATAGGAATAAATTAATACAGTAAGTGGAATCTGGATCAATCGACAGGAAGTTCTGAATGTTGTTTTGTGCCCTTTTGCTCAGCATTGATCCTCCTTCTCTAAATTGCACTTCACTGCACAAATTCCGATAAGGGCCAGACAGCTATTTGAAGCACTATAATGTTGTGTTACAGTTTAGTAGTATATTGTATCAACAGTGTACTTCTCAAGTGACACATTTTTTTTAATGTTTCTTGAGTTGTACTTTATGCAGAATACTCACATTGGCCTACATACTGAGATGGTTATTTTCTTCTTAGAGATCAGATTTTAATGGATTTAGCAGCCCGAGGCAAATATTCAGCACAAAAACATACACTCCATCTGATGAGCCAGGGGAAACAAAAAGAATTACATGATAAACCAGAATGGCACTCGGTAGCACACATACCTCTGCCGGACTGAACAGTTTACATTTTGTAGTCAGATAGGCCGGATCTGCATCCGGACCTTAACCAAAATCTAAACAGCTTGTTCTTTTCACCTAACTAACTCATTCACCAAGTTTCATCATGATCCATCCAAAACCTTTTGAAATATCATGGTATACTGTGTATCGTTTTTGCCACTATCTTTTAATTGCAAAGAATATCTTCAAAAAAAAAAAATCGCACATCTGGATCTGGATCTTCACCAACATCAAATCAATTTGTTCTTGTTACACACCCAACCTGTCCACCAAGTTTCGGCTGAATCCGTCTGTAACCTTTTGAGATATCGTGCAATATCGTTTTTGGCTGAATCTCTCAATGATGAAGAATCTCTTTTAAAATTCTAGGATCCGGATCCTCACCAAAATCTAAGCAATTCGTCCTTATCACACACCCTACCTGTCCACGAATTTTCTTCGGAATCCATCCATAGCATTTTTTGATATCCTGCTCACAGACAGACAAACATTGGGGGGGGGGGGGGGGGGGAGGGGTATATAACCTCCGTCCATCTTAGGTGGCGGAGGCAATAAATATATTCAGCTCATTCTTAATGTAATCTATTTACGTTTATGAGGGCCATTTGTGTTTTCGTATTTGTCAATTAAATGGCTGCGTTGTGATTTACATGTGCATGCAGAGCAGGAAATATAAACATGCAAACACATGAAGCAGTTCTGATCACTTTCTCTACATTGGTTAGTCTGGATTTGAGTTTTAAGTTTGGCATTTCTAGATGACATGAGGGTCCCAAACCAATTCACAGACCATGATCCTCAACAAACTGATGGAAAAAAAACAAAAAACCCCAATTACAATTACAGGAAATGAATGTAGTTTTGCTGCATACATGAACTCAATTGATTTTGTCAGTGTTTTTGTGCTGAACTCCTCAAAGCACAAAGGCAATTATATACATGCCATAAAGTTACGCTGGAAGAGGCAGCCTGAGTTCGGACTTCTGATTCTTAAATAGTGTTTACTGGCAGGCTGCTTGCTCTTTCAAAGCCTGGCACGATGGGGAAAAGGCCATATGTCAGCTTCACAGCGCAAGAATTTCCGCTTCAGCTGTACACGTGTACAGTCATGAGCACACAGACACACACAAACACACACACACGCGCACACTTATGACCATCTCTGAGTGCTTTGTATGCAGCATACATGCCTATCCTGAAGGATTTGGAGTTAAATAGCAGCTGCATTGGATAATTTTGTTTACTGCTGAAAAGAAAGAAGTAAAGTATTTCGATTTCAGAGAAAAACGCAGCAAGCATTAATTTCAAATGAACCCTCTGAGAGTTTCTTTCTGTTTCCATCTTGTCCACCCCATGCGTCCTCTCCTGCCCCCAATCCTTCCCACTCCCATTGTTTGTCCAAGTCTCCCTCTATCTTGGCCTTAAACTCTGCTGTTGATGTTTCTTCCCCCTCTCTCCACTCTTCCTTTTGTCCTATTCCATCCTGATCAATTCAGTTTACTAGCTCTTCTACGAGCCTCGACTATGTGTACAAAAAAACACAACTCTTGCAGCATTCATTTCATTTTATATTTGTGCTGTTAACTTCATTGTTATTATTGTTATTGTTATTAAGCCTTCTCTTATAGCATAGGGAAGGCCTATTGCTTTGTTGGGTTTGTTTCTACAATTAGCGCCCCAAATTTTAATGGCACCACGAGCTCTTTTGACCCCCCCCCCCCCCTTGGGAGTACTAAACCAGCATTTAGAAAATAATTTATTTCTTCCAACACTCCAATTCGAATTGTATCTTGGAGCTCGCAGGGACTTTCGGAATAAAATTTTGCATTAATAATGTGAACAGAAAATTAGTGTATTGAGAAAATTATTATTTTTGACCTTGACCTAATTTATAAGGTCATGACCTACTTAAAGACATTTTAACATTTTTCACCACAACTCGACTAAAGTTTGTCCAATCATAATGAAATTGCCCTCACGAGATAGCTGAGAGAAAGTTGCATTTACACTTGTTTTACATCTTACCCATCTGGGTTAAAGGTCAAGCAAGCTCTTACACCCTCGAAATATGAGGGGTTGACATAATGTTTTTTGACTTTGACCTAATTTTAAGGTCATGACCCAATTATAGACATTTTAACATTTGCACTAAAATTTTACTCATGTTTTTCCGATGAGAATAAAATTGCCCTCTCTAAGCCCAGAGCAAGGCACATTTAAGCTTAATTTACATCAATACTATCCGAGTTAAAGGTCAACGTCTTTGATCCCAAGGAGTACAAAACCACCATTTAGGTTTTTCTCCCTTTTTTCTGTCAATGTCCTAGCTGTATCTCGAATCTGGCTAGGACTTCTGGAATGAAATTTTGCATCAATAATGACAATAAAAAGGATGCGGAGTTGACAGTTTTTGACTTTGACCTAATTTTAATGTCATTACTCAATTATAGACATTTTAACATTGTTAATCAAAACTCGACAAAGCCTTGTCTGATCAGAACGAAATTGCCCTGTATAGATGGCCGAGAGCAAGGTGCATTTATGCTTCATTTACATCATACCCCTCTGAGTTAAAGGTCAAGGTCTAATTGTGGTCTGAAAAAAGGGGTTTTTTTGTCATCGCTCCATTTTGCCAATGCGGAATTTCAAAGACCGCTTGGACTTCCAATATGTTCTTGCATCATAAGTGTACCCACACTGAAGTTGTGCACCTGATATTTGTTTCATGTCGTTGACCTACTTTTTTTTGGATTGTGACCTGATTACAAAAAAATACTTTTTTGATCATAACCTGAATAATTTTCCTCCGATTTACATGATGTTGAGTATTATGGATGGAGACATATTTTCTTAATTTACACTATATCCCTAAATGTTGAAGGTCAAGGTCATATGGTGGACTGAAAAATATATGGCCATCATTCGATCACGGGCCAAGGGTAAGTCGCGGGAGATCGCCAAGGGTAAGCTTTCCCTGATCGGGGGAGGCTTACCCTTGGTGATTGCTTTATGATTGCAGATATCTAGTTATTATTATTGGTTGAGAGCTTTTTATTAGTGGGGCAACTTAGCTAAATATAGCATAACAATTGTGCATTTTGTGAGGAAAGCACCAAATTTGGCACACTAGTAGCCTAACATATTATGAACAGATTTGGATATTGGGCCATCTCAAAATTTTTGATGGCAGTGGAAAATGGCTGCCACAGCCATCAGCGGCTGAATTTGAGATGGCCCAATATCCAAATCTGTTCATATGATAGGCTAATAGTGTGCCAAATTTGGTGCTTTCCTCACAAAATGCACAATTGTTATGCTATATTTAGCTAAGTTGCCCCACTATATGTGAAAAGGATGAAATGATTTGATTTTGGTGAAGATCCGAATCCGGATTTGGATCTGAGACTTTATTAAGTGATCTTCACCATTGAGTGATAGGGTTAAAACGATATATAGCACGATATTTCAAAAAGTTATGGACGGATTCCGACGAAACTTGGTGGATGAGTTGGATAGGTGACAAGAACAAGCTCATTAAATTTTAGTTCAGATCCAAATCCAAATCCGGCCCATCATTGGGATACAAAACGTAAACTAATTAGCCTGGTGGAGGTATGCATTCTACCGAGTGGTCGTTCTTGTTGTTGTTGTTGTTGTTGTTGTTATCATCCTGGTGTTGGCTTAATGGTTAAGGAAGCTGGTTTAAGATTTTAGTCTTGAGTTCAAGACCTGCTGTGCTGTTAAATAACACCAGGTGGGTTGACTCAACCTGTCAACCTTCTGAAGTCAGCCAAATGAGTGCCAGCTTACTGCAAACAGGGGAAACTGCAGCAGCGGCACAGCCGTGCTCCCAGCACTGATGCATCCAGCAGCCACAGGCTGCATATGAAATGATGATGATTGTTATAATCATGGTGTTTCACTTCTTCATTATTATACAGGTATGTTTTCTTTGGAATACAGGTATGTCCAACATGCCTATAGTTTCTGTTTTCAGGAGCATGCTCTGTTTTCTGTAACTGTCTTATGTCCAGGCTTCGATAAGCTCCGCCAACCATCACAATCACTGAAATGGATGTTTTCCATATTATCTGCAGTTCAATCCTAACTTCCTGGTATTTATCCATATTCTTTCTTTTCTTTCCAAATCGATGTCTTTTGCACATGCACAACTATTTTGTTCGTGTTTTTCTCATGCACTGCAGAACTGTGGAAACTGGGCAACTTTCTCATAGGCAGTTAAATCGCATTCTTTCCTCGAGGACTTCAAGCAGGCAGTAAGTACATCACCATCTCATGTCATCCCAGGCCCTTACCCTGGATCATTTCTACCCCCATTAATCGTACCTAATCCAACTTGCAGGTAATTGTTTCCTCCCTTCATCCCCGAGTAGGGCGACACTTAGAGCAAAATATCCTTGTACAAGGCCAATAATTCACATCAAGATGATATAAACCTTTTTCTGTTCATTCATTCCATTGCTTGTTCCATGCACCTCTTGCCCCACTGTCATTTTGTTGCCTTTTTTGTCCTCTTGTCACATCACTTTTCCCTGAGCCAATGTTTTGGAACATAATTATATATATAATATATATATATAATTATAATATATATATATATATATATATATATTTAATAAACAGGAATGAATTCTTGCATAGGCTAGTGTGAATTTTTTTTGACTCAACCCAGGACTCAAACCCAAGCATGAATTCCAGCGTGACGGAATCACCATTTGCACAAGACTTTTCTGGATTCAATTCATATTTTCAAGTTATATCCCAAAATGTCACAATGATAATGCTTTTGTAATGACAAACATGACCAATAGCAATGATCAGTAGAAAATAAATTCCAAGACAAATAGCACTTAATTAGTAATCATTAATTGAAATTGCGTGACGGAATCACACACCAAAGGACATAGGTTACGGGAAGGTAGCTTTATTACGAAAACTCTGCTCGTATGCCGAATTCTTGCAACTGCGCGATACATATTGCAAAAGCTCAACTGATGAACTAATGAATTTCACCCGCTTTCTGCTCGAAAGTAGTCTCATCCAATTTTCGGCGGTAAACTGTCGTGACGGAATCACAAAATTTGCAAACCGAATGACGAATTCAATGGCCAAAATTTATCGGGTCATGGCGGTTGCATGGCAATAATCTAAAGTAAATCTTTGATTCATGTTGTGCTCTATCTCGTGCTCTTTCCAACGATACCATGGATGTATATCTTACCTTGCGAATAAGACAGATGCGTCTGGATTTAAAGTGCCGCGGTCAGTTCGAAATGCACGCCACTAAAACTTTGCGGGTACGATCCGGATGTAACGTCATCATAGGTCCACAGCAAATGCAAACTCAATCGTTATC
>CM068956.1:117712991-117724874 GCA_035128595.1 Eptatretus atami
TGAAAATTGACAATTTTGGAAATTCGGCCTTTGTTGACCTTTTGGCCAATGTTTTTGACCTGAAATTTGAAGAGGCTTTACACATTTGGTCATTGAATTGAACCACCAATGATTTTTGAGGTCAAATTTGTTTGATGGATTTTGCAAGTATCGTGCTCTGCATGATGTCATCTTCTTGTTTGTTTACTTACGAAATCTTTAGATTTCGTAAGTATATTGATGACTTCCGTCATCTGTTTGTGTGTTTGTTGTGGTTTGTGTGTGTTTGTTTGTAGCACGATAACTCAGAACGGAAGAAGCTACCAATGTCAAATTGCACCACGTGATTCAGGAGGGTGATGGCTAGTGCTGATTAGATTTTGGTCAAAATCGGTCAAAGGTCAAGGTCACAGTGAGTGAAACATTCGATTTTTGATGGTTTGGTACAGAATCATCGTAGAAACTTCTGGTTGCGTCGCTACCTTCTCTAGAGACAGGCTTTATTAGAAAAGGTCAGAGGTCAAGTTGACGATTTCATAAGTACCAGTCTATGACTGCTTGTTTGTCTGTTTGATTGTTTGTGTGCAGGATATCTGAAAAAGTTGTTGACGGATCCAGATGAAATTTTGTGGACAGGTTCGGTGTGTGACAAGGACGAAGTAATTCGAATTTGGTGAGGATCTGGATCTAGATCCGGCTACTAGAATTTTTAAAGTGATTCTTCGCCATAAAGCGATGCGGCCAAAAATGATATATAGCATATCTCAAATAGTTGTGGACTTATTCAGACGAGACTTGGTGGAAATGTTGGGTGTGTGACAAGGAAGAATTGATTCAATTTTCGTGAAGATCCGAATCCGTATCTGGATCTGATAATTTTCGAAGTGATTCTTCGCCATTGAGAGATTGGACTAAACTAATATGTAGCACGATATCTCAAAAAGTTTTTGACGGATTTGGATGAAACTTTGTGGACAGGTTGGGTATGTGGCAATGACGAATTAATTTGATTTTGGTGAAGATCCGAATCCGGATCCGGATATGATAATTATTTAATTCTCAAAGTGATTCTTCACCATTGAGAGATTAGGGCCAAAAACGATATAGTGCTGCATGGCATGATGTTTCGAAAATGTTATTGGTCTGATATGTTCTCGTGGATCAGGCATTGCGTGGGGGAGGTATGAATACTACCGAGTGCCCTTCTGGTTCGTTACTCTTGTCTGTCTGTCTGTCTGTTTGTCTATCTGTCTGTTTATTGCCTACAGGTCACAACTCTAAACTGATCATCATGAAACTTTACTAAGTTGTAGAGGTTGTCTCAACTGAGAAGCTTATTGATTTTGAGGTCAAAGGTCATCTTGAGGTCCAATTTCCAAAATCGTCATTTTTCATCCGATTGACTTGAAATTTGAAAAAGGTTTGCATATTGCATCACTGAATTCTGAAATAAACTATTTTTGAGATCAAAAAGTCAAAGGTCTTCTTCTAAAAACTTCTAAAATCATCAATTTTCAACTGAAAAATCGTCAATTTACATCTTCTTAACTTGAATGTTGGACAGTATTTGTATAGTTAATCACTGAATTGGGAAATAAACTTTTTTGACGTCAAAAGATCAAAGGTCAACTCAAGGTCAAACTTCTAAAATCTGCAAATTTAATCTGAAAAATCGTCAAGTTTCATCCGTTTAACCTCAAAATTAAGCAGCAATTGTGTAGTGCATCACTGAATTTGGAAACCAACCATTTTTGAGGTCAAAAGGTCAAAGGTGAACTCAAGGTCAAACATCTAAAATCGTCAATTTAAATCTGAAAAATAATCAATTTTTACGTGATTCACCTGAGCTTTGATTATTATGATTGTCAATTTTAATCTTCATGAAATGGACAATTTGAAGTATCCATGGCAACTTTTTGAGAGGGGTGTGGATTTTGCAAGTACCGTGCTCTGCACGACTTCTCTTTCTTGTTGTTCAATTGTTGCTGTTGCTGTTCTCTGGCCCTCCCTTCCCATCAAATGCCATTCCATCAACTGTCTCATTGATGGCTGCATATGACACTGATCATCTTAACCTCCCAAATGGTTTAATGGAGAGCCTAATTGCACCAAAGAGGCAAACAAGTAACATTGCCCTGATTAAAATTGAATAATCCATGTCATACATATTCACGAATTGAAACTCAAAACAATGAATTATAAATAGCCAACAGCAATCACTGTGCTGGGTCATATGCCACATATCGTGGCGAGTATAAATAAATAATCCATTGGGCTAGTGGAGAAAAAAATATTTTGGGGAGGAATGATTAAAAGGGAAAGAAAAATAATGAAAGGAATCATGCCTGATCAGTGGATGCTGGAAGTAAGAATACATGTGGAGTGAGACCCGTAAAGAGCAAGTTGAGAGAAAGATTACCATGAACAGCCAAAGCTCCTTGTAGAACTGCTGTGGTGACGAATACCCAAAGACACTGGTGGTGGAGCCCTGAGGGTGTCCATGGTACACACAATGCTGCGGTGGTGGTATTGTCATAAATATGATCAAAAAGCCCAGAGGGTGTCCTGGGCAGCAAGGCACACAATTTGTACCGGTGGGAGCAGCACTGAAGAACAGGACTCATGCACTCATTATATACCAAGATAGGCTGGAGGCCAAGGGGTCAGTTTGGAAGTTGTGTTTACCCCAAAAGGTTTACAGCTACAACCATGTTATATCTTCAGTATGGACCGAGACTATTTTTGACTGGTTGTAGAATTCCAAGTGTGCGCACAGCTCAGTTCTGATGTGTCTTCAAATAAATATATAATGATGGGTTTTTTTTCCACATAATTTAATGAACAAATCAATGATTACACTTGTGATTTTGAAGGAAAGGCACAAGTGATTATGAACACATATATCAAAATATTCCTCATGAAGCAACAAATCATAATATACATCTGTCTTTTATGTATTAAATACAACTGTCGCATGAATGGCAGCTTTAAATCACAACTTTTGGTTTATAAAAATTCCTCCACTTTGGCATACACACAGTGAAAACGAGGAGGGCACTCAGGAGAGCGCGTACCTCCGCCATGCATTGCCTGATCTACGAGAACATATCGGGCCCATGACATTTTTGAGATATCGTGTTATGTATCGTTTTTGGCCCAATCCCTCAATGGTGAAGAATCACTTTTAAAAATAAGTAATTCTCGTCTCCAGATCCGAATTCGGATCTTCATAAAAATTGAATCAATTCTTCCTGGTCACACATCCAACGTGTCCACAAAGTTTTGAGATATCGTGCTATATATCGGTTTTGGCCCAATCTCTCAACGGTGAAGAATGACTTTAAAAATTCTAGTAGTCGTATACACATCCGGATCTTCACCAAAATCTTATCAGTTCGTCCTTGTCACACACCTAACCTGCCCACCAGATTTCATACGGATGCGTCCACATTTTTTTTTTAGTTATCCTGCACACAGACAGACAGACAGACAAACAAACAAACAGAGAGGGGTTTAAACATAACCTCCTTCACCTTCGGTGGTGGAGGTAAGAATTGGAGCTCCACCTGACGCTGTTCTACATTTGTCTATCTCTATTAATTTCTCTAACGCGAAACCTCTTCCTTCACCAAGCACACACGCCGTCCGCAGTGAATCGACAACTCCGAGCGCCCAGGAGTATCGTCCCACACATCACAGATTTCAACTTCACAAACAAGGTGTTAGGTACCTATCTGCAGTTACCAAACCAAACAAGGTACCTATCTGCAGTTAGGTACCAAACAAGGTGCCTATCTGCAGTTACCAAACCAAACAAGGTGCCTATCTGCAGTTAGGTACCAAACAAGGTGCCTATCTGCAGTTAGGTACCAAACAAGGTACCTACCTGCAGCTCCCACTCCAAAGTCTCTAACTGATTCATCTCTTCTCTGTGAAGCAGAGAGACATCCACCCAGGCGTGATGTGTGTCCAGGCCATTGTCATATCCAAACATCCCGATTGAATTTTTCCCACATCATTGGACCTCTGTCGCTCCTCCTGCTCGTACTGACTGAACCCCCATGAAACGAATCCGAACCTCTGCTTAACCCTCCATTGAGCTCTGCAAGCTTTAACCACAGCTCTGCATACATGTTCTCTCTAACTGTCTGTGTCCTGTTTACTTTTACTTTTCCGAACAAACTCGTCATTCTGCGTTTACAATCTGTGCCTGTTACTCCTCCGATAAGATCTGTTTCTGTTCATTTCTCTCATTTCCTCTCTGTTTTCTTTGAATTTTGTTTCAAAATCGTTTTAATTTTTTATTCATTTGTTCTCTTAATGCTCCAATTTTCTCTTCCAGTTTGTTTTCCATTTGTTCTTCTTCCTTGTTAAAACTTTCCCTTGATCTATCTCATCAATCGTTCAAACATGTCCTGGGTGAACGAGCACATAACACATGCACATGTTGCGCCAGACTCCTGATACCAACTCTTGCCCATAGGAGAGGCAGCGAGGGAGGTTCTTAACTGATGCTTCTCCCCACTAGGCCCTACCCCTGGATCACCTCCAAGCACATGTTCACCACCATCTGCCATTACATGTACGTCCGCCATTTTATCCACTTTTTGCCATGCGCTCAAACTGAAAAGAAAATCTCTCAATGCTCAATCACACTCCAATTTGATTTTAAAAAAACTTCCTTGGGGAGATTAATTGGGTTAACATGTCATGTCAGACAGCCTCCATTAACGCAGGAGATCAGCACTGGAATCTTGTTGTCCCAGGAATGGCCGAATGGTCTCGAACTACTGTGTTCAGTGAAATTAATCTACTACTTTACCATTCCCCAAGGTCGCCCAAATGACCCAAAATTGATGGTACACGCACAAGAGGCAGGTGGATGGAACATGTTTCTCACCTTTTCAAGGGTGAGAAGCATTTATAAAGAACTAGCACACGACCTGGTGGGTGAATTCGTCACCCACCTTCAGTGACACACACACACACACACACACACAACACACATACACACACTTCGTCTGGAGCTCATCTGGAACTTAGTTCCGGGAGTTTATGGCATGGCATGTCGTCTGTCCATCCACAAACACTTGCAACTTCTTCTCTGAAACTGCACACGTGATTTTGATGAAACTTAGCCACAACCTTCATCACCCATGATGTACCAAAGTTTGTTCATGGCATAAAAAAAAACGGCCCAATGGGATTCTACGGTGGCATCCCCCATTATTAGGTATTTGCTTATGTCTGTGGGTACATGCACCTGAGGGTTTTCCTTCCCTTTTGTGTACATATGTTGTTTGTAGTGCCGAACCAAGCTCGATCTCATTAGAGAACGGGCTGGGTTCTCATTCGAACCAACAAGTCATAAACTGCAATCCAAGGTTTGCACTTCATGTGTCTGAACAATCGTACCAGTCAAATGGATCTTTGTCAGTCGAGGTCGGTGACTTCTGAGTGATGTTTTTGAAACTTGTATTTCAAATAAATAGATACAAATGAGTAAGTTCACCATCACATACAATGTCCAACTCTGATTCCCACGTTGGGTTGTTTCCGCAGTGTCCCAGTCCTGCCGGCTCATCTCTCACATGTTCACCTCGTCCACCAGGGCTGTTGAACGATTGAGTCATGTCGCAGTGTTCTTTCTCGTACGCTGGCCCATCAAGGATGATTGAAGAGCTCAAAGGAGTTCTTTCCCGATACACAATGTTAATGAGTTTTAATCAACCTGATTATAATGGGCTCCATGCGTTAACCACCGCTCCTGGACATTAACACCTCGTTCACTCATCAGAGTTAAATCGAGCACGGGGACGATCGAAACACACGTCTCATCACATATCACCCGTCTCTCTGTACTTCCCTCTCGTGGGTTTATATAGTAACACAGAACAATCGCGTGCCTTCCAGCAAAAAGTGATTCTCATCTACACTGGAAGTTTCATCTAAATGTTCCAACACCTTCACAAATCCCATCAGACAGTTTACAATACAATACTGCCATTGACAGTCAAAATTAGCTCATTACATCAAGCAGCTTATGTTACAATTTACCGATCCGTACTAAAGGAAACTTATAATATGTAACCGTCAATTTTAATTGTTCATTTACAGGCATTTACTAATGCTTACTCACAAATACCACAACATCTAGCTTTTAACCGACAGCTTTCTTCTCGGAAACTACACACAATTTTGATGGAACTTGACCACAACCTTCATCACTGGAGATGTTCCAAAGTTTGTTCACTTGAGCACCCAGTGGTATTGCCCATATTTTTTGCATTTCTGTTCCTCACATTTCTATCACAAACACGCACGCACGCATGCACACACACTTGTACAGTATCGGCTGTTACTAAAATATAATATTGTTGTGGACTCGGGGTTCGTCGCTCACCACGAGGGGAAGCGCTCAGGTCCGTCGAACAACTGGTCCTGAGTCGTTCAGGCACAGATACCTCTGCACACCGGCAGTTGGCTCGGCAACCACGAACGCTGATTGGCATGTCCAATCCAGGCAGGGTTACACTACTTCGCGTGATACCTTACCTGTGAACGGCTGAATCAAGTGGGGGTCTCGTGCCCTCAATGCGTACTTGCGTTAAACTTACCATATCAGGTGCAGCCGAGCAGAGCTGCCAAGTACGCACCACCTAATAAAACAGATTGTTGGGGAAGAAGTTCCCGGCTCAGTTAACGTGCGGACCATGTTGGACCAATGAAGGAAAAGATGAAATGGGCTGGTTTCATTTTTAACAAAAGCAATTTATTCTAAACAAGGGTGAGGAAAGTTGTGTGGAAGTGGGGTTTATTTACAAAATGACAGCAGGGGAAAGCAAGAATTCTGGTGCGGCAAAGAAATGCAATTATTATTTACAAAAAGAAAGAGACACAGAGCAGAGTTAACCTGATATAAAACTTCTACAATCTTATATTATGTAGACATAACAGCGATGCCCATCGCACACACACACACCCGTGGAAGCTGGAGAGTTCAGAAAGAGAAAAGCAGTTGAGGTTGGCAACCTCGTTGTTTGTGGCACGATTCACAGACCTACGAACCTAATTGCTTAGGAAGGGGGAGGAGGGAAGAGGGGAGGAGGGGTGTTTATGGTTCGTGAGTGGGAGATACAAAATGTGATGCAAAAAAAAAGAAGAGGAAGTGAGGAGGAGGTGCGAATTCAAATAGTCTTTCACGTCATGTGTCCACAGTGGACGAGACACAGATGGAGAAAAAGATGGCCAGTTACACTTCAGCCTGGCCATGCGACAGAGCTCTGTAATTAATATGAGGCACAGGTTTTCAGGAGCACTCCCCAGGCACCAACGTGTGCTGGACTCCATTTGAGTATTGGTACCTAGTGGAGCATCAGTGCTAACTGGACATCATTGAACAAGCCCCAGCACATATTTGCGCTTCAAGTTACACGCTGAAATACTCCAGCTCATAATGTCCTTCATTCCCCCGGCATCCTCAGATACTGTGGTGAGCATCCAGGGAGCTAACTGTGGTTGGGGCAGTTCGTAGCAGTTGTAGTGAGTTAGAGGAAGCGCTGTGGAATTTGTGGTGAAAGCGATGAAGCATTGGGAGTGGTTGAGGCGGTTGTGGTGAGGAGGTTGAAGTGGTTGGTCATGGTTGTGGAATTTGTGGTGAAGAGGTCGGGCATACTTTAGGTTGTCGTGGGGAATTTTAGGAGGTGGTTGAAATGATCATGGTGAGCACTGTATTGTCATGGTGAGGGACTAAGGTGAAGCATTGGTTGGTTTATGGCACACCATTTGAATATGGAAATGGCATGCGTATGCAAATGAGATGGTTGCTGCACCTCATGATGCTCCTCAAGTAACCTCACTGATCTGATGTGCATGCCTGCGGGGTTGTGCCTTGAATAAAGTGATTGAAAAAGATGAAAGAATAAGGGATTGAAGACTTAACTGAAAACCTTACGCAATGCATCTTGTCCCATGTACCCACTAGACATGTTGAATGGGCTAAGTAAATGAATCCTAATGCAATTACTGTCTCAGGATCACTAAATGCTAGGTGCTATTTCCTCGGAGGAGTGCTGGCTTCGTAGAACTGCAACAATATAATTTTAAGGATTGCTGTAAATTATGGTAATTTCACAACATCCTATTGTTTATTCAACTTTATTTTAATTGTTCAACTCAAAACATAGTTCCCTTGCCTAAAGTAAGAACCTTATCCTGTAAGGAATTGAATGGTTTCCCTGCCCCATGGATCATCAGCTGGGCACCGTTCTTCCTCGAGGTTTTGATCCTTTCAGCACAGAACCTCTCCAAATGATGGAACCACAACCTCGATCACGGATCCACATTAATAGATTACTCACATCAGTAGATCCACAACCTCAGTTGCATCCAGGCAGTCGGTGAACCCATCGATGCAACATCACTAATCAGACATTATACGCTAGAGGATTTAATCTATTATCACATATTTATATCTTTGAACACTATGATAATATAGTTATCATTATATGATATTTATATGATATTTTTTCATTTCATTATATGATAATATATTAAATCATGCACCTCTTTATACCTTAAATATCACATGTCCACCACCCAAAACGTCCACCCCACTTACCACTAAATCAAACTGTTATTCAAATCTTCAAATATTATTTATAATGGATTTTTTCTTCATGTTGCCCAGTCTCCTCGCAACCACTGAAAATGATATACAGTTTGTTTCAATACCCAAAGGCAAACAAAGTACACACCATCAGGGGAGTATCATAACAAAAGGGGGAGAGGAAAAAAAAATAAACCTCAGCAGGCAGCTATCCACACTCTTCATCAATGGCTAGGGTGTGGTGAGATGTTAAAAAGATTTGTTTCTGAACCAGATGTGCCGAAACATGAATCCTCAAAGCTGAACCTGTTAATTAAGAGCACATAATATTTATGCTATTCATGTAATTCTCCATTTCCACAGAGACATAGAATAGTCAGTGCTTTGTCTTACACTGTTATGCAGTAATATTTTCAGGCCAACGCCCCACATACTCCTCTTTCTCAGCCACAGGTGAAAGGATGCTTTTTCAGCTGCACTGCATACCACTCTCTCTAACAGCTCGGTTCCTTCTTGATGGTCGTTTAAAAAGCTTAAATGCAGTAATCAAACTTCCAGAAGTGAATCCTTTATTCAAACCTCTGCAAGCCAGACTTTGCTTGTCACCCTTATCTCACATTCCCACGGACACCTCATATTTAGCCATCTTACTCATGAGCCAATTGCATCTTCACTTTTCATATGTGTATATATATATATATATATATATATATATATTTATATAATTATTTGACGACCGTGAACCCGTTGGGTTCCCATTGTACAGCGGTTGATGAAAAAATCATTCAAGAAAAAAAAAACAGCTCCAGCACAATTACCCCTGAGGTTTTTTGCATTGATCAAATTCTCCCGAAGAGTACTTGACTGAAATGGGAATTGATTTTTTAACAATTTTTTTGTTGCCTGATTTTAACGAAACTTGATACTGCAGGAAATGGTGAGTAAGGTGGGCTGAAAATTTTTGCACTGTCGTGTACCATTTGGCTGTATTTCGGGCAACATATACATACACATACATACATACAAGATGAGAGTTATCAGTACTATATAGAAGATATATATGTTTTATATATAATATATATTATACAGTATATATATATATATATATATATATATATTATATATTATATATTATATATTTATTTGGAAAATGAACACATTGGAATGTGTAGTCTTAGTTCTCGATGGATTCCTCTTTATTTCTCTTACTCTCACTGAACCTCATGCCAATTGTGTGTTAACCTGAGGTCTCCACAAAGCCGTAGCTCAAGCTTGGTGATTGCATGCTCAGAAGGTGTAAGATCTGGAGATTTTTACGGCTTTGCTTTCTCACAATATTTGCATCTGAACAAAATGACCGACAACCTGAGCTTTATGTATTACATGATGAACCTGTAAATACTCCCTTCCCTCTAACCCACTCAAATTCCTTCAATTCGACATTACAAATGGCTGATACTTTCATTGTCTCAAATTCCTAATGCATATCAAGTCTTCCTTTGAGTTATATCCATAAATGACTCGTGATTTTCACTTTTCCCCCCAGAATTATGGGTGGGTAAAAAGGGCATTGGATCCAATCTCCACGAACAACAAGTTGGACTACGAGTTCATTTACTTGGTGAATTGCCAAAAGGCACATGGTATTGATGGTACAATTCCTTCTCAAAAGTTTTGCTCTTATTGTGCAACTCAGCTTTCCGAGACAACAATCACCATCTTGTTGACCAATCACCAATCATTCCTTTTCCAAACAAACCTGATTTATCAATGCCTCGTAATTACAGAGGAATATCACTTACACTAATTGCAGCTAAGAAGCGGCAGACACGATGGGCGAATGGCCTCCTCCTGCGTCTCGATCCTTTGATTCCTCGTGAAGACATTCAACATGCCCTTATTAGAAGTCGTCTCAAGTCACACTTAGAACCAGTTATTCGTCCAAACAAAATGGTTTCAGGGAAGGTTTTTCACCCTTTCCCAACTCCTGCTCCTCGAAGAATTGGTGAAGAGATTAAAAAAAAACTCAAACAGGAAAGCTACAATGATATTCATTGACTTCCAAAAGGCTTTTGATTCAATGACAGATTTTAGGATTATGTGGTATTGAGACTCAATCATCAATGCAATCAAACTTTGATACACAATACCAAAGCATCTGTTTTTACAGCGGATGGGCAGACAAAGTATTTGACTTCCGAGAGGGGCCCTTCATGGTGACACCCTCACACCCTATATAATCATGAGAGTTGTAGTTACATACTGTGCCTTTCACTTGATAATGCAATGATAAATGGATATGATTAGCTCGAGAACTAGTCAGAGGAATCATGCAAAGTTCATTACTGATCTAGACTTGGCTGATGACATCGCACTTGTTGCGATAGTTTAAAAGGTGCCCAAGATCTCCTTATCTTTTTGAAAGCAGCTGTGAGCAGCTGTGAGTCAAGGAGGCCTTCACCTTAACAAAAATATAACTGAATTCATCTTAGAATCACCAACCATCCAATCTAAGTCTGGTATGAACATCAAACCTGTATGTGAATTTAAATACCTGGGTTCACACATAATGGACTCGGGAAAGACTTCACATTAGGAAAGAATCGGCCTGGATAGTCTTTACAATGAGGTAAGATTTGGTGATCAAACTTGCCAGATAAGTTTCAAAGCAAACTCTTCAGGGCGACGGTTGAAGTATATTTTTTGTGTGGCTCTGAAACGTGGACACTTGTGAAGAAATGTAAAGCTCTTGATGGAAAATACACTTACCTCCTTCGGTGGGTTACAAACATATCTACGAGGAATCATGCCACACTTCATGATATTTATGGTGACCTCCCACTGAACTTTGACACAACGAGCACAAAGGGTTCAATTTTCAGATCACTGCTTTGGGGTCAAGGAGCAGGTGATTTAATCCCTCATCTTTGGAAGCCCAAACCAGAACATAGAAGTGTGGAGGAAGTTGTCTGATCCTGACGTATTGTCAGAGATGTTGGTATTCAGGCCAGTGATCTTCCATGGTGATGCCGATAGGACGTCATGGTGGGGGTTGTGAATTCAGTCTCACCCATTGCTGCAATATGATGATATGATGATGCTGCTGCATGGCTACGTGGTGATCCACAGCACACAGGTGTTTCATACAATGGCCTGTAAAAGTATAAATCCCTTCAATAATGCCACATTAGATGAATAGAATTATGTGGAAACAAACGACAAAATATTCCCTTCATCACTGAAGAGATCAAACAAAGCATGTTCGAGTTTAAGGAGGTTCACTATCCTCTCTCTTT